>VDFB02058242.1:298034525-298630241 GCA_007258455.2 Sequoia sempervirens | reverse complement strand
AAAAAGGATTCAATAGATTGAAGTAAGGTTTGCATAAAATTGTATGCCCCCTTATTGAGAAAACCAATTCAAAATTTCAAACATCAAAACTACATTTTGAGGAATGCACCTAAGCATGGAGGTTTATACATTAAATTTGAAGACAAATTTGTATATTTGAGTGCAGACCTATCTTAAGGAAAAGTGCATATCATTTTTTTTATGTATAGAGGTGTGCATGTGAAACAAAGAAAAAAGAGTTTAGTTCATCAAAAAGGTGTCTTTCCATTTATAGGGGGATATCTCTCTATATAAGAAATTCAAAGCATAAAATTCCTTACAAAGTGCACAATCAACAAAGGAATTTTTTCACTTCAAACAAGCAACATATTCCATTGATAGGAACATGCTAATATGAAGAGAAAGTTTTTATAAGACAAAGTTCCAAATTTTTATTATAAGGTGCATGCCTAATCAAGCGAGATGGGTGTTTCAAATCATCAAACACTTTACCCATTTATAGGCATACACCTTAATACAAAGTGTTTCTTTCAAATTTGAAGTGACAAATTTCTTGTATAGGTGGATGTTGGAATGAGAATAAGGGAGCAAAAAATTCAAAAGCCAAAAATACAATGCATAGGTGCATGCCTCTTATTGGGAACTAAGTAATTTTTAAGAGGAAAGCATGTCTAGTGTAAATGATGTTAAAGATACCTTTCATTTATTAAATTTTCATTAAAATAGGCAAGCCCATAAAATATTAAAATACCCTTCCTATATTACTAACTTGGAGAAGGGATTTGAAGCATGCACAACCACCCTTCACTTCCTAGGATTTGAAGGCCTCTATAACACAAAAAAAATTTGTTCAACATACCTACAAGCAAAACAATATAGGAAGACCACTCACAACAAAACTTACATTGACAATACTTAGAGAATTGTTAAAAATTGTAAGAGCTTAATCTCACAGTACAACTCAAAATATTTTCTCGCCTTTCCACTTCAAGGGAAACCTTAACTGGAGATGTTTCCATGGGAAACTCTAACTCAAATATGGCTACCTTCAGTTTGCAGCTAATACATGGAGAAGAGAATTTCTCAAGATAATCACATGCAAAATCACAACAAAACATATTCTAGGCAAAAATCAGATTAACTACTATAAACAATTCTATAGTTGTCTTTCATGTACCAACATCATCCATCTTCGGCTATTGCTTCTTGATCAAATCCTTGAGCCTATGCTCTTCAATATATTCTAGATAATCCTCTATGTCTCCACTTATTGTATATAAAACATCCATGCTCAAGGTAGAGTATTAGTTGCAAAGAAAAATAAGAGCACCCTATCATCACCTACTTCCACAGAAGAATAAATATATAAAAAAACATTGATAAACAAATTGAGAATGAAAAAAATACCTCCACACTTGTACCCAACATGTCTATTTTGAAAGTTGCAACTTTTTGGGATGATGATGGCTATTTTAGGTTTTATTCCACCTTGTCGTGCAACTTTAGAGAGTATGACAACATAGAGGCATTCCTTTTGAGTGTTGAGCTTCTTTATAGAGTCTCAACATCTTGATGAAACAGGGGTAGCCTTGTGGGAATATATCATAGACATAGAGTTTTTAATGGAGAACCATCAGATATTGAGTAGAAATCAAAGACATGTAACTTTCAATCGTCTTTGTGGAAACAAAAAAGCCACTAAAACTTTGAAGATTTGTTTTTCATATTTTGGTTGTTTGAACTTTTTGGTAATTCTTTCCAAGCCCACAATGCCTAGGAATATTTTATCTAAATATTCTAATCAAAATTTATGTTCATCAACAACAAAACTTTACTTTTGTAAAGCTCTTTCCTAATTTTTTCCCCAAAAGATTCTCGGGGCTATGAAATTTGAAACTGTTGCTAATGGGTTGTGCTCCAAAATTTTTAGAAATGCAATGAAAAAAAAGTGATCATTTATCATAGGATGTGCCCTAATACTATTTTCAGTATTAAAATACATTCAAATTAAAAAAAAAGAAATACATTGACTTGTGATAGGAATGAAGATTTTGAATCAGTTTCCCAAGTCGCCCCTTCAATCTCCATATATTTGATTCAAAAACAATAGAATGATGGACGTCCCTTCACAACCAAAATAATGTGGATTTATACCCAATAGGAGTTGCATTAGTCGATCAAAAGGATCACCATGCAAGCTGAGGAGTCATTTGTTCCTTTCTTGCATGGTTGTCAATGATAATTAACCAATGACTCCTCATCCATGAAAGGTTATACACAATCTACTGCAACCATGAATGAGTATACACGGGTAAGGCAAAATAAAACACATGCCGAAAGGGAGAGAAAATGAATTGAGGGTAGGGAAATAATTTTTTTTCTTTGAATTTAGTTGAATTTTCATTTCCTTGGATTTCTCTTTGGTTTGATTTTTTCCTTGTTTTTTCATTTCCTTATTTTCTATTATTCTTATTTTTTAAATCCTTTTGCACCTAAATTTTGGTTCTTTCTCATTTGCATTTTCATATTGCACTCTTATGCGTATACACTTACATTCTAATGCACATTATTGTATTTCTTCGTTTCACAATTTAAAATTCACTTACTTATTTTGTTATATTTTGTTACCTTCTCTAATCCATGTGCTATATATATATATACATATATTAAATGTTAAATTTATCAATTCTTATCTCTTTTTTATCTATCGTCTTTCATATATATGTATATTAAATTAAATGTTATATTTAACAATTTTTTTCTCTTCTTTTTTATCTCGTCTTTCATTTAAATATATACATATATTTAGGGTATGTGTATGATCATGATGGGCCAAAAAGTGGCAATATGATGGGTATGTGTAGGGTATGTAGCTGATGACTTTTTTTTACCCAAAATTGATGAAACGAAAAGGGGTTTTAGAGGAGAATATTAGCTTTCCACTAATATAAATTATTCTTTACCTTGAATTTAATAAATAATTATTATTCATTTTCTATTTGAATTATGACTAAAGTCTTGATTGATAGGTTGATTGAAAAACATCTATAGCTTTCAAACGGTATCACATTTTTTAAATCCAAAACATGTGTCACATTATATGCTTCACATACTATAGGATTTAAAAAAACATCAATTTCATGATTTTTTTACCAAGTTAAGGTAGTCAGACATACGAGTTTTTATATTTTTTAAAAGTTGTAATAAAAATTCATAATTAATTATTTACTTGAAAAAAATAAAAAATAAAATATGCATCACATCCGGAAATGAGTCCTCTACATATATCTAAAATACTATAAAAAAATATTGTCATTTTATTGTGGTTAGGGTGGTCAAACAAACACCTACTTCTTATTTTCCCCCTAAAATTTAAGTACTACTGCATTGAAATTTCAAATTTTTACCAAATAGATTTATTTTTATTTTAAATAAACCTAGTAGTTTAGAAACTACATTCAATTTGCTACAGATTTTATTCTTACATATTTTTGAAATAATATAGATAACTTATTCAAATTTTTATGTCAAGTTGCCTAACTTTGATTTTTCTGAGTTTTTTGCCACTTAAGGGCTTGTTTTTTCCATGATGATCCTACACATTCCCTTTATATAATTTGTTTTTGTTTTTCTTGTCTTTGTTCTCTTGTTTTGTTATAGATTTAACAATTTTTCTTTCTTTTTGTTTAATTTATTTTAACAATTTGTCTTTCTTTTGTCTTAAATTTATCATTATTATATATATATTTAAAGAAAATAAATTTAATATTATACATATTTAAAGAATCAATTGTTTATTGGTGGTATCTCTTGGTTTTTATTGTTCGTAGTGGCATATATTTTTTAATTCTTGATTATTTCCTCTTTTTGTTGGGTTTTCTTAAAATTTTCTTTTGGAAGTTTATTTTTTTCTCTTTTCTCAAAATTTTTAAATTTGGCTTAATTTGATTCTTTTATTAAATTTATTGTTTGTATATTTACTTTTTTTATTATTATTAACTTTATATTTTTGTTTTTTCTCTTGTATAATAGTCTCTTCTCCTAGTTATCTGCTTTTTTTTTTATTTCCATTTTCTTCTTGCTATTCATTCACTTTATCTAATAGCTTAATTGCTTCTTTTCTTCCTTTTCTATTATTGCTTATTGAAATTCCTTTTTTTTTCTGTCTCCTCGTGTTGTGTGACTTTCCTACCTCTCTTAAACCATTCTTGGTTTGTAGCTCATCATTTTTCATCTCCTTTTAGCTCTCTATCCTGATGATGGATTATGGAGTGTGATCTAAAATGTTGATGAAAAAAATTGCACACAATCGAATCGAGAAGCAAAATTAATCATTCAATATGGATTGTGGAAATCTTATATCATTTAAAGGTATTTTTTTATTGTCTTAATTTAAGACAATTAGAAAATTAAAAATATAATTTAAACATAAAATATATATTTAAGACAAAATTAATATTTTGTCTTAAATTAATGTCTTAAATCCCCCTTGTATGTAGTAGTACCAAAAGCGATCATTGTTATTTCTATTTCACATTATTAAGATGGTCGAGTATATCAACAAGTGAAGATAGAAGTGAATCAATCTTCGTTTTTAGGGAAAAATCTTCATTTTTAAGGGAAAAATCCTCATTTTCAGTAGACCTGACCATTATGTTTATACAATTTCCATGTAAATTGAATCTAATTTCTTCTAGAAATAACTACTTGACCTTATGTTTTTAAGGCATTGATTCTAGAAATAATTACTTTTACAGACATTACATTTCTACAATCCATGTAAATTAAATCTAATTGCTTCTAGAAATAACTACTTGACCTTTTGAAATGAAAGTATTTGCAAGATATCCCTCAAAATGTAATTGGATTGTTGAAATCATATTTTATTAGTGAAATTGACCACAATTTCTCTTTGATACATTTTCCATGCTAACACAACATGAAAATCAAACTGGCTTCAAATCATAGTTAAAACATTAATGATTCATTAACATAACGAGTAATAAAAGTTAAAGAATGTAAATGTTAATTTTTTTTATAAAATATGTGAAGGCCTTAAGACTACACCGAGAGGCAATGCCTTCCACACAATAGGTATTTTTGGTGCACCAAGCAACCTGCTTAGGTAGGGGTCCGATGAGGGAGGCTTAAACTCTATGGATTATGATCAAATTCAAAAGAAAAAAGAATAGATTAATATTCATTTATTTAGTCATATATCTAGTCATTTTTATTTGTCTAGTATTAGTCATTTATTTGGTCATTTAGTTGTGATTCTACTCGATGACCAAATTAGTCACTTATAAATGACCAAATTAGTCATTTATTTGCAAAATACTACTAGTGTTAGTCACGTGACTAAAATTTCTAGTCATGTAGTCATTTATTTTCCAAATTCTACTAGTGGATATTGATTGTACACGATTTCATCTATAAAATATCCATATTTTAGGTGATTTTCTTTACAAAAAAATATTGCTCTCAAAATTCCACTAGCAATTCTCCATTAGAGAATTTAGGGACTATTTGGCTCATATTGATTGTGCAGACCTTTTCCAAAATATGTCAAGCTTAATGAAACATCATTCAATGTATTTTAGGTCCAAGGGGAACTTTCTTGGAGTTCTGCTTTACATTTCATTTCCTGAAGGGTTATCTTTACATGTTCTAGCCAAGCTACACATTTGGTCTTACATTAGGTTTGTAAACCATTAAGGCTAACATGGATCATAATTGAAGTTAGATATTCATATTTAAGATAATTTTTTATCCATTATAGGGTAGTAAAGTTAGTTCATTGACTGGCAATTAGTAGTTACATCTAGGTTTCAAGGTTGTGGATTATAATAAGGCCTTGTGCCAGTTGTAATATCTTATAATACCCTTGTGGCAAGCTTGTGATCCCTAATCATTCCACATATAAGGCATATTATGTATGTAAGACTAAAATTTATTGAATCTATGATAGTTCATATTTTTGGAGAATTTCTTGTGTTATTCCATTATGTTGAATTCTAGGATGCATGGTTTGATAGTCCCTTTTTGACCCTCCATTTGCTATTGTACTAGGATTATATTGAATTTTTAATTAAGGAATAGGATGTTCATGCTAGTGGAATATGATATCTAAAGTATCAAAACAAATGCATTCTACAACAAAACACACATCATTTGGTCTAGCAAAATATGGAACAAGTATCTTATGTAGAGCCTCTTGAAGCATATCATGATAGACAAGAGAATTTTTTAGAAGTTCCTAGAGAGATGTTTAAGTAAGAGTAATATAAAGTTACTCATCATGGTCCTACTCTCTCAGTTACATAGAGATTTAGATGTAGATGAAATAATATGTTGATATTTAGGAAGATATTACATATCAATGTTTTGTTTATTTATTCAAGTGCTATATGTGTGGGATAGTAATTTATATTCATTGTCCATATGCATCTTACAGTTAATATTTTTAGAAAAATAAACATAATAACTTGGAGGTCATGGTGTATTGGAAATACCCCAAATGATTATTATGAATTTTCATGTTGAAGAAGTTCTTTGTGCTCCATAATTTTTTTTTTTTAGGTTTTTAGCTTCTTAGGTCTACTAGATGCTATGGATGTGTTGCTAATATGTGGCTTTCATTAATGTCAACACTATTAGCATTTTGTGTATTGAAGGTTGTATATGTCGAGGATATTGAGAAAATTGTCAAAAGAAGTGTTCCAGGTTCCCAGTGGAACTGTGAAGGTCATGAAGGTGTCTTGTTCTGTGCGTCGAAGATTAGTTGTTGTGGATTAAAGAGTCTTCTATTGAGTGTATCTAGTTCATCCACTAGAATTTTCAGAGGTATGCATGAGGATTTGATCATGCTATGAACAATTATGCTCTTACAATATTTTTGTGGGTTTTGTCAGTATTCCAGATTGAAGTTTATGTGTCTCTATTGTTGTGGATGTTTCTTTGTTAGTTCTTGTTGATTTTGGATTCTTCTATATTGTGCTCTATCTTTGTGGTACGTCCACATTGATCGGTGTGCTCATGGTCAAATATTTTTCTTTGTATGTTCCATTTTTCATGTTCCTAGCTGACATGTTGATGGTAGCGTATTATAGATTTTCGAGGTGAAATTAATTGAAGTCTTTTTGTGTTGGAGTTCTTAATTTGGGTCTCCACTATGTTGTGTCTAACCTTGGTGGATTTCCATTGCAAATTTACTTGTAAATTTGGGATGACATTGAAAATATGTTTTATATCCTTGGCCGACTAAGTTGTTGTTATCTCATGTTGTGGATATATAAGAGTGATTGTTTGAGCGAAGTTAGTGTGTGCATAAGAGTGAATGTATGCCAAAGAAATTGTGGATGTGTGAATAGTGTCCAAATCATTCAATTGCAGAGCAGAGTGTCAAGAAGATTGAGAAAAGTGTGAAGAAGTTGAGTGAAGAGTGAAGAAGATTTTTCTGTGCGTAACTGGAATTGTAATCAGACTTTTGTAGAAGCTATTTTCTTAGTTCACATTTTGGATGGTCTTAATCCAATCTCCTTTTGGATGGTGAGTCCTCTTTTGTATTTGAGCAGTGAGCTCTAGGTAGTGTTCTTGAATGCATGTGCATTCCCCTTATTTCTCATTATACTTTTAACAGGGTATAATATTATGGACTAACATCCACCATGGTTTTTCCCCTAACAGGGTTTCCACATAAAAATATTTGTGTTCTCTATCTCTTTGATGTGCTAATTGTTTATGGTTTATTAATCTTTCATCATATATGAGATTAAGGTTAGAAGAAGTTTAAATATATTTTGTGACAACTAATTCACCCCCCCTCTCAGTTGTCTATCCTTGTTTTTCCAATAATTGGTATCAGATCAGGTTCCTATGAAGAAGTTTAAAAGCTTGAATTGATTCGATATGGCATCATAGAAGGATAGTCCTAGATTTGATGGAATAAACTGCTCATTGTAGAAAGATAGGATGGAGTGTTATTTGAAGTGTATTGGTGAACCTTTCTGGAAAATTACAAAGAATAGATATATTATTCCTGCAAGTGGTCCTTCCACTCTTGATGAAATCAAAGAGACCGAGAATAATTTCTAGGCCATTGAAGCTTTGTTGAGTGCTCTGACAGATTCAGAAATGACAAATGTGTTAGGTCTAAAGACATCTCATGAGATGTGGACAAAGCTAGAAACTTTGTATGAAGCAGATGTACATGTGAGGATGGCTAAGCTACAAATTTTCAAAGGTAAATATGAAAATCTGAAAAATGGGCAAAGATGAATATATTTCTTCTTTTATGCAGAGAGTAAATGAACTAGTGATGGGAACTAGATGTGCCAATGGTATCTTGGAAGAGGAAGAAATTGTGGCTAAGGTGCTCAGATAATTTCCTACCTCCTACAAAGAAAAGGCTCATGCTATTGAAGAAACCCGATCATTGACGAATGTGACAAGGGATACAATGATTGGAAAAATTGTTGCCTTAGAGTTGAGTGAATTTGGTGATTCTGTTCCTATGACTGAAACTGCATTTAAGGCTATTATATCCAGAAGAAACAAGCAAAGATATGATATGGGAGAAATTTCTAGAAAGACATTCAAGTATGAGGAAGAAATGAAACAACTTGACGAAGAAGAAAGAGAACTAGAAGAATTGGAAGCACTGATTGTGAAGAGAGAAGGTGGAGGACATGGTAAGTATAAAGGAAAGTTGCCTATCAAATGTTTTTCTTGTAGTAAAATAGGTCATTTTTCATCAAGGTGTCTTGAAAGAGTTCCTAGATCTAAGCCTTACAAATCTAGATTCCAAAAGAAATGTTATTTTGATAAAGAAGGAGTAAATCATGATGAGTCTAATAAAGACAATGGAAATGAAGATGATTGGGTTTTCATTGCTATCAAGGAAAATAGTCCTATTGCTACTGAATCTGCTATAGTTGAGAAAACTCTTGCAGCCTGAATTGAAGAAAAGGATGAGTGGGTCATTGATAGTGGATGCTCACATCATATGACTGGTGACAAAATAAAATCTGTAAGTCTAGAGAAGTATGATGGTGGGATTGTAAGATTTGGAGATAACAATGCTTGTGTGATTCATGGTAGAGGATCTATTTGTCTTGGAGGTAAGCATAACACTAATGATCTTTATGTTGAAGGCTTAAAGCACAACCTGTTAAGTGTTAGACAAATGGTGGACAAGGGTTATGATCTTCAGTTAAAAGATGGAAGACACAAGATATATGGAAGCTCTGGAAATATAATTGCTTTAGGTAAACAAACAAAAGGTAACATTTTTTACCTGAATGCTGCTATTGAAATTTCTTTAATTGCTCAAGTAGATGAAAGATGGTTATGGAATAGAAGGTTGTGTCATGTGAATTTTGATAACATATTCAAAATAAGTTCCACTCAAGCAGTAAGAGATCTACCTAAGTTAGTGAAGCCTACTAGCACAATTTGCAAGGAGTGTTAGATGGGAAAATAGAAAAGAGTTTCTTTTCAAAGTAAACAACATTCAAATGGATTACTAGAGCTTGTGCATACTAATCTATGTGGTCCCTCTAGATTCAAAAGTATCCATGGTGAAAGGTACTTTATGTTGATTATTGATGATTACTCTAGAATGATATAGGTTTCTTTCTTAAGAGAAAAATGTTAAGTATTAGAAAAGTTCAAAAACTTCAAGGCTATGGTAGAAAATGAGAAAGATCTGAAAATCAAATGCTTAACATTAGACAGAGGTTGTGAGTTCACCTCCAGAGAGTTTAATTCCTTTTGTGAAGAGCATGGAATGAAAAGACAGTTATCTACTCCCCGAACCCCTCAATAGAATAGAGTTGCAGAGAGGAAAAACAAAACAATACTAGATGTTGCTAGAACAATGATGATTGAAGGAAATGTGCCTCACATCTATTGGAGTGAAGCTATAAGCACTACTATGTATACTTTGAACTAAGTAAATGTTAAAGGTAATTGTAGTAAGGCTCCTTTTGAACTATGGTTTGGTTATAACCCTACTATTAATTATTTCAAGATCTTTGGAAGTAAATGGTATATCAAGAGATATGATGATATAGGAAAGTTTTTTGCAAGAAGCGATGAAGGAATATTTCTAGGCTACTCCACTAGAAGCAAGGCCTACCGGTGCTACAACAAAATACTAAGAAAAATGGTTGAGAATGCAAATGTCAGAGTTAATGAGGATTCTGCTATATCATCTAAATATTGTGGATATGATTTAGATGAAAAGAATGCAAACAAAGGGAAGAATGTTTAGATACAAAATCAACTTCAAATTGTGCCATATGTTCCATGTGTTCCTTTTGTTTTGGTAAGTCAGGATAGTTAGGAAGCAGAGACAAGTGCAAGAGGAGAAGAAAGAACAAAATAATCAGAAGTTTGAGAGAATCCTAAAACCCCAAGGTATGTAAAGCTAAATCATTCTAAAAATAAAATTATAGGGGATAAGAATACATGTGTGCAAACTAGAAGAAAGACTGCAGAAGAGTATTGGTTGATATCCAAGATTGAACCTAAAGATGCCAATGAAGCTTGCAATGATGAACACTAGATGGAAGCTATGAAGGAAGAATTAATTCAGATTGAAAAGAATAATACATGGGTACTTGTTCCTAGACCTAAAGATAAAAATGTGATTGGTACTAACTGGGTCTTTCAGAATAAGCTGAATGAACAAGGTGAAGTAGTCAGAAGCAAAGAAAGACTGGTATGTAAAGGGTATTCACAAATGGGAGGTATTTATTTTGAAGAAACATTTTCCCTTGTTGCCAGAATTGAAGCTGTAAGATTATTTCTTGCTTATCCTGCATATAAGAACTATAAAGTATATCAAATGGATGTGAAGTCTGCTTTTCTAAATGGTGAGCTAGAAGAAGTATACAATGAACAGTCAGATGGATTTCAACTAACTAATGAGGAAAACATGGTTTTTCGATTGAAGAAAGCTCTATATGGACTCAAGCAAGCCCCCAGAGCATGGTATGCTAGACTAGACAAATAGTTACTAAAGCTTGGATTCAATAAAGGTACTACTGACAACAACTTGTATTTCAAATTGGATCATGATAAAGAGTTGATTATTGAGGTGTTTGTTGATGACATTATTTTTGGAGATGATAATCTATGTATGAAGTTTGCTGATGAAATGAAGAATGAATTTTAAATGAGTATGATTGAAGAGATGAAGTTCTTTTTGGGATTTCAAGTTACTTAGTTAGACAAGGGAATTTTTATATCCCAATCCAAATATGTGAGAGATCTGTTGAAGAAGTTTGGCATGGATGATTCAAAGCCTGTTGGTACTCCTATGGTAACCAGATGCAAGTTAACACAGAATGATGATTCTCATAAGGAAAATTAAACAAGGTACAGGTGTATTATTAGTTGATTGCTCTACTTAACATATACCAAAAAAAAAATTATGAATGTTGTGTGTATGGTTGCTAGATTTCAGGCTAGTCCAAAAGAGTCTCATGTGACTACTGTAAAGAGAATCTTCAGATATCTAAAAGGAACAATTGATTTTGTACTTTGTTATCCTAAGGATGATGATCTTACTTTGAATGCATATATTGATGCGGATTGGGATGGAGATGTACATGACATGAAAAGTACTAGTGTTGGTGCCTTCTTCCTAGGGAAGAAGCTGGTGTCTTGGTTGAGCAAAAAAAAAAAATCCATTTCTCTATCTACTACTGAAGTAGAATATATTGCTGCTGCCAATAACTGTACTCAAGTGATGTGGATGAAATGGATGTTGAAAGATATCCGAGTAGTATATGCTGAACCTATTGCCATATATTGTAATAAATCAAGTGCTATTAACATTTCTAAGAATCTAGTGCTACATTCTAAGACCAAGCATGTATCAATCAAGTTTCACTTTCTAAGGGAGAAATTAACTGAGAAAGAAGTCAAACTGGAGTATGTGCCTACCAAAGAGTAGATTGCAGACATTTTCACTAATCCATTGCCAAAGGATACTGTTGAGTATCTCAGAGGGATGCTAGGGGTGATTACCCCTCCTGATACAAACTAAGGATGCATTAATTTGCATCAATCCATGCATTTCATGATCATATTTTGATCTGGATTGATGTTTATGTGGTTGCTACTCAGGGGGAGTAGTCAAATGTACAAATATGTGGTTCAAAGCTTGTATGTGGAAATATAATGCTTATCTTTTCCATTGATGTAAAAGGGGGAGAAGTGGAATGTGAAAAACTACTGATTATCTAGAGAAGAGCCCTATGGGAAGAAGATCTTGAGAAGAGTTGATGAAAGAAGAGTCAAAACCTAAGACGGAGCAAATATTGATTGAGAGTTGGGTTGATGGTGTTTTTCACATCATGTGTTGCCATCAATGCCAAAGGGGGAGATTGTTGGATGTTTTCGATGTGTTGCTAATATTTGGTTGTCATTGATGTCAACACTATTAGCATTTGGCGTATTGAAGGTTGTATACGTCGAGGATATTGAGAAAATTGTTAAAAGAAGTGTTTCAGGTTCCCAATGGAACTGTGAAGGTCATGAAGGTGTCTTGTTATGTCCGTCAAAGATCAGTTGTTTTGGATTAAAGGGTTTTCTGCTGAGTGTATCTACTTCATCCATCAGAAGTTTTAGAGGTCCGCATGAAGATTTGATTGTGTTGTGAATAGTTCTATTATGACAGTATTTCTGTGGGTTCTATTAGTATTCTAGATTGAAGTTTATGTGTCTCTATTGCTGCAGATGTTTCTCTGTTAGTTCTTGTTGATGTTGGAAGCTTCTCGATCATGCTCTATCTTTGTGATACATCCACATTGATTGGTGTACTCATGGTTGAATATTTTTCTCTATATGTTCTATTTTTCATGTTCCTAGCCGACATGTTGATGGTAGTGTATTGTGGATCTTTGAGGTGAAATTAATTGAAATTTTTTGTGTTGGAGTTCTTAATTTGGGTCTCCACTATATTGTGGCTGACCTTGGTGGATTCACATTGCAATTTTATTTGTAAATTTGGGTTGACATTGAAATTATGTTTTATATCCCTGGTCGACTAAGTTGTTGCTATCTCATGTTGAAAATATATAAGAGCGATTGTTTGACCAAAGTTAGTGTGTGCATAAGAGTGAATGTATGCCAGAGAAAGTGTAGATGTGTGAATAGTGTCCAAATCATTTGATTGCAGAGTAGAGTGTGAAGAAGATTGAGCAAAGTGTGAAGAAGTTGAGCGAAGAGTGAAGAAGGTTTTTTTGTGCCTAAGTAGAACTGTAATTAGGCTTGTGTAGAAGCTATTTTCTCAGTTCACATTTTGGATGGTCTTAATCCAAACTCCTTTTGTACAATGAGTCCTCTTTTGTATTTGAGTAGTGAGCTCTAGGCAGTGTACCTGAATATATGTGCATTCCCCTTATTTCTCATTATACTTTTAATAGGGTATAATATTGTGGACTAACATCCACTATGGTTTTTCCCCTAACAAGGTTTCCACATAAAAATCTTGGTGTTCTTTGTCTCTGTCATGTGCAAATTATTTATGGTTTATTAATCTTTCATCAGATATGAGATTAAGTTAAGTAAGGTTAGAAGATGTTTAAATATTTTGTGACAACTAATTCACCCCCCCTCTTAGTTGCATGTCCTTGTTTTACCAACAAGTCAACTTACTTAAATTCTGTTAGTCAAAAGGATTGGATTTATTTCACAACTAGATAAATAATATTTAATTGTAATAAGGAAGTGATGTTATATGTTGATGTAGTTTCTAGTGAACATTTGTATTGAATTAAATATTGGTTTTGTTTTGTGATTGATTTTGTATTTAATTGTCAGCCAAACTATAAGTTTGTTGAATAATTCGTGATTGGGTGTCATGTGAGGATAAAACTGAGGTCTCCCGTAGATTCCTTATTGGTTGATTTTTTTTTTTGTTACTGTGGTTGATTTAGAAATTGAATTGATTATGCTAGTTTTGATTGAGTGGCATGATCTCGTTGAGAGGTTGCCACTCGTTATTTTATACTTGTTGGCTTGTAATTTATGGATTGAAAATAGTTTCTTGAGATCTTGTATTATTTCCACTTCAATGGAGACCAGTGAGTTAGTAAGTTGTTCTCTTCCAGAGGTTTGAGGGGACTATGGTTTTCTTACTTGCAAGGTTTGGTATGGGGGTCAGGATCTAATGAGGCTACTTAGGTAACCCAAAATGGGGGCCAACAACCTAGGAAGATCCGCATTGGGTAACCCATATCAAGCCATGATTTTTTTACATGAGTTTTATGTTGTTTCACCTAAATGTGGGTGGTTTCACGATTTGGTCATTTCGATAATGCTTTATCTTTATATTTGGATTGTTATTTTGTGGGTTTAGCCTTGCACTTGGAAGTCATTTACTATGGAGTCCTAGCATGAGATTGTACATGCCTCTCTTGGTGTATTTAATTTTTTGGATTTGATTGTTTGTGTAACTGGGCTTACTTGGTCTATAATTTTGAGATCTTTTTGTTAGTAGGGGGCATGACTTTTAATGGGGGTTGGTGCACAAAGTGGCGTATGGGTAACTCATTGAGAGTTTATTTAATTAGGGTTTGGGTAGTTTCTTACATTAATTCTGATAATTTATCCTTAGTCATGGGGGTATATATAGGATCATGATGGGACAAAAAGTGGTGATATGATGGATATGTCTAGGGTATGTGGCTGGCAACTTTTTTTAACCCAAAATTGATGAAACGAAAAAATGGTTTTTAAAGGAGATTCACAGCTTTCCGCCAATAAAAAATTATGCTTTACTTTGAATTTAATAAATAATTATTATTCATTTTCTATTTGAATTATGACTAAAATCTTGATTGATAGCCTAATTGAAAAACATCTATAGCTTTCAAACGATATCACATTTTTTGAATCCAAAACATGTGTCACATTCTATGCTTCACATACTATAGGATTAAAAAATGAAAAATAAATTTCATGAAGTTTTGACCAAATTAAGGTGGTTAGACATATGAGTTTTTATATTTTTTAAAAGTTGTAATAAAAATTATAATTAATTATTTTCTTGGAAAAAATTACAAAAAATATGCATCACATCGGGAGATGAGTCCTCTACTTACATCTAAAATATTATAAAAAAATATTATCATTTTATTGTGTTTAGGGTGGTTAGACAGACACCTACTTCTTATTTTTTCCCTAAAATTTAAGTACTACAGCATTGAAATTTCAATTTTTCACCAAATAGTATTTAAAAAATAAAAATAAACCTAGTAGTTTAGAAACTACATTCAATTTTCTACAGATTCTATTCTTACATATTTTTGAAATAATATATATAACTTATTCAAATTTTTAAGTCAAGTTGCCTAACTATGATTTTTCTGAATTTTTCACCACTTAAGGGCCTTATTTTTTTCATGATAATTCTGCACATACCCATGGCCCAAATGCTCATTTAGGCTTGGAATGAGTGGGAAGACGTAGAATGGAAAATATCAACTGCCTTGTCCTCTTGAAAGGTATGTTGATCATGCATGAGTGAGAATGAGGGCTGGTGATCAATTGAGATTAGGTAGGGGGGTCAATAACCTTTGAAGATCTGCATTGGGTAACCCATGTTGAGATTATGTGATGAAACACCACCTTTTAGCAACCTTGTATGTTTGTTGTTCCCCTCTTGTTTTTCTTGTACGATCTATGGATGTAGATGTTTCATGTGTTTATTGTTTCCCTTGTCGTGGAAGTCTTGTTAGCCATTTTTCTCTTGATTGTTGTAGTTGTGGGCCATTCTTGTCATCTCCTAGCATAGGGGGTGGGCTTTAAGGTCCACATGGTTGGGTGGAATGTGATTTGTACCCCATTGGTTGCCCGATTGAAGATCGAGATGCACAAAGATATACCATTTTCAATGACTCCAAAGTAGTACTAGAGTTGGATCTAGCCTTGGTTCTTTGTATTCATACACTTTAGTTGTATTATTCCATGTTATTGTATTATTCACATTCATGTTGGGAGGTAGTATCATATTGATATAATTCTTGAAACGATGTATCTTCTTTTATAAATGTAATGAATGTAGTCCTTGGAATTACCTTATGGTCCTGGATGGATGCTTGTCGTAAATGTAAGGTGTATTGATCCTTGTATTACTATGTGTTATTGCTTCACAGTATGTGATCCTTAATAGTGTTGTATCTATGGAAATATTTATATTTAAGCCATATATGTGATGGATAGTTGTTATTTATATAATGTCATGAATATACGTTCGTTGGTTATTAATTTTATATAATGGTTAAGAGGAATACTTGTAATTAGTTAATCATTGATATGGGATTGGGTGTATGTTAGAGAAATTCAAAATGTAATGCAATCATGTGACCCCAAGGGACTAGTTAGTTGATACATATGTTTGGTTTCATTACAAGTGTTACATGTTAGTGCACATCTTATTTTATGTAAGTTTACTTAAATTTTTTTGTTGTAACTGTTAGATATTATGTTTTCCTTTGGGGTTTGCATGGCATGGCATTACATCATGGTATCAGAGCCTAGGTTCATACATTGGGCACTATGAGCCCATTATGTTAACCTTGCATTTAGACTCTTGAATTTAGGTCTTCACCTTTTTGTCGTTCCCGCTTAACAATATGAGTTTGTCCTTAGGTGGTGTTGGTTGAATGGTGCAGAAAACTAGTGTAAGGATATGACCCTCGGTGTAGTGCACAATGCACTGATATTCTCCATACCGGGGATGCATTATAGACATTTTTGCTGCCTCTCGTGTTGTTTTCTCTATGCTAATTCTTTCTAGGATGTGTTGTGTACCTTGAGACTGTGTTGGTGGTTGTTTCATCATTTTGTTTTGATTGGTTGATAGTTTAGTTGACTTGGATGATTATGACACTCGTTATTGATGTTTATGTTATGATGATGCATGATGTTTTATGTTTTTCTTGGATTAAATTAGTTATGTTTATCATATAGACTTGTACTATGCTTGTTATGTTGTTGATCAGTGATTGCTTTATGATGTGATTATGATGTGGTTACTGTTTGGAGTCTTGGTGAGAGGGATAGTGTAGCATCACTCATTTGTGAGTGCTCTGCTACGCTGTGACTTCCTCTCATGGTGTGATTGTTATTTGATACATATATATATATATATATATATGTTTGACATTCGGTTTGATGAAGGTTGCAGGTACCAAACATTATCTCCACCTGCACTGTTAGGTATATGCGTGCCTTACAAGTGTAAGGACAACTACATGCAGAAGCAAGTCTCCTAACGTCAAAAACTCTGGGAAGAATGTAGAGATACCTTTTAAATTTTACAATTATAGTCCAATTAAGATGCACTAGAAAGAGATTACTGAAACAAAGAAATAGAGAAACACATATGAACACCAGATATATGTGGGAAAACCCTTATGGGAGAAAAAACCACCACACCAAGAGAATTCACTTTGTATTACAGTAATAAAGATTACATACATAGATCTTACTTATCTTTTTGATGTCAATTTTCAGCAACATTCCCCATGAACAACCTTGATACAAAAAATTCATGTTACAGTCTTCACAGAATAAAATTCATCCACTGATCATACAATCACACAACAATTCGTTGATTCATCGAACCAAACATCATCTGCTACTTCAGACTATAACAATGTTGTTCCTGTCTATTGAGCTTCCTCTTAGAACTGCCACAACGAACTATCTTCCAATCCCATTCAGCTTCTCTGATTGGCTATTTATTCACCACATAGGATGGTCTTCTCTCGGTCAAAGCGATCAACCTATGTTGGCATGTCGGTGAGACACAAGAAGTGTCTCCCCGATGCCCAAGGAATTCACCATTGATGTCGCCAAGAGTCATCCTTATTGCCAAGATGTTACATTGAGTCCAGAGAGCTATCACTAAGACTGCGCCATGTCACCAAGACCTCATAACAAGCCTTTATGTTATACTGAGACATTCAACAGTCAACAAGACTTATCACTTTCGGTGAGACATCATACTAAAGCTCCAAAGTCACATAGACAATAGAATTTACATCGGCAAGACAAACGTCTTTTTCCAAGACATCAACCCGAGCTCTGAGACTTTCTCTGAAGTGATCAGCAGTCGGAAAGACTATCGTTCCATTGCGAAGACTTCATACCAAAGTCTTTGTGTCACCGTGACAACTCTAAGGGTATTTCCGTCGGCGAGACCTTCATTGGTCGCTGAGACTTCTCGTCGATACCTTTGAGTTACCCCGACTGAATCCTGTCGGTGAGACATTCCCATAAGTAAGACTTCTTACCAAACACCCAAGACTCTCCCCGAAGGCTTTAATAGAAAACGCTATTAGAAAGACAATAGCTATCACTAGGACTTCACACCAAAGTAAGCCTTTCGGCTAAGGGTCTCCCCGATATACGATATGAATGGCCTATCGTCCAGAGATCTCCACTCGGTATGAGGTCATATTGAACACAACATGTCATAGAAATAGGATCATTCCGTGAGACTGAAGCAAGGTCAGAGTGACCTAAACTGTTCAACAAGATTCAAATTGCTAGTTGGCTAGACACAAAAGATGTCACACCAACATGGCCCTTTTAGGGGTTTCAACCTATGGGATTGAGGAACATATTTCCAACAATCTCCCACTTGACAAAGATCACACAAGAACCTCCAGAGCACAACGAACCTACTAAAAATCATGGGCACTAAGGCCCATTGAAGTGGCACACCACCTGAACTTGTCTTTGCTCACTGGCTTCGTCAATGCATCTGCAACATTCTCTAGAGTATGAACTTTTTCCAAACTGACCTTTCCATCCTCCACCATATCTTGTACAAAGTGGTACTGTACATCTATATGTTTTGTCCTAGCATGGAAAGTAGGATTCTTTTCCAGACAAATTGCACTCTGACTATCACAAAAAATAGTTATTTGCCCTGCATCAAAACCAATGTTAGAACACAAACGTTTTAACCAAACAACTTCTTTACAAGCATGTGTAGCTACCATGTATTCAACCTCTATAGTGGAAAAAGTGACTACAGCCTTCCGCTTACTCATCCAACTCATTGCATCACCATTCAACATGAAAGTATATCCACTAGTGGACCTCCTGCTGTCAATGTCCCCTGCCAAATCAGAATCCACATAGCCTTGAATACTGAGAGTCCTCTGTGATTCAACCAAGTTCCCATGGTAACACAAAGCAAAATTTGAAGTGCCCTTCAAATATCTAAAAGCTCTCTTTACAGTATCCCAATGTGTCCTTCTAGGATTAGCCATAAACCGACTAAGAACTCCCACTGCTTGGGAAATGTCTGGCCTTATACAAACCATTGCATACATAAGACTGCTAACCGCACTAGCATAGGGTACACTGGTCATGTCCTCCATCTCAGTAGGAGATTTTGGATAGTTTTCAATAGATAGCTTCGTTCCCTGCAAGACTAGAACAACTAGTTGTTTGCAATCATTCATGCAAAATCTCTCTAGAAGAGTTTTGATATACTTACTCTGACTAAGCCAAAGTTCTCTACTATTCCTGTCCCTAGTTATCTCCATCCCCAGAATATACCTTGCTACACCAAGATCTTTCATTTTGAACTTAGCAGACAATTGAGACTTAAGATCAAAAATCATCAACTTACTATTGCCTATGAACAACATGTCATCAAAATAGAGAGCAATAATAAGAACTTGATCACTTTCAGCTTTGTAATAGACACAATGATCAGATTTTGATCTCACAAAACCCAAAGACAATACAAAAGTATCAAATTTCTGATACCATATTCTAGGTGACTGCTTTAACCCATATAGAGACTTCTTTAACTTGTAAATCAGTTTTTCTTTACCTTTCTCAACAAAGTGCTCAGGTTGGGACATATAGATTTCTTCTTCAAGATCACCATGGAGAAATGTTGTCTTCACATCTATATGTTCGACCTCTAAGTCAGACACTATTGGAAGTGACAAAAGAAATCTAATGGACATCAGCTTAGCTACAGAAGAAAAAATCTCCCCATAATCAATTCCCTCTACCTCGGAATAACCCTTTGCAATCAATTTTGCCTTATATATATTTCCACACTACCATCCAGACCAATCTTCTTTCTAAATACCCATTTGTAGCCCATAACTTTTCTTCCTTTAGGCAATGGCACCAGACTCCAGGTATCATTCTTTTCTAATGATGCCATTTTTTCATTCATGGCTTCCAACCAAGAGTTTGAATTAGACATTCTAAATCCCTCTTTCACAGTCCTAGGCTCATTAGTGCTAAAAATTAAAGCATAGGCACAAGTAGAATCTATCAAAGAGAACCCATACCTATCAAGTTGTTTTCTTTCATGGGTTGACCTCCTCACTTGCTGAGGCTGAGGTTCTTCTTCTTCTTTAGAACTTTCAAAACTGCTTGAGCTCTCCTTAGTTTCAGGTACATTTTGAATTTTCAATTCCTCTTTCTCTGGTGTAGGAGGAATCTCAACTACATCCTTATTGTTTTCTGACTTTGTATCTGACTACAGATCCAAGGTAGAAGGCTTCAACTCATGAAAGATTACACTTCTGTTGTATACAACCTTCTCTGTATTAGAATTCCAAAGCTTGTATCCTTTTATGCTAGCACTATAGCCAATAAAAATATATTTGACATCCTTTTTCTCCAACTTAGATCTTTTCTCATACATCACATGAGCATATGCCTCACAACCAAAAAAATGAATATGTCCTAAAGAGGGCTTCTTACCAGACCACGCTTCCAAAGGTGTTTTCTCAACAAGAGCAGAATTTGGAGAATGATTAATCAAGTAACATGCAGTACCAATAGCCTCAGCCCAGAACTTCTCCTCCAAGCTGTTGATGGTGTTTTTATGCACTTCTCAACACAAGCAGTGCATAGGTGCACTACCTCTCTTGAAAGACAATCCTCCACAATCAAATTGCAGAACACTATCCCAAGGTCTCTAGGATGTTAGGTCATGATAGGGTGATCCCACAATAGTGGTTTACACTTTTTGGCCAAATTAGACACTGATATATTTTTTTTAACACAATCTTCACATTCGGGCACCTATATCGATTAAACCGTAAGGAATTTGAAGATGATGTAAACTAGAGTCTTGTCACATTTTGTCTGTAGATTCTAAAAATATTTTTTTCAATTTTTTTGGAATCAGATTGCACTTCTTTTTCCATCTCCCACAAAAATTGGTTTTTTCAAAAAATAACATTTTTAAAAGTGACGCACACCGTATAACGCATAACTTTTTTTCCATGAAGGATAAAATTCCAATTATTTCAAATTTAGATTTCTAACTCTGATATCTAGTGCTTCCAGTTGGTTAGATAGTTTTTTATTGAATATTTTTTCTTTAATCAAGTTTAGAAGTCAATCAAATGACAATTCAGACATAGCGCGACCGTATAACATATAACTTTTACTATATGTATCAAAATTCTTCTCTTTTTTTTTGTTGGATCAAGGACTTCAATATCTGGTGCACTCATATTTTTAATTTTTTGTTTTTATAATCTTCTATTTTTCCACTTGTGCAGAACAGAGATTTTTATTTTCGATGAAAAAACTATATTTAATAAAACTTAAAAAATAGATAGATAATAAAACCAAAACATACTAAAATTATATTCATTGGATAGCTCGTTCTGAAGGCTACTCGATTCCAAGTTTGGTTTCTAAATATTCCCCCATTTTCATCCCCAACTAGAGCTTGAAAGCATAAAATTATAGGCTTTTTGTGTGAACAAATTAAAAAATTAGGGAAAAAGGGGGTTCTAGCGAACTAGGGTTCATTCGAACCCTGGTTCATTCGAACCCCCACTAATATGCATTTTCCCTTTGTTTTTTGGGCAGGAAATGTGGGCCCAATAGTTAATGGGTTCGCTCGAAGCCTAGTTCGGTCAAACCCCTTTATGGTTCGGTCGAACATGTAGGATCATGCGAACCCCTAAAACCAATTTTTTTGCCATCGGGTTATTTTTTCTCAATTTTCCTTCCTCCATCAAATTATAAACCACTATTATGGCCTCACCCAACAATGCATAGACACCTCAGTAGTTTGATGTGATTTGCTGGAATCACAAGGCAGTCTTACACAAGAAATGCAAAGAAATGATACAAAGCATGGAAGTTGGATCTTGAAATGGAGTTCTTAGGATGTAAAGTTATTATGCATGGGCTGTAGGTTCAAACAGCAGTCTTGGACTCCATTTTGTTGTTGGATTTAGCTTTACAATGTGCAATGAACCTTAACATAGGTCAGCTATTAAAAAAAAAAGAAAGGAAGGTGAGGAGGAGGGAAAGTTCTTAAGTCTGCAACTAGCTATGAATAGTGACAATGGAGTTCCTGTGATAGACAATTTCTCAAAACAATATCCCACTTAACCAGGGATTTCACAGTATCATGGAAATTGTGCTATCTTCTAAGGTCTACAAATATTTCATCCTTCATTCACAATGTATATGCATGAACCAAAGATAAATATTTCAGAGCAGCTTTGAAATCAAGTCCAGGCTAACTTTGCACAGCTATCTACCATCAGCAAACAACAAAAAGTATGGACAAAAAAATCATCAACATGGCAAGAATTTTCATAATCACCCAACAGCATTCCTAAAATCTATCCAAAAAAAAGAAGACAGCCAACTAAACATCAATAAAACCTAAGTCAAACATCTAACATTGGAGACTGAATCAAGTAGTTACATGAGAGAAACCAAGAAAATACACCAAGTCAATGCCTTTTCCTTATAAATTTCTGTAGCATGTTTTTACAACTCAACTCTCTCTTTGCAAATGAGAGGAGAGCCCTATTTATAATTTTCCAAAATTCAAATGAATGGCCAAGATTAATTCTTATTGTGTGGCCAAGATTCATTACAAAATAGGGTTTCACCTATACCCCAATATCCAACAATTAAAAAATTACATTTTGTCTCTTCCCTATTTCATCATCTAGCTAATGGCACTGTAGCTCTTTTTTCATTTAGCAGATTGCTGTTTTGCTGTAGCTACTCTTCAGGAAGTTCATCTTTGGCAGGGTTGTCCTCCTATCCCTCGGAGGTTGTGTATTCTATGTATTTGAGGATGACTGCCAGGAGCTTGTCTATTTCAAGGATTTCACATTGCAGCACCTAGTAGCTCCACTCCTTTGCATTATCCTCTAGCCTCTTCCAATCCTCATCATACTTCAAGCCTTGGTCTCTGAATAGCTTCGATTGATCGAAGGTGCGGGCAGCAAAACTTAGAAACTCTGTTATGATTTCTCCAGCCATCCCGTCCTTCATCTTCTCCTGGAAGTAGGGTTTTATCTTTTCTAGATCTATTTGCATAGTGGGAATATCATAGTCCGTCATCAGCTTAAGGTATCGAGCGCATTTTGCTCGAATTTCTTTCATCCACTCAATATTCTGATCCACCTTATTCATGATTTGCTCCAACCTCTCCTTCCGGTTGTCGAAGCTCGGCGCCAGACATCCATCAGCCAATGATCTTCTTTCTTAAATGCAAGCTTCTCCTCCCATGTGGCTTCAGACATCTGAAGGATAGCTTCAATCCTTGGAAAGGTGGAGTCGTAAGCTGTGGGGAAATTGGTGCAGAGCTTCCTTGTGCTCTCCAGAGACTGCATTAGGCCCAAGAGCTTGTTGGCTATCCGCACAGCCTGACCAATTCCCATGTTTCCAACGTATGAGACTTGTCGAAACCAATTCTCTGTGGTCTTCTCCAAGTTTTTTTTTCTTTCCATCTTGTCGATCTGTTCCTTGGAAAGTAGCTGAGGTGTGGCCATGGATGTAGTAGGTAGGTCGTCTACTGAAGACCATTCCTGTATATAATCTGTTAATGCTGCAACCTGTGCCTTGAACTCATCCTTTGAGATTTTATCTTATTTTATTAGGTGCACCACTCTAGCCACTGACTCCTCAAGGTGCTTGACCTTCTGCTCTCTGGTTGTGGTCCCCAAGTCAATGGTGGAGATGATATAGCTTACCCCAGCCTGGCCAATTGTGGGCATTGCAATTTGTGCCGCTCGAGAGTCAGAAGCATCCATTGTTACTCTGGATCAGACCTTGGGCTTCTTCTCCTTCTTTGTCCTGATTTGGGCTCGAGCCAAGATGGCCTCTAACCTCACCCTTGGGTCCTTCAGCATAGGGGTTTTTCTTTCAAGTTGCTTCTCCAACCACTCGGGCACAATAGATTTCCCCTTGGGTGAATCGTGGTCACCCTCGCCCTTCTCAGTCAATGCCAAGATTTTGGTTTCCTTTTCTTTTGGGGATTCTCCTTTCTATTTGGCAGCATCCTCCTCCTCATCTGAGTCATGAATGAACACGAGGCATTTGATAGGCAGCTTGGTGGATGGTTTCTGAATGATACTTTCTTCTCTTGTTGTTTCTTCTTCCCTCTTTTCCTTAGTACCCTCAGCCTCGGGGCTTTTGACGACATGGGTTTCATCCTCAGTCAAATCCTTTAGCTGCTGTTCTTCTGGTGGTTGCCCTTCTTTATCATGGGGTGACACTTATGTTTCTACCCCAATGTCCTTTAGTTGTTATGTCATTTCCTCCTCAAGGTCATTATCAAAGGTTTGAATGATTTCGTTAGCGCCAGAGCTGTCCTCCTCATCCCTACTCTGGGAAGAGCCCATCTCCTCCTCCTCATAAACCACCCTATCGTTGGTCCAGTGTTCGTACTCTAGGTGCTCATGATACTCATCAACCTCCTCCTCAACATACTTCGAGGCCTCCTATTCTCGTTCCTCCAACTCCTTTGAGATTAGCATTGTGGCTTCCATGGCTAGTGGCCCTGTCGGTGGTTGTGAAGGTTGAGCAGTTGCAAGGACTTGCGCAAGGGCTGCCTGGAGAGTTGGATCCATTAAGATCTGGGAGAGCTCAGGGGGGAGGCTCTGCATGTGCCTTGAAAGAGCATCGGGTATAGTGGTAGTGGGAATAGGTGATGTTATTGTTGCCAGAGGCATCAATGTGATTGGCGACATAGCAGTAGAGGAGGGGGGAGAAGTCATGGTAGAAGATGAGTCAATAACTATCAAAAACTCGGCTGGAGGTGAAGGGGCAAGATGGACAGAAATGTCTACAGCTGACAGAGATGCAACAACCATAGCTAGGGAGATGGGCGGTGCAACAGGAGGGGCAGGGAGAGCCAAGGGAGGCTGCAATTGACCCGCTCCTTCTACTTCTTTCTCTTGGGTTGAAGGCTATTCTACAACACTCCTTACCAGTTTGAGTATTTTGGGAGGTGAGCCTCCTGCTTCTTTCTTT
Source organism: Sequoia sempervirens (assembly GCA_007258455.2). NCBI lineage: Eukaryota > Viridiplantae > Streptophyta > Pinopsida > Cupressales > Cupressaceae > Sequoia > Sequoia sempervirens. The sequence goes on along the minus strand of VDFB02058242.1, from coordinate 298,604,933 downwards.
GCAGAGGCCTTGGGGTCTGGAGACTGCATGATCTCTATTTGTTTTCTTTTCCTATACCTGGCGACCAGAGGAGACTTGGAAGTCCTTCCAGTTGAAGTGGTGGCAGCAACATCCTCTGTGGCACTTGGCTCACTTTTGAACCCTTCATATGTCAATACTACTCCTTGCCGCTTTAGATGAGCCACCTGCCCATCGATCCACTCTCTGGTACGAGTTAGGATTGGGTGGGTTATGGTGTCCAGGTCATCGACCTCTTGTTCATCCTAGTCAATTGATGGTATTGGCAGGTTGGCAACCATAGGGTACCTCAGATGCATGATGGTGGACTCATCCTCCTCAACTTGGTCTAGCATGGGGAATGGCTGTACCCTTCTTAGGAACTGCACTGTCATTCACATGTAGTGCCTTGCATGCACTTCTTTGTCATCTTGGCAATCGGCCCAGAAATCCTCAATGTGATGGAGATGGGCATATGCTAGCCCCAACACCTTCCTGACGTGGCCATGTGGGTCCATCCATGGGTGAGCAGTGTGTAGGTAGAAATGGTACTCCTTTAGCTCCTTCTCGGAGTTACCAGCACACTGGGAGGTCTGTAGTTGGTACATGCCCTGGCCAAGGGTCATAGGACAAGAGATCCCTGCTATATGTTTGTTGCTGAAGATTTCCTCCAGGTGTTGGAGCTGCCGAGAAAGCTCCAGGAGGATGATTTTGTCGTTGGGGTATCGGGGCAGCCTATTCGGCCTTTCAGTGAAGCCCTGAGCATGGATGTATGTAAACTTTGGGTACTAGATATAGAGGAAGGCGTATTGCTTCAAAAACACCCTGGCGTTGTGGGAGACCCTCCTCTCGAAGTCTCTGACAATCAACCTGATGATGTGGCCAATGAAGGCATCGTTCACTCTGCAGTAATCTATTTCAAGATGATTATAACATCATATTGACCATTCACAATAATCGATATCATCATTAAATTAAAAAATGTTTCAAGGGAAATTAGAGATCTCTTACTAAGAGAGTGACTTAGATTAAGGACAGCCAATCAAGCTATTTTACTATAACACTTCAAGTCGTTGAACCAGTAATAAAGCTGATAACTGGTAAATAAAAGGAGTGATGACTATCTAAATTTCTTATGTTAGTTACAAATTAAATGCTAGTGATCATTAACACTTTAAAGGATGTTAGTTGTCTCAAATTTTAACCAATAGAATATAACTATTCCTGATATCTTAAGCTGTAAAGAAAAATAATACAAAACATAAAGATGAGCTTCTTCTAAATAATTTAGATAGCTTGCTTATAATGGATATACATATTTATAAAAGTTATCTATCCTTCTTTAAAAGGTCATAGTAAATTAAAACTAAAAGTTCAACTTTTTTTTATTGCATTTCATCATTCAAAATCTTCAAAATACTCAATGTTCATGATAAACTTTAAATCTTCTTGATATTGATATCTTTTGGTGAAAAATAATGTTTATATTGATGAGTGATGTGTATAGGGACAAACTGAGTCAAGAGGTGTGCTCTTTCCACTGAATTTAAATGGTGACTAGTATACAGTGTGTGAATACTTTAATAGAGGGGAAAGCAAAGTAGCTGGGTGTCGAATTAATGGACACAAGAACTTCATACAACACAGTATATTGGAGTATATGGAAAAGAGAGATTATATTTCCTATCAGACAGTTAGAAAATAAACTCAAGATCTAAGGGTATCCTAGATATCACAACTGCTTTTAAAAGTCAACAATGATTTGGTACATGTTATGCTACAACACTAGCTCTCTATAAAGAGCCCAATGTAGAAAGATTCGGTACAATTGATAATTTATGGAGAAAAAACACAAGTAAAAGACCACAAAGCACGTGGAGAAGAATAAAGAAAGACAAATATCAAATGATACTGCCCGACCATAGATTACAAAAAATTTAGATTCACCACTCTCACTGGAAATCAAAGGAACATCACACGTGTGACACTCTACCCATCTAAAATCCAAGTCTCTAAAGACCCTCAAACAAACCAAACACTATCGAAATAAGAGTTAAGGAAGCAATTACCACTATGAGGAGGAAACTACATATTACATCACCAGAAACAAAATAAAAGCTAATTAAATCACTTTAGGGAAAGCAGAGTAGCTAGGTGTCAAATTAATGAGGTAAGTGTTATGTGGCCAATGAAGGCATCGTTCACTCTGCAGTAATCTATTTTGAAGTTCTGGTACTGGAGCTGTGAATATTTATCAAAGGGCTTGAGTCCTCGCTTCTACCCCTGATCGGGTGCCACAAACAACCCACTGTATGGTCTTTGATTTTCCAAGGAATAGACAAGGTAGGAAGTCATGTAGAACTTGAAGCTCTTCTTTACGTTGACAAACTACTCATGGAAGCAGTTGCTTATGATTCCTCCCCAGTAGAACGAAACCTTTGTTGTGACATCCTCGTTTCCATGCAGGATCTGCTCAATGAAGTATGCCATCCACCCCTAAAAGTAGGTGGCCGTAGGAAGACCCATAACCCTGCTCAACATGGTCACCAGGTCGTGGTAATCCTCATGGAAATCACTACGGAAAAGCTCATGAGGAACTTTCGCAGTGCTGCCTCATCTTTCCTTAAGCCAATGTAGGTTTATTGACTTCTTGCATCCCGTTGGATTATCATCCCACGCCGCCTGGCATTCTTCTAAGGTAGGGACCTCCATCTATTGGAATGTGGGAATGTGGAAGGTCTTAGTGAACCCCTTTGGCGACATGTCAGTGAGAATGTTGCCCTCCTTATCAACAATTGTTCTTGTATCAATTTGGTATGCTTTTCAGCAATCCATGACTAATTCAGGTGCCACGAGGGATGGAGGGAATCTAGTAGCCTTAGCTATTCCACTCTTCCTTATCAATCTGACATTCTTTGTTGTCAAGTTGACCCTGACTCTCTGTGTGAATTCATCAATATCCACCTGGCCAATGTTGGTGTCCATGATCTCCTTCCAATCTATTGTGACCTTTGAGTGGAGTGGCTCACCTTGGAATTGGTACTTCATCTGGTGTTTGTCTTCTTTCCCTCGAGGGGTCCTTCCTGACTTCTTCCCCTTGTCCCCTTCGATAGATGCCCCTAAAGTTCCTACACCCGATTCCATATAATCTGCAAGCAAGGACAAAGTCAGCACAATAGATCATCAAAAGCATTCATGTTAGTCAACCTCTTGAAAATAACATCTATTTCAAATAATCAATCAAGCATATCATGAACTTTTAGCTTAAGATGTTATTGATCTCTGATTAAGGGCATTTGGATAATCCGGGCCCAAAGGGGCCTAACTTCCCCAGTAGGAATGCTATTTGGAAGGGAAAACACGGAGAAAAGCTCCTGGAGACCTTCTTTGGTCACATTTTAATATTTCAAGAGGTTCATGATGAAGAGGACCAAAATTCAGTATGTGGGTCGAAGTTAGATTCCAGATTTGGGTTCATTTGGATCGATTTAGGAGAGTTCGAAACTCATAGGCCGGAAAGCTGTCGGGAGATAGCAGTTTGGAGTGGTAGAAGGCAGACAGAAATCTGGAGACGAAACTCTGGGGTCCGGGGCCCAGAGGACCAAAGGGCGGCCATCAGTATGCAATTTCATCTCTGAGCATTCGGGCCGGCGACACCGGGAAGGCACCCGAACTTCGCCATTTGGGATGACCAACGCCGGACGGAAGTCTGGGAGGGGAAGTCCTACAGCAAGGGTCTGGCGGCATGGTTCTACGTTCTAATTTGGGAGGCAATCGGTAGGGTGGAGTCCGAAGATTAGGATGTCGGGCGAGGTTTTCTGGTTTGCAACGGTGAGCGAGGATGGGAGTCCCAGGACACGGGGCCCCGCGAGCAGAAGGCCGTCAGCGGTTCATGAGGCAACCAGTGGTAGACGGGAGCTCAGAGCCTGGCGATCGAAAGGACGGGGCGAAATGACCTGACAGCGGGAGAAACGTGGACTTCCAGGAATGGATGTCCGGACACCGAGACCCAAGGGTCCAAAAGGCGATAATCTAAAAAGAAAAAGCAAATCAATGAGGAAGAGGGTGGGGCCTGGAGCACGAAGGGCATCAAAGAGTTCACCGTGAGCTCGGCAGAAAATGAAGCAGGGATATTCGATGCCCAGAGTTTGAAGACCAAAAGGAGAGCATAAGTTAAATCGCGAGAAGACAAAAGCGAATGGGAAGGCGGAGCCCGGAGATCAGGACACCAGACAAGTTTCATTGTGGACGATGGCAAAACACTCAGGGAACCCCGGAGGCAGAACCCCAGGGTCCCGGGGCCAAGAGGCCCACCAGATGCTTATTTACTTTTGAAGTTTCGCGGCGAGGAGACGGTCAGGATCCGGCAGCCGGGAGGCAGGGGGAGTTTGCAGTTTCAAATGGTGGCAGCAAGAGTGACTTCCGGATGGGGAAGTCTGACGGCTCGGGCCTGAAGGAAGAGATTGCTACCGACAGGTGTCCAAGGTTTGTTAACGGATGGCGAAGGTGGGTCTCGGGCCCGAGGAGGATGTTTTCCCTATGCGAAGAATAGCCGCGGCAAGGAGAAACTCTGTATTGGTGAGCAGGGTAGACGGATGGCCTACCTCAAACACGCTATGCCGAGAGTCGTGGGATCCACCTACGGTCGACAAAATGATGCTGAGGGTGGCGAGCTTGATGATGTTGAAGATGGTGGGCTCCAAATGGCAAGTTTTCCAATCGCTTTGCAATCTTGTGATGAAAATGACAGGTCAGAGTTAGTTTTTTATACCCCTAACCGCCATCAATATGTGTATTTAATGTAGGTACGGTCGGCAAAAGGTTGGTGGATTCAAATGTCAGTGACGGTGGTGGGAGAATGGGGACTCGGTGGCTGGGGAGGCACAAGACGGTAGCCGCTTGAAGTTTTCATTCGGTTGAACGGTGGCGGCGGGAAGCGGGTCGGGGCCCGGAGGGCGGGATGCTGCCAGGGATCTGCCATCATGGACGACAGAACCACCATGGAATTCTAGACTCAGAATTCTGAACGGTCGGGCCCGGGACACCCCATGGCAGTGAGGGACTCCCGCAAACTGTGGTCGGTGATAATGCTAGCGGGACCCGGGGGACGAGACGCTGCAGAAAGTCCACCGTTGCAGATGGTGAAACACACATGGAACCCTAGAGGAGGAACTTCGGGGTTCGGGTCCCGGAGGGCAAGACGCCGCAGAAAATTTCAACAAGTTTTTTTGCAGATGGCGGACGGGGATTCGGACCTCGAGGTCCGGAAGGGTGCAAAGCGGACACCGCTGGGAACGACAATTCCAGTAGGGAAACCCAGAGGGAGAATCCCGAACGCTTGGGCCCGTTGGCAGGGCCAAACTGCCAGAGGGACTTCGCAAGGCACCGGAACGCAACAAAACTAAAAGGGGGAGGCATGGTCAATTTATGGTGGGTCCTTATAGTAACATTAACCATCTGATACATCAAAAAAGGGGGGCACACAAAACAAGGCAGTGACAAAAAATGACCCAACAAGTCCAAAAAAGAGGGTCCCCGTTCCGAATGGGGCGTGTGTGCTAAGGGCACAACACAAGCCAGCACTACTCAACATACTTCGTGCTCTCTCTATCACTATCTTATTGAACCTTTCTGCAACTCCATTTTGCTGTGGAGTATAAGGTGTAGTCTTATGTATTTTAATTCCATGGTCTTTACAATACCTCTCGAAGTCATCAGAAGAAAATTAACGGCCATTATCAGTCCTTAAACATTTTATTTTTCTTCCACTCTAATTTTCTAAAAGGTTCTAAAATTCTTTAAACTAAATGAACACTTCTGATTTACTTTTTAAAAAATAAATAAATGTTCTTCTTGAATAATCATCAATGAACGATATATAGTACCTTGACTTAGACAAATAAGGAACATTCACTGGAGAAAATACATCATAATGAATATAATCTAGCAAACCAAAAGATTTATGAGGACTGGAATAAAATGAAACATAGTGTTGTTTTCCATATATACAATGTTCACAGAATTCAAATTCAAGGTTACAATCTTCGAGCCCCTCCAGCAGGTTTTTATTCTTCAAGATTTTTAAACCTTTCTCTCCAATGTGGCCTAGCCTATGATGCTAGAGCATAGTCTTTTCTGCTGGAAGTTTAACTTCCATAGAGTTTACACAATTAGGAACATTTCCCTCTTTTCCTCTATGAGTAGCTTTCTGTGACTTTATAGAGACATTGTTATTAAAAAAAATGTGCATCCAGCTTGTACAAGGTAACAATACGAGCACCCCTTGCTAGGACCATTGAGCCTCTAGTCATCTTGCATCCATTTCCAGAGAACGTGACTTGCACTCCAATATCATTTAGCATACTTACAAAAAGTAAGTTTCAAGCCAAACCTAGTATATGCATTACATTATTGATTCCCTTCACCCTGCCATCAGGGAATTGGATTCTGAATCTTCCATAGCCAACAATTTCCAAAGTTGAATCACTTGCCAAGTACACCTTTCCATCATTATATTCTTCATACTTTGTGAACCAATCTCTATGAGATCATGTCATGTGGAAAGATGCTCCAGAATTAATTAGCCAAACATCATCTGATGCTTGCGTAGCCAAGGCTGCAATGAAGGCGTCTCCATCACTATGAGAAGAATCATTGTTGGAAGAATACTTCTCCTCTTTACAATCCTTTCAGACATGACTAGGTTTCCCACAGTTCCAACACTTCACCTTGGACTTCTTGCCATAAGACTTTGATCTCCCCTCTGATTTCAATTTGGACTTCTTGTCCTTGTTCTTTCCTTTCTCTTTTAACTTTCCTCTAACAGCAAGGGCCTCCTTCACCATCTCATAAGATTTCCTTCTCATCTCTTCTGATAACAAAGAAGTAATAACATCTTCCATATTGAAACTGGATGTTGTACTCCCAATAGCCATCACTAGGTGATCCCATGAATCTGGCAAAGAACACAATATCAGCATACAACGATCCTCTTCATCAATCTTTACACCAACATATGTTAACTGTGCAATCAGGATGTTGAATGGATTCAAATGATCAGCTACAAACCCTCCTTCCTGCATTCTCAAACTTTACAACTTCTTCCTTAGGAACAGTTTATTCACCAAGGACTTCCCCTAATAAATAGATTCCAGTCTCTTCCATAAAGAAGATGCAGTCTTCTCTTCATGCACATTGAGAAGAACAAAGTCTGCCAAATAGAGCCTTATCAACCCCTTAGACTTTCTATCTGTAAGGTCCCAATCTTCTTGGTTCATGCTTGTAGGTTTAGTTCTAGACACAGCAAGCCACAGATCATGATCCACTAAGAGATCCTCCATTTTGAGTTTCCACAACTAAAAATTGCTGCCATTCAACTTCTCTATTTCAATCTTTCCTGACATTCTTGCCATGTCAATCTATAATTAGAAATTGACAAACTTCTACAAGACTCCTACTAAACATAAATTGATACAAAAAACCCAACGTACCCACAAGAATAACACAACTGGCCAGGCTCTGATACCACATGTAAGGAAAGCTAGATGCGGAAGCAACTCTCCTAACGTCAAAAACTCAAGGAAGAATGCAGAGATACCTTTTAAATTTTACAATTATAGTCCAATTAAGATGCACTAGAAAGAGATTACTGAAACAGAGAAATAGACAAACACATATGAACACCAAATATACGTGGAAAAACCCTTACGGGAGAAAAACCCACCACACCAAGAGAAGTCACTTTGTATTACAGTAATAAAGATTACATACAGAGATCTGACTTATCTTTCTTATGTTAGTTTTTAACAGCATTCACCATGAACAACCTTGATACAATACATTCACGTTATAGTCTTCATAGAATATAATTCATCTACTGATCATACAATCACACAAAAATCCATTGATTCATCGAACCAATCATCATCTGCTACTTCAGACTATAACCATGTCATTCGTGTCTGTCGAGCTTCCTCTCAGAACTACCACAACGAACTGTCTTCCAACAGTTCCCATTCGGCTTCTCTGATTGGCTATTGATTCACCACGTAGGATGGTCTTCTCTTAGTCAAAGTGATCAACCTGTGTTGGCATGTCGGTGAGACACAAGAAGTGTCTCCCCGATGCCCAAAGACTTCACCATCAATGTCGCCAAGAGTTATCCTTATCGCCAAGATGTTACATTGAGTCCAGAGAGCTATCGCTAAGACTTCGCCATGTCGCCAAGACTTCATAGCGAGCCTTTATGTTATACCGAGATGTTCAACAGTTGGCAAGACTTATTGCTTTCGGTGAGATATCATACCAAAGCTCCAAATTCACATAGACAGTAGAATTTACATCGGCAAGACAAACGTCTTTTGCCAAGACATCACCCTAAGCTCTAAGACTTTCTCCAAAGTGATCAACAGTCGGCAAGACTATCGTTCCATCGCTAAGACTTCATACCGAAGTCTTTGTGTCACCGCGATGACTCCAAGTGTATCCCCATTGGCGAGACCTTCATTGGTCTCTGAGACTTCTTGTCGAGACCTTTGAGTTATGCCAAGTGAATCTTATCGGTGAGACATTCGTATAAGTAAGACTTCTTACCGAACACCCAAGACTCTCCTTGAAGGCTTCAACAGAAAATGCTGTCGGCGAGACAATAGCTATCGTTGGGACTTCACACCAAAAGAAGCCTTTCAGCCAAGGGTCTCCTCGATATACAATATGAATGGCCTGTCAGCAAGAGATCTCCACTCGGTAGGAGGTCATACTGAACACAACATGTCATAGTGATAGGATCATTCCGTGAGACTGAAGCAAGGTCACAGCGACTTGAACTGTTCAACAAGATTCAAACTGCTAGTCGGCCAGGCACAAAAGATGTCACATCGACATGGCTCTTTTAGAGTTTTCAACCTGTGGGATTGAGGCACATATTTCCAACAATAAGACCCAATGGGTATGATGTGGGAAAAAAGGAGTTGACAAGAAGGTTCCCCAACCTTTCCATCATCCTCAACAAGGATGAGTACCCCCATCTTGTAACCCCGTCGGTATGATTTTTTATGTTTTGTTAGTTATCTTGTTTGGTGTCTCCCATTATTTGATTATGTTGTGATGTTATTATTTGAGATGATGTTGCTTATCAATGTGTATGTTTTAGTTTTCCTTGTGACATCTAGGAGTAAGTCGAAGCTTGGGGGGGAGGATGTAGTGCCCTTCGTGATTGGTCTTCTTCTAGTAATTGATAAATTTTCATTTAAGTTATCTTGGGTAATCAAATTAATTAGATTAAAATTGTATTATAAGGTCACTTGATTTATTTGGAATTAAATAAATAAATTTAATAATAATTGTTAATTGTATTATCATTGGAAATTAATTATTTAAATGTGAAAATAATATAATTTTAAATAAACAAATTAAATGGGAAAATAATATAATTTTGAAATTTAATAGATACAATGAGATTTTCGAACTGAAAAAAAAGAAATTAAAAAGGATGGAAGGTTTTGCATACAAGTGCATGAATAGTGTTGAACTGAGTTTTTTTGGAAACCTGTTGTTTTTGTTTGCCTTTTTGTTTTCGAAAATTGATCGTTTTCTGGAATTTTTTTATAATGATCATTTTTAGGGAGAAGATTATCTTTTGGGGATTTTTGGTTTTCGGGGGTCAGAAGTAAACTTTCTGTAAAAAAAAAAAAAATATAGTTGCATTTGTTAAGAGTTGTTTGGAAACGAAAATACTAGATGGACAAAAGTTGAACATGATTGTATTTGAGGAGCTTGGTGTTAGGTATCCCCCTTCGGCTGTGTTATTTGCTTTAAGCCAGATTTGTCTCTCTCGCATTTTTTGCTCCCATTTGTTTGAAGATAAGGGCTAGAATGAAATGCTATATGGAAATTTTAACTATTCTCTTATTTACTCAATAAGAATTGGAAGCAAATAGAGATTAGCTTTTGAATCGTCTGTAATCTACAATATAAACTATTTATTACTGTTGAGCCAAACCACGCTGTACTACTTGTCTTTTAATTTGGCGTCGAAGTTAGTGTTGCTCCATCCGAATGCTTTAGCTCGAAAGCTCTGAGTCTTTTAAACAAAATTTTGTTTGTGTAAGTTGTGCAATCATTGTTATCCATGTATTTCGTGATCCTTGGTATTTGATTTCGATCCAAAATGGTGTTTGATATATTTGGTTCTTTAAGTTGATTCTCGGCTTTTTGCAACGAGTGTTAGGTATCAATATTTGCATCTCATTACCAGTGACTACATCCATCTGAGACTTCATACTGTTTTGCCATAGATCTGATGTTATAATCTAGGTATAGCTCTCTCGCGGTCTAGAATAAGTGACGCCAGCGTACCTCCTACTCTTTTTCCTGCCATCATTTGTCTATCGTCTTATCATAGCTCAGTCGCCCTGTGGTAATTTGATCTCCATCAGTTAAACATACTCACAAGAATATAATTAATCTGCATGCTTTGTCTTTGTTTGCACATTTGTACATATTGTTTTCCGCATGCTTGCTAGCGACCTATTGTCCTATGTTTCAAACTTATGTCTTGTCCTTGGGCAACGCCGACCTTATACCTTGCTTGGGGTCGATGTATATTCATCTTCATGCCGAGGCTGAACACTCGCTTCTCTCCTCATGTGACATGTTCCTTCGAATTCACCTTCCTTGGTTTCGATTTTAGCTTGGTATTTGATTCGTGTTGTGATCCACGTATATACTCATGGCTATTTATTTGTTTGAGATGCTCTTATCTTATCATGCTTCGCACAGCCAGAGCTCTATGATCAATTCGCTGTTATGTTTTAGTGAAAGGGGTCCGATTTCTTTTGAATAGCTTATTTGTAATGCATACGATTTTATATTACTTGATTTTACAACTATAGCAATCGATTACCGCTTTCTTCGCTGATGTTGATTGATAGTTATTGAAAGTAGATACATTTTGAATAGTGAACTGTGTATTCAATCGATGAACTTGTTGCTGTGAGAATTCTATCCCTGTTAGATTGTTTTTTTTTTTTAATCTCTATGGAGCGAACCTTGTAGAGGAATAAACTTGTATGTTGCAACTGTATTGGAAAAGAAAAAAAAAAATTGCATTTAGCTTGATATATATAACCTTCGCTTTGAGTGTGTAGATAAAGGGATGAAGCTCGATAGTTCGCTGTCTCTGTACAACAATTTATTTTAGATTAAAAATAAATAGATATATAATGGTGTGTAGGTGGCTTTTTCCTTTTTGTAAGTTGGTGTATTGATATTTGCTCTTGAAATTTTGAATATATATATATAGACATGATTAAATCTGTATTTAATTCCAGACCATAGTGTGTATATATATATATAGTTTTCAGGGAAAATAAATAAATATAAATATATATATTTGTGTGTGTAAGAAAATTTGTGTATAAGAGTGTTAGCAAAGTAAATTTTTGTTTTTCAAAAAAAAAAATAATTAGAAACAAAAAGGAATTGTTTAAGTTATAGATAGATAAATGAAGAATTTTAGAGTAGGATAATCTATTAAAATGATGATTTCTTAATACCTAGTACTAGTTGATATGTAGAGCCCTTCATTTGATAGACAAGGTTATTGTATACCTTCTAACCACTAAACTTAAGGTGGTCATTGTTTAAGGTATTCATTTATTTATTTCTACTTTATTTAGAGTTTTCATCTTGAGTTTAGCTATGATTTTTAATTAAAGGAAATTGACGGTTGTAGGTTGTGGAATTCGGTGTATGAGCTTATGTTTAGTAACTCATTTATTGGTAATTCGATAGAAATGTTTTATGTTCTGCATCCAGATAGAAAGGTATCTATATATGTTTGATATATATATATATAATATTTTATTTGATTAACAACATTTGGTTAATGGTATGATAAATATGCATAATGGTTGTTGTAAAAGATTAGTTGTGCATGTGTAAATAATGGTTTATGATGATAGGTACAAATTAAGTAATAGAATAGATCAACTAACTTACTTAAATATTGTTAATCAAAAGGATTGGATTTATTTCACAGCTAGATAAATAATCTTTAATTGTAATAAGAAAGTGAATTTATATGTGGATGTAGTTTTGAATGAACATTTGTGTTGAATTAAATATTGGTTTTGTTTTGTGATTGATTTTGTATTTAGTTGTTCGCCAAACTATAAGTTTGTTGAATAATTTGTGATTAGGCGTCATGTGAGGAGAAAATTGAGGTCTACCATGGATGCACCCTGTTGGTTGTTTTTCTTTTTGTTACTATGGTTGATTTTGGAAATTGAATTGATTATGGCAATTTTGATTGAGTGGGATGATCTCGTTGAGAGGTTGCCACTCATTATTTTATACTTGTTGGCTTGTAATTTATGGATTGAAAATAGTTCCTTGAGATCTTGTATTATTGTCACTTCAATGGAGACCAGTGGGTTAGTAAGTTGTTGTCTTCAAGAGGTTTGAGGGGACTATGGTTTTCTTACTTGCAAGGGTTGGTATGGGGGTCGGGGATCTAGTGAGGCTACCTGGGTAACCCAGGATGGGGGCCGACAACCTAGGAAGATACACATTGGGTAACCCATATCAAGCCATGAGTGTTTACATGAGTTTTATGTTGTTTCACTTGAAAGTGAGTGGTTTCATTATTTGGTCATTTCAATAATGGTTGATCTTTATACTTGGATTGTAATTTTGTGGGTTTAGCCTTGCACTTGGAAGTCGTTTACTATGAAGTCTTAGCGTCAGACGATACATGCCTCTCTTGTTGTATTTACTTATTTGTCTTTGATTGTTTGTGCAAGTGGGCTTACCTAGTCTGTGATTTTAAGATTTTGTTCTTAGTATGGGGAGTGGCTTTCAATGGGGGTTGACACACAAAGTGGCATGTGGGTAACACATTGAGAGTTTATTTAATTAGTGATAACCTAATAATTAATTAGGGGGTTTGGGTAGTTTCTCACATTAATTAAAATAATGTAGCCTTACTCATGGCCCAAGAGCTCCTTTAGGATTGGGATGAGTGGGAATGCCTGGAATGACAGAGATCAACTGCCTCATCCTCTTGAAAGGTATGTTGATCCCGCATGAGTGAGAATGGGGGTCAGGGATCGGTTGAGGTTGCCAGCATTTAACTAGGTAGGGGGGCTGGTAACCTACGAAGATCTGCATTTGGTAACCCATGTCGAGCTTATTTGATGAAACTCTACCCTTTAGAAACCTTGTATGTTTTTTGTTCCCCTCTTGTTGTTCTTGTACCTCTGGAAGTGAATATTTCTTGTGTTTGTTTCCCTTGTCGTGGAAGTCTTGTTAGCCATTATTCTCTTGACTGTTTTAGTTGTGGGTCCTTGTCATCTCCTAGCATTGGGGTGGGCCTTAGGGTCCACATGGTTGGGTGGAATGTGCTTTGCACCCCATTGAGTCCCTAGTCGAAGATCAAGATGTGTGAAGATGTACCATTTGTAGTGACTCCATATTTGTACTAGAGTTGGATCCAGTCTTGATGCTTTGTATTCATACACTTCAGTTGTATTATTCCATGTTCATGTTGGGAAGTACTATCATATTCATGCAATTATTGAAACGATGTATCTTCTTTTATAAATGTAATGAATGTAGTCCTTGGCATTACCTTATGGTCTTAGATAGATGCTTGTCATAAATGTAAGGTGTATTGATCCTTGAAATACTATGTGTTATTGCTTCACAATATACGATCCTTAATGGTGTTGTATCTGTAGAAATATTTATATTTAAGTTATAGATGTGATGGATGGTTGTTATTTATATAATTTTAGGAATGTACATTCACTGGTTATTAATTCTATATAATGGTTAAGAGGAATAATTGTAATTAGTTAATCATCGATATGGGATTGGGTGTATGTTAAAGAAATTTGAAATGTAATGCAGTCATGTGACCCCAAGGGACTAGTTAGTTGATACATATGTTTAGTTTCATTACAAGTGTTATATGTTAGTACACATCTTATGTTATGTAAGTTTACTTAAAAAAATTTTTGTTGTAAATGTTAGATATTATGCTATCCTTTGGGGTTTGTGTGGCGGGGCATTATAATTTTAATAAATATTCTCAACATCTATTCATAAAGGATCTGATGTGAGGTGAGAGTCTTCATTCACTAATGCTTCATTTCTAGAAGGGATAGTATTGAAATGAATAGAAGGTAATTTTATGTTCAGAAAACATTTGATGATATCATCTTCTATAAACAAAATATCCCTTAAAATAAGAGGAATTTATAAGATGGATCAAAGGAATAAAGTTTTATAGGAAGAGGTAAATTACCATAACATGCATGAAAAGGAATTATCTTGAAATACTTGAGAAAAAATAGAAAATGATGTAACAAAATAAATTATTATGTTCATTTAGAAATAGAACTAGAATTTTAAACGGACTGGGGTTTGGGGCAATGCCTCGAAAGAAAATTAAATTTTTGAGAAGAAAAAAAATTGTTTTTGAATTTTTTAAAAGGTTTTTAAAATGTAAGAGTAGTATGTTCACCAAAATATAGTGAACCACAACAAAAATAAGTAATGTAGAATGCTAGGTTCACCAAAATATAATGAAGAAAATTTGACTCTGGCAAGAGGAAAACAATGTTCCTTTGAGAGTAAGCTTCACTTATTACACTTAGATGAATCAAGATTTTATGCTTACTTTAAAATTGTACTAATTATCATTTTTCTATAAATGTAGTTTTTAAATGGAAAAAAAATATAAACTAACTAAAATTTTGAAGGATAATAGGTTGGTGAAAATATCTAAAAATAGAAATACATGTATTAATTGAAAACATAGAAATTCAAAAAACTTAGGCTAAAATATATAGGTCTTCACCAAGGACACTAGAAAATCACATAGATGTCCTTGTGTCCTGATGTCATATAAATAACAATTGTACCAAAAATCTCTTGAAGCTTAAAATGGATTCTTAAAATCCATGTAACCTAAAAACACAACCAAATGAGAAACATGTTGGGTTTGTTTAGGGGTTTACCTAAGTTAAGCCCTTGATTTGGAATTTCAACTTCCAAAGATAGCCAATATAGATAGACAGATAAAAATAGTGTGTGCTCTTACTCTAATTGTGTAAAGAAATAAAAACAATGACAAAATAAAATAAAAGAAAATGAGATTTGAGAATTCTAATGTGATCTATGATACAATGAAAAAATGTGCTTGTAATAAAAATGATAAACTAGAATAATATTACTTGTAATTTGTTACATTTTCTAAGAGGACACAAAAATTGAAATAAAATGTTAAAAGAATATTGTAGAGAATTGTAACAAGTTGTAGAGAGTTGTGTGTGAGATTGAGAGTGCAAGAGAACCTAGAGAGAGAGAGTTGTCAAAAATGGAAGTTTGACTCAAAAATGAGAAGAGAGGGAAGAGAGAGAGGTTGATGAGTTATTTTGAATAATTTTTTAGTTATTTCTACTAACTTGGGAAGGTGAAAATATGAAAAATGTTTGAAAAAACATGTTCAAATGATAAATTGCCATAATATTCTAGCACATCACATGGATGTAGTTATGTGATATCTAGAGTACAAGAGGGACGAAAGAAATATTTGTCAAAAAAAAAATTGATTAAGAGAGGGAAGTGGAAGAGATTGACTAGCCATTTGGAATCACTTCAAGTCATTTCCACTAATCTAGGAAGGTGTCAAGTGGGAAAATATTCAAAAATAACCTTCAAACAATAAATTCTCACATGATTCTAGTGTATCATGCAAATGTTTACCCTAGGCACTAGTGTCTAGGACATTTACACTCATATATGATAAGAGACAAGAAAAGACATAGGGCTAGCATAAATGCAACAAAAAATGTCACCACATGAAAGGAGGCTTGAACACCTTGACAAGGGGAAAAAATTGATGAAAGGGATAAAATGGGCCTACATAAACACTAAGGGAAAAGACACCAAAGTGGAAACAAAACACAAGTTTCAAATTGTAAGGTGTGTAATTTTTGACATTATAGAGATACAAAGAAGGTTTTAGAAGAAATTCTAGAGAAAATAATTTTAGGCATGGAGAAGGACACCAAGAATTTTAATATAACCATGGTCGACAATTCAATAAGAGGTTAGAACATAGAGCAAGAGATTCTTGTCCTGGTGAGGAGATTGAGAGATATTATACTTTCGAGGATGAATTAGGGAAATGTGTCACTTTTTATTAAAAGATTCATGTTCAAAAGTGATGATGAGGAATGAAAAATATAGAGGAATAAATATTTATAAAATATAGAAATTAAGAGGTAATTTTTGAAAGGTTCTCATAGATAGTGGAGTACTAATAATCTCTAGTGTAAAAATATATTGTGAATAAGCCAAAGTTTGAATAGTGAACACCCTAAACCATATAGGATTATTTTCTTAAAAAAAGAGAATAAGTTGTTTTGAAATAGTAATGTTTTGTAAAGATCAAAATATGTGCATATTATGATAAAGTTATATGCGATCTAATTATAATGGATGTGTGTTATTTTTTGCTAGGAATGCAATTAAAAGTTGATATAAGTGATATATATGATGGAAGAACAAATAAATATATCATACAAAAGAATGATTAGAGACATGTTTTCATTGCTAAAATATTGAGAATGGAAACTTTGTAATGGAATGAACATTTGTTAAGTGGATGGAAAAAAATTATAAATGGTTTGAGAGATAAAAATATGCATTTTTCGTTGATAGGAACTATAGGCGCAATATAAGGACAATAGGCACCATCATAGGTGAAGATAAAATAACATAGGGAAAAAAATAGAAATATTAATGAACTACAAGGATATAATTTCAACTAATATTCTAGATGGGTCACTAGTAGTGATGACCATTAGTGATCACATTGATGTAATCCCATGTAAACTAGCATAAAATGAAGAATTGAAAATGAGGGTGTGCATGGGATGAAACTAGCATAAAATGAAGAATTGAACAAATATAGGATTTTTTGAATAAATTCACAAGGGATAGTTTAAACCAATGTGTGGTACTCACTATAATAGTACCCAAGGATGGTGTTGAATGGAGTATTTGTATAAACCCTTTCACAATCAATATGATCACAATCAAGTATACGTTTCCATTTCCTAGTATGGATGATATAATGGATTGCTTAAGTGAAGAAAACCATTCTACAAAGATTTTTTTGAAGAGTATTTATTATCAAATCAAAGTTAAATAAGGAGATGAATTGAAGACTAATTTATTAAAATATTGGTTGAATGAATGGTTTCTATTACCCTTTGGATGAGGTATTGAATTAATTTTTAGGAATGTGTATTAACTTCTAACTTAGACCATATTTTTAATTTCCACAAATACTAAAGAGAAAAACCTAGAGAATATGATATTAGCATTGCAAAGGCTAAGGGAAGATTTTATTTTTTATTAGTGAGAATAAGTGTAGTTTCATGGAGAAATATTTTCTATACTTAGGTTTTGTAATCTAAACTAAAAGATAGAAGATGGAGCTATAGAAATTAATATAAATTTTTCAGTTAACTCCACCAATAAATGTTGGAGAGGAAATATATTTTCATGGATTGAATTTTTTTTATATGAAATTCATTAGGAATTTTAGAATAATTTAAGGACCATTAACTATGACAATGAGGGGAGACAAGGACTCTAGATGGACATCCATTAAAAATGTACAATATTCGAGTTATTGAATAAGAATGTGATAAAAAAATTGTATTATCATCACGATACTTTAACAATAGACCTATTTTGATTGTGATGCAAGTCAAAGTGAAATATGATTAGTGATGAGGCAAGAAGGTATAGCAATATATTATTTCAATGGAAAGTTAACTGGTACAAGGAGGATATATTTTATCTATTATTAAGAATTATATTCCACAATTCAATCATTTAAGAATTGAATACTTCAATTAATTTTGAAGGATTTTGTGGTGTACATTAATTGTAATATATTTTAGTACTATAATGATTATGGTATAATGAGTTTATAAAGAGTTATAATTTTATGTTGAATTGTATGAGTCGTAAATTAAATAAGGTTATAAATTTGTTGAATAGGAGATATAATTTTCTTGATATAAATAAGGTTACAAGTGAGTGGATTAAAAGAATTGAAATATTTGTATGAACATGATCTATATTCTATGGAAGTGTGAAGAGAAAGTAAAGAATTCAAAATTATGGATAGAAGTAAGTGGCTTAATTATTTAATTTAAATAATGATGTAATGTTCAAATTTACTGAAATGTATATTCCTAAAATCTTACTAAGGGGGAATATAATCAAGGAGAAGCAGAGTAGTAGTTTGGTAGGTAATTTTGAAGTAGATAACTATATGGAATTATTGAGTGATAAATTTTTCCCACAATTGTATGTGGATTTTAGTAAATCTATTCAAGATTACAAGACTTATCATGTTACAAAGGGGAGTAGTTTTAATTTTTTTTATGATACTAAGTTTTGTAATATTTTGACAAGATATAAGTATTGATTTTGTATTTTGATTTTCAATAACATACATAGGACATGATTGAATATTAATAGTTTTGGATATATTTTCTAGAATTATGTATTTCAATTATATAATAAAAATAATGATGTGGTACATATAGTTAATTTTTTCATGGAGTGATAATGATATTCCATGGTTTTTGAATATGAATTGTTTCAAATGGAAACACTAATGCTGTAGAGGTTAGGATTATTCATGACACAAGCAAGTTAAATTTCTTCCTACAATTGATTAAACTCATAAATCAAGATGTTAGGGGAGTATAATTCAATATTTAAAATGTTAGCTAATTTGTTTGGCCAAAGCCACGATCAAAAAAGAGGAAGCCTGCCAAAATCTGCTAAGGGTATTTACTCAAATATTCAATTCTAAGTAATCGATTGGCCAAATAATCATTAAAAAACGGGTGAAGTTTTCCAAAGTTCACAAGCTCCAAAAGATTCATAAGGATCACCGCCCAAGGGCCATGTGATTTCATAGACCTTAGAGAATTCAGAAAATTGCTTTGTCACATGTTATTTTTGCAAGCCTTCAAGCAATTTTTAAGCCAAACCATGATGAATTCATTCAAGCATGTTTATAGAACACTTAAGCTGTCATCATTACTCAAACAGACCCAACACATTGGCATGCATGAAAATACAGAATGGGATCTCCAACTCACTGTTATCTATATTCCTCTAACACCATTTTCTACGTTTGTAGGGTTTAGTACTTAAGCTTGCCTAACTCCTTACATTTTTATGTGATTAAGGAAAGGTGGTGCTATCTAATGAGAGCTAAAAAGAATTCATTAAATGGATTTGACAATTAAATATTTTCCAAAATCACATTGCAAGTTTTGAAGTGTGCCATATCTCATGGATATCATTTGCATTAATGGCTTTTATTTTGCATCATAGCTTTAAATCCAGTTTCTAAGCCAATTTTACCTAACTTTTTTGTGATGAGTTTGTAGCTAAATTTATTTTATTTGCATTGTTCATGGTGAATTTGGCTCTCTGTGGGTTCATATTACTTTCTAGAGAGAAGCTCGCACGATTGAATCTTAGTTTACAAGATGGCACAAAATGGACGCCATGCAAATGTTGTCAATAGTTTAGAGTTTCACCCAATAAATTACAAAATGGTGGTGCCGGTTTGACCATGGGAGCTCCCAATTTCTGATTGTATAGAAGAGGATCATCTATATAAGGTATTTAAGGTAAAGTGTTCAACAGTCCTCAATTGCATCAAAACTTTGATTGGTGAAGAGGTACTACACACCAGTTCACAATGAATAATCTTCCCTGCCAATCTTCTTTCCATTTTTCTATCTAATGTGATGGACTTATTTAAGAATTTTAAATTCCTTCAGTCTATTGCTAACAAATTTGTGAAGACAAAATACTTTCAAGAAAATGCTATGTTACAGAGTGTTCAAGGTTATGACTTATCACATGGTGAAGGCTTCATAGGCGGGCTCTTTCCCTGACACTATCTCTATCATAAGCCATGTTACCTTGACACCTACAAAGCCTTCAAGCTCTCATTACTTAGGTGTTCTTCTGCATATCTGTACCAAGTGTTTTACAAGTATCATTTTTATTTGGATAAGGAGGAGATTACCAATTATAAGAGGAAATATCACACTCTCTCTTTTCTATTATCACACAAATGTTTGCAAGGGTTGCAGTAGAATGTTGATATGCCAAACAATCAAACCAACATGGTCAACATGCTCATACTAGATATAAACATTTCAGTCCACTCTCAAGTGTAGACAGCCAGTCAAATTCAAATGTTAGCAGTTGAAGGCCAAGGAGAAAACATGGTCAATGTGGGTGGTAGGGGAATTTAAATAGTCATATATGTATTTTTGTTTTGGGTATATGGTAGTCTATACAAATTATGTATATGGGGCAATAGGTTTAAGTTTGAAATGATCTGAACAAATCAATTTTTCTTACGATAATCTCGGTTGGTCAGTTGGTTGTAATTTTGACCGGTTCTTGATTTAATCACATTTTCAAACTATGCTATGGGTCCCTACAAATGTGATGATTTTGTAAGAATGTTTTGTTTTCAATTGAGCTACAAACAAAGGTTTTCTTCATGGTTCTTTCTTGTTGGTATGCTCTTTGAACCAGGTTTTGTAATATTTTAATTATATATATAATAAATTATAGCGGCTTGCCACTTTTTCAAAAAAAAAATTTTATGGTTAATTTGAAAAGACATTATAGAAGATGATGAAGAAAAATTTGAAAATTTCATTAGCATATTTATCATAAAATTATAGATAAATAGAATATGTGAATGGGATTTTGGTAAAAAAATTTGAAATGTTTGGTTGGATACAAGGCAGGGAATTCAATATGGATGTAATATAGGAATACTTTTCAATAAATAAAATATGGAAAGCACCATTTATGATTTTTTGTGGTATTAGTCTAAGGAATGTTTCAAAATTGAGAGATATTACCAATAAATAAGAGTACATAATTCCAAGATCTTGTAAAATATATAAAGGAGGTACACACTAAAGTAAAGAATGATTTAAAGATGATGAATGAAACATATAAATAGAAGGTAGATGAGAGTAGAAGACACAAGTATTTTTTTATTAGAGAATAACTGATGGTATATATTAGAATGGAAATGCCTCTAATCATTACATACAATAAGTTAAAGATGATTTTTTTTATTCTTATTGGATTGCTAAATATTTAATTTAAGAAATAAATATGGAATGAACTTATTGGAAGGGTTTGGTGTATCATTATTATTAATTGCTACAGTTTTTTATTAATATCATAAAGGGAAATCAACAAATAATAATTTAGTAGTAGAGGCCTAACATATTTGAATCCCATAGGAAATAATTAAAATAATTTTATTATTATTGTGAATGATTAAAAAATATATTTTTACTTTTTTCTTCAATGAGTTTTATTGTATGTTTATTCATTTGACTACATGATTGGATAATCCTTCATCAAGCCCTTTAATTGTGAATGTATCATTTAAAATCCATATGGGGTGACCTTTTAGGCCCACTTTTTAGGGAGAATATAATATGTTGAGACACCTATCCTAATATTTATTAGATCATGATTATGACAGTTTTCTACCATTATAAATGGGTCTTCAAAATATATTTTCATCATCCTTAATAGATGGAATGTATTACCTTTTTACCTTTGCTTTTTCAAATAATTATTTTTAGCATTTGCAAATGAATATCAAATGGTATTATTGGATCTTTATTTTCTTAATTTTTAGGAAGGAGTATCTATTATGAAAAAAAAAAATTGAATCATCATCAAAATTTACACATTTTTTATGAGTATTTAATTTTATTTTGACTATTTATTTATTTTTGCATGTTTTTTCATAGTATTTAACATTTAAGTTATAATGGATATAAATGTGATAGTAAAAAGTATATATATTACACTATTTTCCTATTTTATTTGAGCTAAATTTGATATGGTTTTCCTTCATGCAATGAATATAACAAAAACACCATTAATCTATATTAATTTTGAAAATTAATCTAAAATTAACTTGATCCTATGTGCACATATCCCTATCGATTTATTTTGATCCTTAACTTATCAATTCCTTTACCTAGTTCAAATACATGCACACAAAAATTATTGGTCCCAAGTTATCTCTATCCTTAATACTATATTAGTTATTGAATTGGGAATTATAAATATCCTATTATCATCATTACAAGCTAATTGTAGTGCCCCTTCGTTCTCACTTGGGATGTGTAAGTAGTCTAGCTAAAGAATCTGAAGAGGAAGATGAAACAAGAGCTTCTGATGGTACTTTTGTGAGTATGATGCACATTGTTTTGATATTATTATGATGTAGAGATTTATTTAGTTAAGTGATGTAGTAGCATGTTGTGAGGATAGGTGGAAAGGGTGGCATCGTACCATTGAATATATGGGGACATACAAGATGTAACGCCCATCGTGCAAACCCCAGAGAACACACACAATGCAAATAATTTTTTTTTTCTTAATAAAAGTAAACATGCCAAAACATGAAACCATAACCACAAAACATATTACATAGCATTAACACACTTGGTTCTCTGGGGCATGCGAGGTTACATCACAACAATTAAACATAAGCAAAGATAAAGATTACAACATAACCATTAACTATATAATAACCATAAACAATGATACATCCAATAACCGTGATGCGATAACAATAAACATCACATAATACATCCATGATAAATCTCTTAATAGAGTTACAAATGAGCCTAACTATTACATCATCGTTATAATATTACATTACAATTTTCTTTGACAAATGAATTACATTGGATTTCCCAACATGGGGATTGATACAAGAATAATGAAATATGAAATACAAGGTGAATGCTGGTACAACTCCAACTGGAATGTTGAGAAGACAGGATGCTGATGGGGAACCCAACGGGTGCGGAGCACGTTCCACCCAACCATGTGAATTACAAGTAACTCACCCCCCGTGCTCAGAGGTGACGAGGAAGTGAACCCGACCATGAATGCCAAACCGACTCAACAACAACATGACACATAACAAGTACAACTCAAAGCATACAATGAACAACCATCAACGTTCACAAATCACATAACAAGTTAAAACTTAATAACTCATCACAATAACAGGAAGTACCACCAATTAACAATCATGAAACAAATTCACAAGAATCAAAAGCATCATAAAGATACAATATCCAGAAGAACCGAACCAACACCCAAAATACATTTCCAAATAAATCAGAACCAATAAAAAGAACACGATTCCATAATAACCCTAAATCAACCATTGAATACACCATTCCATAGGCAACAAGAAACAAGTCAGACGGGTGACAAGTGGGGAGGGTCATCACATAGCTCTCATGGGATCCCCTGGCTCTTCATCCAACTGAGGTGCCGGCACCCATCTATGGAACCCCTAGCCCTAAAATCCGAAACAACATAAATATAACAATATCCAGAAGCAACTACAAGCAAAGCACAAGGGTGTCAAATGGAGATGGTCATCACATAGCTTTCATGGGATCCCCTGGAACTTCCTCCTACTGAGGCGCCGGCACCCATCTATGGATTCCCTAACCCTCAAAAATAACATAAATATAACCATATCCAGAGGCGACAAGAAACAAGAACAAGGATGTCTAGTGGAGAGTGTCATCGCACAGCTCTCATGGGATACCCTGGCTCTTCCTCCAACTGAGGCGCCGACACCCATCTATCGATCACCTGGCCCTTCCTTGTAACTGAGGCGCCGACACCATAGGGTAGCTAATGCGGAGCCGATAATCTCTCACAAAGACGAGACTACGACTTTGCCGACCATGGCCTACTCAGTCTATCACTAGTCTACGGTAGCCCTAATGCATAGACGAGGAATCCAACTTTAATTATCTTGTGTGTTTTACTACCCATTCCTAAATACTATTTTTAGGTTATCACTTGTTTAACTACTCTTACGTGGGTTCCCCTGAGCACTTCCTCCATCCGAGGCGCCGGCGCCCACGAAGAGCCACTCTCCCTATGACCCCTAACATAAATCAAAACTAGGCAAGGGTTGAACTATAACATAAAGAACATAATACCAAAATAAGAACCATGCGAGGCATTAACCCTCTCGCATCACTCATAACCAAAAGATCTTACAACGCCGTTCAACCCTTCCAAACAGAATGCCAATAAGTTTCAACTCTGAAGGTATAACCAAAATGAGGATAACATTTAAAGCATAAAACTCACAACAAGACATATGAGGCAAAACCATCTCGCGATAAATCATAATCACAACGACTACAACAACGTACAACCTTTCCAAATAATAAAGCTCAAAAACCATGTAATATTCTAATCACAAAGATACAAGTATAAACATCAAGGATATAAAACATGCCTCTGGAGAAGACCAAGATTTATAATAACCAACTAAGGTTCAAAACACAACAGAGTTCCCACATAGACAACACAAGCGATAAAGAGAAAATATAACATAACAGGAAAACTCACATCACAATTTGCAAGGTTGCACCAGTAAGGTTGATTCCATTCCCAAATAAATAACTCAATACGATTGTTTCAATCAGGCCCACAATCACAACTACAAGCTAAAACTTGATTAACATATTTGTTTAATCAAAACAATGATTAAACAGTGCTCATTTTACAATATATAAAAATTATTTATTTAATAACAAAATTGATCATTTAAATCAAATATAAAGTTACATTATTAAAATATAATTAATTAACATTAAAGTTACATAATCATAATTTCTCTTAAAAATAAATAATATTAAATAAAAAAGATTATAATTTCACTTTTAATAAAATACATTACAATTATATATATATATATATATATTTTAAATAATATTAAATACAATAAATATATCTAAATATATATATATATATATTTATATATATATATTATTAAAAATTAAAATTAAAAAAAAACTTTTATAAACAACAATCGCCGGTGGACTGCACACAGCAGTCCAACGGCTGCTGTACAGCGGCCTTATGGCTGTTGTACGCAGCAGTCCGTAAGGACTGCTGTGGCTGCTGCGGGCCACCCGGGACAGGGGCGGGGTATGGCCCAGCCGTCCCCTCCCTAATCCCTATAAAAAAAAATAATTTTTACCTTTTTTTACAATGAAATTTCGATTTCCACGTTTTATTTTTATTTTTTTTAAAAAAAGAACTTTTATTATATATATATTTTCTTTTAACAGCACGAAAATCAAAATGAAATTTATTCGCCCGAATAGATTTCAAAATTTTCAGTTTCCTTTTCTATAATACAAAAACACTTTCAATATAAAGATATATATATATATATGATAAATCTCAATATATATATATGTATATATATATATATATATATATATATATATATATATATATATATATATATATATATATATATATATATATATATATATATATTTCCATGAATATATAAATATATAAATAAAATTACATAAATATAGATAACTCAAATAACTCAAATTTCTGTATAAAATACAGAATCATCACATAATTAAAATACATAATAAAGATAATCTTTAAAATAAAATTTCATATTTATTCAAATACAAGGATTGATTGTTTCCTCAGTAAAAATGAGAGAGAGAAATTGCGCGGAATTCGACAGAGTTTCTTTTTAGTTTGCATACAAAACAAGATTTCTAATCTCAGCATGAATTTTCTTTTCAAATGAAAACCTATTTGTTCATTCATTTTCTAAAAGGAGTAACTTCAAGGATGGGCTAATTATTTATTTATTTCCTTTTTAAAACAGAAAGAAGAAGGAGATGAAATATCTAGAACTTGGAGTCCTTTGCTTCTGTGAATCTGATGACGCTTGTTCGATCCCGATGGCCTCTACGATGAGTTTCTAGTTCCTACTTGAATCCGTCCCTCTAGAACTCCATGTTCGAACTCGAATCCAGTGCTTTGTTCAGAAGACTCTCCAGGACAATCACTAGAACCAGATTGTAGTTCCCCTTCTATAACTCTCCTCCCAAAAACAATAGAAGATTCCAATATCCTTTCTCCAAATTTCAGAATAACCAGCCCAAATCTTATGCAATTTTTGTAACAAATATCCTCTGTGTGTCTAAAAACTTACAAAATACATAATTAAAT
Source organism: Sequoia sempervirens (assembly GCA_007258455.2). Classification (NCBI taxonomy): domain Eukaryota; kingdom Viridiplantae; phylum Streptophyta; class Pinopsida; order Cupressales; family Cupressaceae; genus Sequoia; species Sequoia sempervirens. Next base: position 298,578,725 of record VDFB02058242.1, on the reverse strand, counting down.
AAAAGATATTTTCCATTTCCTCCAAAAACTCTAAAAATCAAAAATAAAAGAAAACAATTCTTTAAAAGCCAGCTTTTTACCCAGATCTGTATTCTCATTGGTTCAAACAATCCTTTCATTCTTTTTATTTGTTTTATTGTTTTAATTTCTATTTTTGCAACTTTTCCTGCACAACACATTACTTATTTAATTTAATTAAATTATTCTCATAATTATCCTCCACCAGATAATTGATTAAATAGTTAAAACACATTTAATATATAATTCTCATTTAATTGAAATAAATGAATTTTTTTAAAATAATTAAAATCATCTCAATATTTAAAAGGAATTTAAATCTAACATTATATCAAACAATTAATTCCATCATTAAAATCGAATACACCTCAACAAATAAAGTACCAACATTAATCAAAAGATGACAAAATACAAAACACAAACTACAAATGACGACAATTACACAAAAATGAACAATACCAACAAACGAGACGATCTGACATCATGGGACGGGAGGACTTCATCGTCACCTCTATTTCAACATTTAACCGTTGGGTTATTTGGTGCTCGCCCTGTCCTACCGAAGCAGGTGGAATCGAGGCTTGTACCTGCAAATCCTGCATACAAAGGAAGTTGTGTACATGTGCATACATATATATAACATTAAAGCATTAAATCGAAGTACTACATTGTGAGAAGAAATCGCAACATAGCAGGGCACTCGCAAACGAGTGATGCCATATTGTCCTTCATCACACCTATTCTAACAATTACAATATAACCAATAAATCAACATTTCTAACTAACAATCATCTGATAACATATCTAATTAAATCACTGCATCATATCATAATTATGAAAATGAACTAACATCTAACCAACCACAATGTCATATGAAATAATCAAATCCTCAAGTGTATAAACATAATCACCAACAGTCTACTAATGGAATAACAACATCATCAAATGTCTAACAATCCAACTCACACAATAACAGTACCATCATAGTCACAAGTAACAAACGAAGGCATAGAAAGATAATAAATCCAACTAGCAAAAGGAGGGGTACTACATCCTCCCCCCATAAAATCGGCTTACTCCTGGAAGCCGGTAACAAAAGGAAATAAGATTCCCCAAATACAGGAGGCATCCTCACACGCCAAGACGGTGAACTAATCACCATTAGAAACTAGCATCAATCTCACACATAAGAGTAACAATTAATATTAAAAGGTATTAGTAACATGGGGGTATTACATCCTCCCCCCCAAGGATATGGCTTACTCCAGGAAGCCATTAAATAAATAAGAGTAAGCAGACAATAACCACGCAAAGACATGCCACAAACCACACTCATTACTCACATCACTTGAAATCACATCACACAATGACACAAGGGTTCATAGTGCATTCTTGATAGGAAGGATATCGGTGCATTGCGCACTACACCGAGGGTCCTATGCTTTCCCATCAGTTTCCTGCACCATTGCCCTAAGACCGGCTAACATAAGAAACTTAGGTTCACAACAAGCACAACAAAACTAATCAAACTCTATACTCTAGGGACTAAACGCAAGGTTACATAGTGAGTACACATAGTGCCTAGTGTATGAACCTATGCTCTGACACCAAGTTGTAACGCCCGTCGTGCAAACCCCAGAGAACACACACAATGCAAATAATTTTTTTTTTCTTAATAAAAGTAAACATGCCAAAACATGAAACCATAACCACAAAACATATTACATAGCATTAACACACTTGGTTCTCTGGGGCACACGAGGTTACATTGCAACAACTAAACATAAGCAAAGATAAAGATTACAACATAACCATTAACTATATAATAACCATAAACAATGATACATCCCATAACCGTGATGCGATAACAATAAACATCACATAATACATCCATGATAAATCTCTTAATAGAGTTACAAATGAGCCTAACTATTACATCATCGTTATAATATTACATTACAATTTTCTTTGACAAATGAATTACATTGGATTTCCCAACATGGGGATTGATACAAGAATAATGAAATATGAAATACAAGGTGAATGATGGTACAACTCCAACTAGAATGCTGAGAAGACAGGACACTGATGGGGAACCCAACGGGTGCAGAGCACGTTCCTCCCAACCATGTGAATTACAAGTAACTCACCCCCCGTGCTCAGAGGTGACGAGCAAGTGAACCCGACCATGAATGCCAAACTGACTCAACAACATGACACATAACAAGTACAACTCAAAGCATACAATGAATGACCATGAACGTTCACAAATCACATAACAAGTTAAAACTTAATAACTCATCACAATAACAGGAAGTACCACCAATTAACAATCGTGAAACAAATTCACAAGAATCAAAAACATCATAAAGATACAATATCCAGAAGAATCGAACCAACACCCAAAATACATTTCCAAATAAATCAGAACCAATAAAAAGAACATGATTCCATAATAACCCTAAATCAACCATTCAATACACCATTCCATAGGCAACAAGAAACAAGTCAGATGGGTGACAAGTGGGGAGGGTCATTGCATAGCTCTCATGGGATCCCCTGGCTCTTCCTCCAACTGAGGTGCCGACACCTATCTATGGATCCCCTAGCCCTAAAATCCGAAACAACATAAATATAACAATATCCAGAAGCATCTACAAGAAAAGCACAATGGTGTCAAGTGGAGAGGGTCATCACATAGCTTTCATGGGATCCCCTGGCACTTCCTCCTACTGAGGTGCCGGCACCCATCTATGGATTCCCTAACCCTCAAAAATAACATAAATATAACCATATCCAGAGGCGACAAGAAACAAGAACAAGGATGTCTAGTGGAGAGTGTCATCGCATAGCTCTCATGGGATCCCCTGGCTCTTCCTCCAACTAAGGCGCTGACACCCATCTATGGATCACCTGGCCCTTCCTCGTAACTGAGGCGCCGGCACCATAGGGTAGCTAATGCGGAGCCAATAATCTCTCACGAAGACGAGACTACGACTTTGCCGACCACGGCCTACTTAGTCTATCACTAGTCTACGGTAGCCCTAATGCATAGACGAGGAATCCAGCTTTAATTATCTTGTGTGTTTTACTACCCATCCCTAAATACTATTTTTAGGTTATCACTTGTTTAACTACTCTTACGTGGGTTCCCCTGAGCACTTCCTCCATCCGAGGCGCCGACGCCCACGAAGAGCCACTCTCCCTATGACCCCTAACATAAATCAAAACTAGGCAAGGGTTGAACTATAACATAAAGAACATAATACCAAAATAAGAACCATGCGAGGCACTAACCCTCTCGCATCACTCATAACCAAAATATCTTATAACGCCATTCAACCCTTCCAAACAGAATGCCAATAAGTTTCAACTCTGAAGGTATAACCAAAATGAGGATAACATTTAAAGCATAAAACTCACAACAAGACATATGAGGCAAAACCATCTCGTGATAAATCATAATCACGACTACAACCACGTACAACCTTTCCAACAAATAAAGCTCAAAAACCATGTAATATTCTAATCACAAAGATACAAGTATAAACATCAAGGATATAAAACATGCCTCTTGAGAAGACCAAGATTTATAATAACCAACTGAGGTTCAAAACACAACAGAGTTCCCACATAGACAACACAAGCGATAAAGAGAAAATATAACATAACAGGAAAACTCACATCACAATTTGCAAGGTTGCACCAGTAAGGTTGATTCCATTCCCAAATTCATAACTCAATACAATTGTCTCAATCAGGCCCACAATCACAACTACAGGCTAAAACTTGATTAACATATTTGTTTAATCTAAACAATGATTAAATAGTGCTCATTTTACAATATATAAAAATTATTTATTTAATAACAAAATTTATCATTTAAATCAAATATAAAGTTACATTATTAAAATATAATTAATTAACATTAAAGTTACATAATCATAATTCCTCTTAAAAATAAATAATATTAAATAAAAAAGATTATAATTTCACTTTTAATAAAATACATTACAATTATATATATATATATTTTTCAATAATATTAAATACAATAAATATATCTAAATATATATATATATATATATATATATATATATATATATATATATATATATATATATATATATATATATATATATATATATGTATATATATATATATATATATATTAATATATATCATTAAAAATTAAAAATTTTAAAAAACTTTTATAAACAACAATTGCCGGTGGACTGCACACAGCAGTCCAATGGCTACTGACGCAGCAGTCCTATGAACTATTGCCACAGCACCATATCTGTACTGTGGCTGCCCGGGGGGCAGGGAAACCCACGCCCCTCCTAATCCCTATAAAAAAAAATACTTTTTACCCTTTTTTACAATGAAATTTCGATTTCCACGTTTTATTTTTATTTTTTTAAAAAGAACTTTTATTATATATATATTTTTTTAAAAGCACGAAATCAAAATGAAATTTTATTAACATTTCCAAAATTTTGACTTCCTTTTCTATAATACAAAAACACTTCAATACAAAGATATATATATATATATATATATATATATATATATATATATATATATATATATATATATATATATATATATATATATATATATATATATATATATATATATATATATATTTCCATGAATATATAAATATATAAATAAAATTACATAAATACAGATAACTCAGATAACTCAAATTTCTATATAAAATATAGAATCATCACATAATTAAAATACATAATAAAGATAATCTTTAAAATAAAATTTCATATTTATTCAAATACAAGGATTGATCGTTTCCTCAGTAAAAATAAGAGAGAGAAATTGGGCGGAATTCGACAGAGTTTCTTTTCAGTTTGCATACAAAACAAGATTTCTAATCTCAGCATGAATTTTCTTTTCAAATGAAAACCTTTTTGTTCATTCATTTTCTAAAAGGAGTAACTTCAAGGATGGGCTACTTATAAATTTATTTCCTTTTTAAAACAGAAAGAAGGAGATGAAATATCTGGAACTTGGAGTCCTTTGCTTCTGTGAATCTGATGACGGTTGTTCGATCTCGATGGCCTCTACAATGATTTTCTAGTTCCTGCTTGAATCCGTCCCTCTAGAACTCTGTGTTCGAACTCGAATCCAATGCTTTGTTCAAAAGAATCTCCAGGACAATCACTAGAACCAAATTGTAATTCCCCTTCTATAACTCTCCTCCCAAAAACAATAGAAGATTCCAATATCCTTTCTGCAAATTTTAGAATAACCAGCCCAAATCTTATGCAATTTTGGTAACAAATATCCTCTGTGTGTCTAAAAACTTACAAAATACATAATTAAATAAAAGATATTCTCCATTTCCTCCAAAAACTCTAAAAATAAAAAATAAAAGAAAACAATTCTTTAAAAGCCAACTTTTTACCCAGATCTGTATTCTCATTGGTTCAAACAATCTTTTCATTCTTTTTATTTGTTTTATTGTTTTAATTTCTATTTTTGCAACTTTTCTTGCACAACACATTACTTATTTAATTTAATTAAATTATTCTCATAATTATCCTTCACCAGATAATTGATTAAATAGTTAAAACACATTTAATATATAATTCTCATTTAATTGAAATAAATGACTTTTTAAAAATAATTAAAATCATCTCAATAGTTAGAAGGAATTTAAATCTAACATTAAATCAAACAATTACTTCCATCATTAAAATCGAATACACCTCAACAAATAAAGTACCAACATTAATCAAAAGACGACAAAATACAAAACACAAATTACAAATGATGACAATTACACAAAAATGAACAATACCAACAAACGAGACGATCTGACATCATGGGACGGGAGGACTTCATCGTCACCTCTATTTCAACATTTAACCGTTGGGTTATTTGGTGCTCGCCCTGTCCTACCGAAGCAGGTGGAATCGAGGCTTATACCTGCAAATCCTGCATACAAAGGAAGTTGTGTACATGTGCATACATATATATAACATCAAAGCATTAAATCGAAGTACTACATTGTGAGAAGAAATCGCAACATAGCAGGGCACTCGCGAACGAGTGATGCCATATTGTCCTTCATCACACCTATTCTAACAATTATAGTATAACCAATAAATCAACATTTCTAACTAACAATCATCTCATAACATATCTAATTAAATCACTGCATCATATCATAATTATGAAAATGAACTAACATCTAACCAACCACAATGTCATATGAAATAATCAAATCCTCAAGTGTATAAACATAATCACCAACAGTCTACTAATGGAATAACAACATCATCAAATGTCTAACTATCCAACTCACACAATAATAGTACCATCATAGTCACAAGTAACAAATGAACGCATAGAAAGATAATAAATCCAACTAGCAAAAGGAGGGGTACTACATCCTCCCCCCCATAAAATCGGCTTACTCCTGGAAGCCGGTAAAAAAAGGAAATAAGATTCCCCAAATACAGGAGGCATCCTCACACGCCAAGACGGTGAACTAATCACCATTAGAAACTAGCATCAATCTCACACATAAGAGTAACAATTAATATTAAAAGGTATTAGTAACATGGGGGTATTACATCCTCCCCCCCAAGGATATGGCTTACTCCAGGAAGCCATTAAATAAATAAGAGTAAGCAGACAATAACCACGCAAAGACATGCCACAAACCACACTCATTACTCACATCACTAGAAATCACATCACACAATGACACAAGGGTTCATAGTGCATTCTTGATAGGAAGGATATCGGTGCATTGCGCACTACACCGAGGGTCCTATCCTTTCCCATCAGTTTCCTGCACCATTGCCCTAAGACCGGCTAACATAAGAAACTTAGGTTCACAACAAGCACAACAAAACTAATCAAACTCTATACTCTAGGGACTAAACGCAAGGTTACATAGTGAGCACACATAGTGCCCAGTGTATGAACCTATGCTCTGATACCAAGTTGTAACGCCCATCGTGCAAACCCCAGAGAACACACACAATGCAACTAATTTTATTTTTTTTCTTAATAAAAGTAAACATGCCAAAACATGAAACCATAACCACAAAACATATTACATAGCATTAACACACTTGGTTCTCTGGGGCACGCGAGGTTACATCGCAACAACTAAACATAAGCAAAGATAAAGATTACAACATAGCCATTAACTATATAATAACCATAAACAATGATACATCCAATAACTGTGATGCGATAACAATAAACATCACATAATACATCCATGATAAATCTCTTAATAGAGTTACAAATGAGCCTAACTATTACATCATCGTTATAATATTACATTACAATTTTCTTTGACAAATGAATTACATTGGATTTCCCAACATGGGGATTGATACAAGAATAATGAAATATGAAATACAAGGTGAATGCTGGTACAACTCCAACTGGAATGCTGAGAAGACAGGACGTTGATGGGGAACCCAACGGGTGCGGAGCACGTTCCACCCAACCATGTGAATTACAAGTAACTCACCCCCCGTGCTCAGAGGTGACGAGGAAGTGAACCCGACCATGAATGCCAAACTGACTCAACAACAACATGACACATAACAAGTACAACTCAAAGCATACAATGAACAACCATCAACGTTCACAAATCACATAACAAGTTAAAACTTAATAACTCATCACAATAACAGGAAGTACCACCAATTAACAATCGTGAAACAAATTCACAAGAATCAAAAGCATCATAAATATACAATATCCAGAAGAACCGAACCAACACCCAAAATACACTTCCAAATAAATCAGAACCAATAAAAAGAACACGATTCCATAATAACCCTAAATCAACCATTCAATACACCATTCCATAGGCAACAAGAAACAAGTCAGACGGGCGACAAGTGGGGAGGGTCATTGCATAGCTCTCATGGGATCCCTTGGCTCTTCCTCCAACTGAGGTGCCGACACCTATCTATGGATCCCCTAGCCCTAAAATCCGAAACAACATAAATATAACAATATCCAGAAGCAACTACAAGCAAAGCACAAGGGTGTCAAGTGGAGAGGGTCATCACATAGCTTTCATGGGATCCCCTGGCACTTCCTCCTACTGAGGCGCCGGCACCCATCTATGGATTCCCTAACCCTCAAAAATAACATAAATATAACCATATCCAGAGGTGACAAGAAACAAGAACAAGGATGTCTAGTGGAGAGTGTCATCGCATAGCTCTCATGGGATCCCCTGGCTCTTCCTCCAACTAAGGCGCTGACACCCATCTATGGATCACCTGGCCCTTCCTCGTAACTGAGGCGCCGACACCATAGGGTAGCTAATGCGGAGCCGATAATCTCTCATGAAGACGAGACTACGACTTTGCCGACCACGGCCTACTCAGTCTATCACTAGTCTACGGTAGCCCTAATGCATAGACGAGGAATCCAGCTTTAATTATCTTGTGTGTTTTACTACCCATCCCTAAATACTATTTTTAGGTTATCACTTGTTTAACTACTCTTACGTGGGTTCCCTTGAGCACTTCCTCCGTCCGAGGCGCCGACGCCCACAAAGAGCCACTCTCCCTATGACCCCTAACATAAATCAAAACTAGGCAAGGGTTGAACTATAACATAAAGAACATAATACCAAAATAAGAACCATGCGACGCATTAACCCTCTCGCATCACTCATAACCAAAAGATCGTACAATGTCATTCAACCCTTCCAAACAGAATGCCAATAAGTTTCAACTCCGAAGGTATAACCAAAATGAGGATAACATTCAAAGCATAAAACTCACAACAAGACATACGAGGCAAAACCATCTCGCGATAAATCATAATCACAACGACTACAACCACGTACAACCTTTCCAAATATTAAAGCTCAAAAACCATGTAATATTCTAATCACAAAGATACAAGTATAAACATCAAGGATATAAAACATGCCTCTGGAGAAGACCAAGATTTATAATAACCAACTGAAGTTCAAAACACAACAGAGTTCCCACATAGACAACACAAGCGATAAAGAGAAAATATAACATAACAGGAAAACTCACATCACAATTTGCAAGGTTGCACCAGTAAGGTTGATTCCATTCCCAAATAAATAACTCAATACAATTGTCTGAATCAGGCCCACAATCACAACTATAGGCTAAAACTTGATTAACATATTTGTTTAATCAAAACAATGATTAAATAGTGCTCATTTTACAATATATAAAAATTATTTATTTAATAACAAAATTGATCATTTAAATCAAATATAAAGTTACATTATTAAAATATAATTAATTAACATTAAAGTTACATAATCATAATTCCTCTTAAAAATAAATAATATTAAATAAAAAGGATTATAATTTCACTTTTAATAAAATACATTACAATTATATATATATATTTTTAAATAATATTAAATAAAATAAATATATCTATATATATATATAAATAAATATATATATATATTATTAAAAATTAAAATTAAAAAAAAAACTTTTATAAACAACAATCGCCGGCAGGCTGCACATAGCAGTCCGACGGCTGCTGTATAGCGGCCTTATGGCTGCTGTACGCAGCAGTCCTACGGACTGCTCTGCACAGCAGTCCGTAAGGACTACTGTGGCTGCCGCGGGCAACCCGGGACAGGGGCGGGGTACGACCCAGCCGTCCCCTCCCTAATCCCTATAAAAAAAAATACTTTTTACCATTTTTTACAATGAAATTTCAATTTCCACGTTTTATTTTTATTTATTTTTTAAAAAGAACTTTTATTTTATATATATATTTTCTTTTAACAGCACAGAAATCAAAATGAAATTTATTCACCCAAACAGATTTTGAAATTTTTCAGTTTCCTTTTCTATAATACAAAAACACTTTCAATACAAAGATATATATATATATATATATATATATATGATAAATCTCAATATATATATATATATTTTCATGAATATATAAATATATAAATAAAATTACATAAATAAAAATGACTTAGATAACTCAAATTTCTGTATAAAATACAGAATCATCACATAATTAAAATACATAATAAAGATAATCTTTAAAATAAAATTTCATATTTATTCAAATACAAGGATTGATTGTTTCCTCAATAAAAATAAGAGAGAGAAATTGGGTGGAATTCGACAGAGTTTCTTTTCAGTTTGCATACAAAACAAGATTTCTAATCTCAGCATGAATTTTCTTTTCAAATGAAAACCTATTTGTTCATTCATTTTCTAAAAGGAGTAACTTCAAGGATGGGCTACTTATTTATTTATTTCCTTTTTAAAATAGAAAGAAGAAGGAGATGAAATATCTGGAACCTGGAGTCCTTTGCTTCTGTGAATCTAATGATGCTTGTTCGATCCGGATGGCCTCTACTATGACTTTCTAGTTCCTGCTTGAATCCGTCCCTCTAGAACTCTGTGTTCGAACTCGAATCCAGTGCTTTGTTCAGAAGACTCTCCAGGACAATCACTAGAACCATATTGTAATTCCCCTTCTATAACTCTCCTCCCAAAAACAACAGAAGATTCCAATATCCTTTGTCCAAATTTCAGAATACCCAGCCCAAATCTTATGCAATTTTTGTAACAAATATCCTCTGTGTGTCTAAAAACTTACAAAATACATAATTAAATAAAAGATATTTTCCATTTCCTCCAAAAACTCTAAAAATCAAAAATAAAAGAAAACAATTCTTTAAAGGCCAGCTTTTTACCCAGATCTGTATTCTCATTTGTTCAAACAATCCTTTCATTCTTTTTATTTGTTTTATTGTTTTAATTTCTATTTTTGCAACTTTTCTTGCACAACACATTACTTATTTAATTTAATTAAATTATTCTCATAATTATCCTCCACCAGATAATTGATTAAATAGTTAAAACACATTTAATATATAATTCTCATTTAATTGAAATAAATGACTTTTTTTAAAATAATTAAAATCATCTCAATATTTAAAAGGAATTTAAATCTAACATTAAATCAAACAATTACTTCCATCATTAAAATCGAATACACCTCAAGAAATAAAGTACCAACATTAATCAAAAGATGACAAAATACAAAACACAAACTACAAATGATGACAATTACACAAAAATGAACAATACCAACAAACGAGACGATCTGACATCATGGGATGGGAGGACTTCATCGTCACCTCTGTTTCAACATTTAACCGTTGGGTTATTTGGTGCTCGCCCTGTCCTGCCGAAGCAGGTGGAATCGAGACTTGTACTTGCAAATCCTGCATACAAATGAAGTTGTGTACATGTGCATACATATATATAACAACAAAGCATTAAATTGAAGTACTACATTGTGAGAAGAAATCGCAACATAGCAGGGCACTCGCGAACGAGTGATGCCATATTGTCCTTCATCACACCTATTCTAACAATTATAATATAACCAATAAATCAACATTTCTAACTAACAATCATCTCATAACATATCTAATTAAATCACTGCATCATATCATAATTATGAAAATGAACTAACATCTAACCAACCACAATGTCATATGAAATAATCAAATCCTCAAGTGTATAAACATAATCACCAATAGTCTACTAATGGAATAACAACATCATCAAATGTCTAACTATCCAACTCACACAATAACAGTACCATCATAGTCACAAGTAACAAATGAACGCATAGAAAGATAATAAATCCAACTAGCAAAAGGAGGGGTACTACACAAGAATGAGATACAATTGCTAGAGTTACTTTCCTAGTGCCTTGACTATTATGAATGTGTACTCTAATTTGTATGTTTGAGTGAACAGGTACAGGACATCAGCTCCACCTAGATTCACAGGTCTGAGCATCTCTACTACTCAACAGTAATATTGGGAGATAGTAACGAGCTACCTAGTCATGGATTTACCCTAGTACAATGTGTCGTCAGTTTGAGTTTTGGTCTTAGCCTTATCATTGTTGTTCTGGGTATTTTATTATTGTGCAAGTTTAAATTGGTAGATTAAATGTGTATTTGATTTAAATATTTAATTAATTGAATTGTTGTTGAGGGAAAATATATTATGTTGGGATAATTGTGAATTATAATTTGGTTATCTTATTGTTATAAATTGATTCTCGGAGGAAAAATATTGGGAAAAGGGAAGAAAGTTGTTTCACAAAAAAGTTTTTGGTTTTGTTGAAAAATTTACTGAGGAAAGTGTGGATCTCTTAGAGGTTTTAGTTTTAGAATCTTGCTATAGAATTCTTTGTTGTGGTATTTGTTGTGTTTTCTAGAAAGAGGCAATTGCATAGGAGGAAGCTTTTGCTACATTAGAAAATTGAAGCTACAGAGAAGCTCGACAAAATTTCTTGAGGCAACAGTTCTTCTTGAATAGGTTCCTTAATTGTTTTTGTGAATTTTGATTTGAAAGAGTTATTTAATTATTGTAATGCAAATTGTAAAAGATTAGAAGAGATTTTCATTATTGTAGAAGCTTTTATTTTTAAAATATTGCCGTGAAAAGTGAACCTCTATAGAAAACAATTTAGATCCTCTATATAAATTGATTATTTGAAATAGATTTATGCTAAACAAAATTATAGAAAAATATTAGAGCCTCTCTGAAAATGGAATTGAAATTGTAGGAATTTGTAATCCTTTGTGTCATAATCATTATTCTTCTCTGTAGAAAATGATAAATTTTCATGAAATATTTAGATCTCTGTAGGAAATTATTTTTAACACAATAGATAATTCAAAAGAAAATATTTGAGAATTTAGGAAACCTCTGTAAATTTTTGAATCTTTCCTATAAAAAATTGTAAAAAAAAAAAAATTAGCAGAGAGAGAGGGTTACTAAATTAATCATAACTAAAAATTTATGAACTGGGTATGGCTGATTTTTTATATGTATTCAAAGACTTGGTGGTGCACCTTCAGTAAACAATTCAGAGAAACCCAGATCCGAAATTGAAAGTTATTAAAGTTGCAATAGACTAGTTTTATGCTTAATATTGTTTGAAAAATATAAATTAATATATATATATTTATTTAAAATATATATATTGGGAAATTTGCATATAATTTTAGAATATTTAAATAATATATTTAAATATAAATATTTATATGTATTTTCAAATAGGTGCATGCACATACACAATTTAGATATATTAATATGAAATATTTTATCAAAAAGAATTGATGTTTATTATTATCTATGATTGAGTAAATTGAAGTTAAACAATTAGTTTTGGTTTCTTATTTTCTTTGTAGATAGAATTATAATTTAAACAATTTATTTCATACAATGTGATTGTTTGAATTGGATTATGTAATTATATATATATATATATATATATATATATATATATATATATATATATATTAAAAAAGGGTATTATTTAGATGGATTTTATTGCTTTAAGAGCATGCAAGCATGAATTGTTAACTTTAAATGATTGATTATTCTAATTGTGGAATTGAGTTAACTAGTTTGAGTAATTGTGAAACTGAAAGTTAAATATTTAGTTATTATTTCATTGTTGATTTATTAATTAGAATTAAGCTTAAACGATGTATTTTAATTATAAGATGTTGATCTATTGGATGTAGGAAATCCGAATGGTAGTGATTTTAATTACATGAGTTATTTATTTTAATTACATGTATTTCTGTAATTATGAGTTGGGGGAATATTTGTTGTTGAGAAAGTGTAAGTCTTCTAGAGGTTGTAAAATTATGAAAGGGTTGTGTCCGTTGTTCATCCTTTGAGATTTCCTTGGGTAGTGCACGTTTTGGATTCAGTATTGGACATTCGTAGGGATGTGTTTCCTTTTGAGGTGTATTGGTTATTGTTGGTAGTTCTTAGTGCATTGTCTACCCTTGGTAGGTAGTTTGAGTTATGTGTTGTCGATAGGGGAGTGGCTTTCAACGAGGGCCGGGACACAAAGTGGTCCAGGAAAACTCGTGTGATAGTCAATTTAACCATTGTGATGACACTCCTATGAAAATAGCCATTTTATTGTATTGTGGTTGTACTTGATTATGTGATTCTAGAAGCAATGTGACCATTGTTCTTGTTTACCCGTATTTTAAGTATTTCGTATATGGCCTATGTCTAGACATAGTAGGATTGTCTTGGTTACCTTTTACTATCTCCTAGCACGGGGGCTGGGCTTATGGGTACCATATGGTTGGGTGGTGTGCTTCTTCACTGTTGAGTTCTCTTCATGTTTGTGATGGCGAGATCTTCTTATTTGAGGAGTTGATGTACTTCTCTAGAGTTGTTCTCTTTCTTCATTGTAACTGTGGATCATTATGTATAATTGTAGTACATCATTTGTATCAAGGTGAACCTTTGTGATGTAATTGTATTAATATTTCTGATATATTCATTATTGGATTTAATGGTGTATGGAATGTTATGTGGTGTTGTATCTATGGAAATATGTTCAATATTTTTCTGTGTTAGATTTATCTTGCAATGGTTTAATGCTTTGTTGTATGTTGTATCTTGAGTTTAATATTCATATGCTATGGTTGGTTTAAATTTTATAAGTAATGAGTTTAAATGTAGATGCACTGCGTAGCCTAGAGGATGTATGTGGTTAGAGTAGGATACTTTACTCATTTTTTTATACTTCAAAAAAAAAAAAAAAGTTGTGCTTCCATTGTGTTGCATCATCCTCTAGGTTGTGGGACGAGGTTTTACACTAGTGATGGACCACTCACCACCCTTAGTAGAATTTTTTTTTATGAATAATAAATATAATATTACTTCACATAATGATTCATATGATGTATCTATTAAATTTCAGAAGGTGAGAGTTATAAAATTTCTATAATTTTGAAAATAGTTTATAACCTACCAATTTATTTTAAATTTTACTTTGGTGAAAATTGCATATTCAAATAGGAAATACTTCTAATTTTAGAAAAATATGAGTAGTGGTCACCTTTCCTAATACTTTTTTTGCATAAAGAAATTAAATAAAATTCTCATAAAACTTGTATATTTAAATGTAAAGAACACATATAGAAGGGTGAACCTATAATAGAGTGTCCCACTTATAGGAAATTAAAAATTTCTATGATAAATGACAAGAAAAATGAAAAAAACATTCATTTAAATATTTTTCTTTGGATGAAGGTATCTTATTCAAACATCCCATACAAATCACCTTTGAATGAAGGTAAACATTCATTCAAATATATTTTTTTAATAATTTTCTACTGATAACAAAGGATCTTAATTTTGCATACAAATATTTTAATAATTTTATATTGACCAGAGAACCCCCATTCAAAGATACCTTTGAATGAAGGTCATTGGATGCCTTTAAAAAAGTTACCTTTAAATAAAGGATGTTTAGATGCTATTTTCCTTATTATTTCACAATTCTATAAAGAAATTTCTATTTCAAAAGGCTAGGCTTGGTTAACAAACTAAGTCACTAGGACATGATATTTTATAAGATTGTGGCCTTTACAATTAGTTTTAAATAACAAAACATGAAGGTCTATATTTCATATATGTATAAAATAGAAAATAGAGAAATTGCTTATTTAAAATATATGTACACTATACATTTATGTTCTTGATAAAAAGAAAAAAATAATTTGGTTGTGTACAAATTAAGATGAAAAATTATAGAATAAATCTATATCTAAACTAAAATTAATCCCACATAAAAAATTAATAATAAACAAAACATGGAACAAAAATTATAAAAAAGTATGTGTGTACTAGATATTGGTATTACTAGTTCATTTTTAATAATTTATATTTTAATCTTTTTGTAAATTTTTTTTTGCTTTTTGGAATAAATTCCACTTATAAAATATACTATTAACTATAAAAAAAGTTATTTAAAATTTTGTAAAAAATTTCACAAATTAATTTGTAATATATGTATATATGTATGTATGTATGTATGTATGTATGTATGTATCTATGTATGCATGTATGCATGTATGTGGGCATGTATGCATGTATGTAGGTAAGTTGGTAACTAGATATATGTATGTATGTATGTATATATGTATGTGTATATGCATGTGTATGCATATGTGTATGTATATGTATATATGTATATGTGAATGTATATATGTATATGTATATGCACATGTATATATGTATATGTATATGTATATGTATATGTTTATGTATATACGTGTATATATGTGTATGTATATATGTATAGGTATATGTATATGTATATGTATATGTATATATATGTATGTGTATATATATGTATATATATGTATGTGTATATGTATATGTATATGTATATGTATATGTATATGTATATGTATATGTATATGTATGTGTATATATATGTATATCTATGTATATGGGTGTATACAAAAATATATACACACATACACACACATATGTGTAGGATCTTCACATGAAATATTAGAAATTGCTAGTTTATGTCATTTAGTTACTATATGTGAAATAAAGTAAAATTTTTGTTTATAATATTAATTTCAATGTTCTAATTTCATATAAAAAAGTTAGGCACACTATTGTGGGATCAATGAAAGTTGTAGAATATCTGTATGCATGTAAAATGGATAGAAATTAAAATATTCATAAAAGTAGCTTAAATCAAATCAAATCACGTGCAAACCTCGAAAGAAATCAAATACATGCAAACCTAAAAAGGTTGAATGTATAATGTTTAGTTTTTGAGGATTTGAATGTGGTTGCTCATGATTCCAACAACATGACATTAACATAAAATATATTGATATCAAAATGACAATGATAGGTCTCTTTTATAGAAAACAAAATTTCAAATGAAGGGATAGGATTAAAATCCAATAATATATGACAATCAATGGCCAAGATTGAAAGATGTAGTATGAAATAGGGTTAGGGTTAAATTAGGGCAAAGATAGGACTAGGTTAAGGATGGATGATGGAGAATAAATTATAAAATATTTTAATCAAGGGTGGAAATTAAATGAGATGTGAAGAGATAAGAATGACACAGATAAAGAGGTTGGCACAAAAAAAGAGGTTGTTTGAGAAAATTAAATAATTATAAAATTATTTAATCTAGGAGCACAAGTGAATAATTAAATAAAAATGATTATTTAATTATAGAGGAAAGATAAAAGGTTTATTTTTTATTAAAATAAAAAATTAATTAAAAGTGAAGGAAAAGGAAAAAATATTAAATAATTAAAATAATTATTTAATAGTGGAGGGAAAGGTGGAAAAAAATAAAAAAAATAGACTTTATTTAATTATGGAATAAAAAGCTAATGAATAATTAAATAAATAAGAATTTATTTAATTATAGGGGAGAAAGGATTAATTAGTGATGTAATTATATAAATATAATTTATTTAATTAATAAAGGAGGAATATAAAGAGAAAATAAATTAATTAAATAAGTAAGAATTATTTAATTAATAGGAATATGACCTTAGAAGATAATTAAATAATTAAATTATTTAATTATGCTAGCAAAAGGAGGAATTGATATGAAAAATGGCGCTCGTAGACTTCTAAAGGACATTTTTCATTGTTTACATTTTGCTTCTCCTTGAGATGATGTTGTGACTAAGAGAAGTAACATCATTTCAAAGAATACAAAATGGTGGGTAGGAATGTAGTGCCCCTCCATTCTCACTGTAATACCCCTCATGT
The DNA here is from genome assembly GCA_007258455.2 of Sequoia sempervirens. Lineage (NCBI taxonomy): Eukaryota > Viridiplantae > Streptophyta > Pinopsida > Cupressales > Cupressaceae > Sequoia > Sequoia sempervirens. The sequence continues at coordinate 298,561,059 of VDFB02058242.1, read as the reverse complement.
TGTTGTTTGGACTTAATATTTTCTGTGGTTTTGCTTGATACTTTGAGAATTTGATAGTTACTGTTTATTGGTTGGATTGGTGGATTGGCTAGTTTAGACTGCTTGATGACTATGCTACTTTATTTGATGACATGGATATTATGATATGACATTATGGTTACATTTGATTTGGTGATGTTTAATTTGATTTCAGTAGTATATTGTGATGCAATGGATTAGTAATCATTTTATAATGATATGATGTGATCAGTTTAGTTTAGCAATGTTACTTTATACTTGATGTTATAATTTTTATTATAGTTTTGGTGAGGGGATAGTGTAGCACCACTCGTTTACAAGTGCCCTGCTATGCTACGATTCCTTCTCATGATGTGATGTATTTGATTATATATATACATGTTGTACACAACCTTGTTTGTATGCAAGAATTGCAGGAACAAAGTCTCGATTCCACCTACTTCGGTAGGACTGGGCGAGCATCAAATTAATCCAACGACATGAAGTTAAAATAGAGATGACAAGGAAGTCACCCCATCCCAAGTTTGTCAACCCGTTTGGTATCTAGTGGTATTGTGCATCTTTGACCTTAGTCATTTTTGCATTTTATGATAGTTGTTTGTGTGAATGTATTTATGTCATTTATTTTACATTGTTGTTGTAGTATGATGCAATTTAAATAATTAAACGATTAAAATAAATGTTAATAATAGTTATTGGAATAGTTTTTAGTAAAATATAAAAGTATTAAATTAAAAGCCATGTAATTTATTAAAGATAGATAAATTGAAAGGTGTAAATTAAATTATTTAAATTGGTATTTAGATAGTTGAATGAAAATAGCATGTTGAGGATAATTAATGGAATAATATAATTAAATAAGTTAAATTGTGTGAGTTACAAGTATATTTAGAAAAATGAAATTAAAACAAAAAGTGCAGCTCGAATAGAAAAAAATCAAGAAGAGAAAGAAAAGAAGAAAAGGAGCAATGAATGTTGAGATTTTTGGCTGAAAAGCTGGTGAAGAAATCATTTCTATTCATCCTATTTTTTTAAGTTTTCAAAAAAAGATGATATCTTTTTATTGAATAGGAAAAATGGAAGGTTTTCATTCACGGGAAATTTGAGAGAAGCTGAAAATAATATTTAGTTCTGGAAAAACTTGTTTCCTCTCTTGTTGTGTCTATGAAAATTGGGTCTCTTTCATAATTTATGGGAGAAACTTCTGAATAAAAAAATAGCTTAAAATTTTGATCAAAGAATCTGGTGGATATGTTCTATAGAGGAAAAGGGAACTCTTCGAAAAGGCTAGTTGGAATCGAAAGTAAGCTTCATCAGTTCCTCAGCAAGCATAGGACTCTAGGTTCTTTTATTGTTCTTTTTGTAATACCCCTCTGTTTTTCTTTCTCGCTGGACAATGTGTCCTTGTTTGCTGCGGTGTGCTTTTTGGTTATTGATATATTGTATCATGTGTGTGTTATTTGATCGTTATTTATAGAGCGATAGTCTATTTGTATGATGGATGTATCTTATCTGATGCTTTATTTGTCATGTTTTAATTGGTGTAATGATGATTAGTAATTGTAACATGTTATTGCATGAGATATTTGTTTATGATGGAACTGTCAGTCTATGATGAGTGTATTGGTGAAGGGGACGAGATCACATCACTCACTTGCGAGTGCCCTATGATTTTGCGATTTTCTCTTCACAGTGTGTTTATTAGGTAATATATATGCATGTTCGATATAATCTTTGTGCATAGGTTGATAGGTACAGGACATCAACTCCACCTGGTTTCACAGGTTGGAGCATATCCATTGGCCAATGGTATTCGATTGGGAGATAGTAGCTAGGTTTTTCATTCCAAGTCATCACCCTAGTCATAATGTGTCATCAGGTTTTATTCAGGTTAAGTTGCTTCTTTGTTGTTTATCTCTCCCTGTTTTGATTTAATTGCAAGTGGAAAAAGGTAAATAAATGGCTTTATGTACTTAAGTTGCTTATTAAATTTATCTGGTTATGATGTTAGAAATATTATTGAATTTATTAATTAATTTAATTTAATTAATAAAATAATCTAATCTTCGAGTAGATTTATTTTATTGATTAATTAAATTAATTATGTGGAATTGAATTAAGTTATTCTTTTTGGAATTTTAAAAATGTTAAATTCTTTGAAAAGAAAATTGTAAAAGTTTAAATGTTTTTTTTTTTTAAGAAACTATTAAAATCTTTAAATTCATTTTGACATAGAAATTTTATAATAAAGTAAGTGATTTAAATCTATTTGAAATTTGAATTGTGTTTTAAAGCATTAAAATACAAATATTTTGTAAATTGATAAAAACATCTATATTGTTGAAAGATATTTATAATTGGAAAAAGAAAATATATGGGATATTTTAGAGCGCATTGACTTAATTTGGGGAAGAAAGGAAAAATTTTTGGGGATCATTATTCATGCTTGGAGAAAATATTTTGCTATGAAGAGGAAAGAGGGTTTGCTTGTTTTTGGGATGCATTTTTTGATTTTGGGTGAGGATTTGGAAAAAACTTTGGAAAATCTTCTTGCAGGGAAGTTCAACTATCTTCTTCAAACTCTCCTTCAAGCTGCAAATCATAGGTTTTCCTTGCTTATTTTTTTAAAAAATTGCATTTTCAATTTGAAAACTTGCATGGAAATCTTTTGAAAACCCTGTTTAAATCTTGAAAATAATTTAAATTGTTGTTGAAAAATAAAGCTTGCAATAGAAATTTTCAAAATTCAAACAATAGAAGTTGGAAGGAAAAAAATGATATATAAAAACCTCTATTTTGGATTTGAAATACTTCATATCAAGTTTGAATATTTAAACCAATAAATTGTGTTGAGAAATTAGTTTTATTGCAAAATTTCTATAGAAGATTTGCACAATTTGGCTGTAAAACAATGAAGATTTTTTTATACACACACACACACACACACACACACAGAGATATATATATATATATTCTTTCAAAAGATGAGGTTATGCTGGAGAAATTCTTTTTCTGGCTTGTATACACAGAAAATTTCTATGAGCAGGGGTTTTATTTTTTCTTTTATATTTTTTATTGAAAAAAAAATATATTTTAATTGAATTGGGGAGGGCTGGGGCTGCTCCCACAACCGCCCCCATGGGAGGTAGTTGTAGAGGCAGCAACACTACCACCATAGCCGCCCCCACAAGGGAGGTTGTGTGGAAGCCACCCCCAACAGGGGCTACACCCCTGTTGTAGTAGGGGCTACGTGTGAGTTTGGTTCGCTGATGTTTTTCTTTTAAATATATATTTTATATTATATAAAGTTTATATATAAATGTATATTATATAATATATATTATATATATATTATTTATAATATATATGTATATATAATATATTATATAAATATATATGTATATATATATATATTTATATATAAAATATATATTATGTTTATATTATTAAATATATATATATATATATATATATATATATATATATGATATATATATATTATATATATAATATGCATATATACATTATATATATAATGTATATATTATGTATGTTTAAATAATTTGAATTGGAATTTTAAATGGTTGATTTTAAATAGATATATTTAAATAATATATATATATATATATATATATATATATATATATATATATATATATATATATATATATATATATATATATATATATATATATATATTGGTATATACACTAAGTACATATATATATATATATTTAATATATATATTTGTATTTAAATATAAATTATTTTAAGGCGTTTATTTCATTATCATAGTTGAAATAAAAGTTGACTTTATAATCAAATGATTTATTTAAAAATTTAATTTCTGATTATTATGGATAATCGAGGGAAATGGAATTAAATGGTTAGTTTTAAATTCCTTAATGTTGCCAATGCGATTTGATTTACTTTTGAGTATGTGCAAATAATGTTAATTATTTAATTGATTTCATGCACTATGTCATTGCTTGGCTTGGATTTAGGAAATCCTAACATTAGTTTATTGAGTTACCTAAAATGCTTTCTATGTGATGTATTCGTTCATTCTCGATGTTGGGAAATTGATTCATTTGTTTATGTAAGTCTTCCAGATGGGGCTTTTCAGTTAATTGTGTGGGTTGTTATAAAATGTTAGCCAACTTTTGGATTGTCTTGGGTAGTGCGTATAGATGTATCTTGTTGTATTACCTAGTTTTCACGAACGGGGATGTTTTGTGCCTCCTTTGAATTAAGAATGGTTTATGTGTTTTGTTGCCTCTAGTGTTTGGAGAAGGTTTTGACTTTTGTTGCCTCCAGTGTTTGGAGAGGGTTTTGACTTTTGTTGCCTCCTTTGTTTGGAGTGAGTTTTCATTAAGTGTTCCTCTTAGAGTTGGAGTGGTTTTATCTTGTTGGTATGCACTTGGGATTCCCTTGGTGATTGGTTTTATTTGGTATGTTGTCAAGTAGAGGAGTGCCTTCTGTTAGGGGCCAAAGCCCAAAGAGGTAAACTAGATAACCTTCAGAGGTGGTTTAATCAAGTGACAATTAAATCAATGTACTTAGAAGTTAGGTAGTATTTCACATTAATTAAGAGAATTGAGTCTTACTCATAGACACAAGTGCTTGTATAGGCTTGGGATGAGTGGGAAGTCCTGGAATGGCAAGGTCATCTATCTTGTCTTTACGAGAGGTATTTGATTCCACATGAGTGAGTATGGGCGCCGGGATTCGGTAGAGGCTACCAGGACAACTCATAGTGGGGGCCAGAGCCTATGAAGACTCCTAGAGGACAACCCATGTTGAGCTATGTGATGACACTCTTTCTACGACAACAGTTGGTATTTGGTTTTATGTGTATGGTCTTCTTAACATACTTGATCTATTTTATGTCTGGAAGCAATGTGACTTATGTCAGTGATGTTAGAGTTGTACTTGTGTTATTCATATGGTTGTATGGTTCATGTGATTGGTTGTGTCATTGTGAGTTAGCCTATGTCTAGAGGTTGACGGTCTTGTATAGGATTCCTTGTTGCTATCTCCTAGCATGGGGGGTGAGCCTTCAGGTATCACATGGTTGGGTGGAACGTGTACCTTAATCCATTGGGTCTTCTTGTTCGTGTGGATGAGATTTCCAATTGGAGAGCTTGTGGGATCTAGTTACTTTTCATGCTTTATTCATTTCAGCTGTTATTGTATTTTATTACCCCTCATTTGTTATCGAGGTGGAATTGTGTAATATATAATCATGCTTATTGTATTTACCTCATTCGGTGAATGAGAGAGTTGTAATCGTATTGTAATTTATTGTTATATGAAATCAAATAGTATCTCTTATGCTTTGATGTATTTTATCATGTATGGAATGTATGTGTTTCTTAATTTATTAAGTAATTAAATGTGATGTTTTCAATTCATGTTTCTCATTTGGGTTTTAATTAATCCCAGTCTCGTAACCTTAGAGGTTGTTGGCAATGGATAGTGATCTTGCATGTTATTTGTACTTTTTTTAAAAAAAGTACGTTTGAGTAGTTAATTGCAACTTCCTCTAGGGTTGTGTGGCAGGGAATTACACTTTCCCTGTTGCTAAATTTGAAATGTCAAATATATTGTTTTGCAAAAGAAGATCATCTGGGGGGGTTTTAGAATAAATGGGTAACAGATAAAAGCTAAAGAAAAAGAAACTTATTGTTTTGCATCTGAACATATTCCATATTTTTGAAATTTTTGTTTATCTGAAAATGAACTCTGCCCTGAGATAAATGGATGTGTATATACTTTTATTCATACAAATATATATATTATATATACATAGGAATATATTTAATAGTTTTTTCTTGCAGAAAATGTTCTTGATAAAATACATATATAAATATATATATACACCATGATAGTTATATATATATATATTTAAATATTATATTTCTTTTAATGTGAAATTCGCAGTGGGACGAAATTTACATTTACCAGTGGATATTGTTATGTTTTTGTTTGGATTTTTTTTTTTATAAATGAATTTGGTGGCCATAACCCCCGCCCCACCTTATTATGCTTAGGGTGATTGTGTGGTAGCTGTGGTTGCTACCCACAGTAGTGTTGATGATTGTTGTGCACAACAATCATCAAGACTGTTGTGTGCATCCCCCATAGATCCCTTTTTTGCTGCAGCCTGGTTAAGGCTGAAGGTCATTAGTAAATCGTTGTTATTAAATATTATTTTTCTATTTTATTATATAGACACACACACACACACACACACACACACACACACACATATATATATATATAAATATACATATATACATATATATATATATATATATATATATATATAGATAGATAGATTTATGGACTTCTTTTATGTTTGTAAAATTATAAAATAGGTTATAAGTTAATAATGGAATAAGAGCAATCTTTATAATGGAGTTATTATCAAAATGATTATTTTAAAATTATTTCATTGAAAGTGGATTTAGTTATATTATTTAATTGTGAATTTAACAAAACAAATTGTGGTATTGAGAGTTTGTTTTGTATTACCCATGTGTGGATGTTGTTATGTTAAATTGCATTATGGAATCTTGTTAAATTGATTTGGTTACTTTTCCTTATCGTTATGTTATTGTTTTATCTTTTTCAATGTGGGAACCCAGTTTGATTTAGGAACCCGCTTAGGGATGTTGTAGGCTTCCAGAGGCTTGAGCTTATTTGTTAATTGACATGTCTCTCTCTATGTACTTTTGATGTGGAAAGTTATTGAGTACAATTATTTTGAAAGGGTTGTACAGGAATTGTTGAGACTCTGATTGTGTGATTTTAGCGAGATGGGTAATGCGTCGCATGTTTTTCTGTTGAGATTTTATGTTCATTTTAAGTGGTGCAACCCTTGGTTTTGTATATGTTTTGAGGTCTCCTAGGAGAGTGGCTCTTCGTGGGGGTCGGTGCCTCGAAAGGAGGAAGGGCCAGGATAACCCATGTAAGAGTTAGATTAACAAGTGAATACCTAATAATAGAATTTAGGGGGATGGGTAGTAATAACATAATAAGATAATCTTGGATACCTCATCTATCCACTAGGGATTTCATAGATTAATGGTAGAATGAGAAGGTCGTGGTTGGCAAGGTCATTACCTCATCCTCATGAGAGGTTAATGGCTCCACATCAATCACCCTATGGGGCCGATGCCTCAAGTAGGAGGAAGGGCTAGGATAACCATAGATGGGGGTCGGTACCTCATGTAGGACTATGCGATGACACTCCACTAGTTTCGCTTATGCTTTGCTTTCTTACTTGCCTCTGGAAGTGGTTAATGGTTGTTTCCTTTGATTTATTTATGATGTGTTTTATGGTCGTGTGTTTATTATGATTGGATCTTGGTTGTTGGCATTTATGATGTATGTAATCTCTTGTTGTTGCTATTGGAGTTACTATTGCTATGTTATTTTTATTGGAGTTAGTCTTGTTGGCATACCTGGTCACGGTCACTTCGTTCTCACCTTTGAGAATGGGGGGTGGGTTTTCCTAAAACCCACGTGGTTAGGTGGAACGTGCTCCACACCCATTGGGTTCCCCAGAAGCATTTTTTCTACATAGTATCTTCCAGATGGAGCTATACCTGATGTTCATAATGTATTTATGATATTCCTTATATAATGCATGTATCCCACATGTATGGGAGGTTTTGATGTAACTCATGTATGTGAACACATTATGTATGAAAGGATGATGTAATGTAAATGCACCCTCGCAATCATTCATGATTTATGAGATTTATTATGGTTTGTATCATGTGATGTATTTATATTTATGCTTAGAAATGTTTGGATGTTATCTCTTGCAATGGTTATTTTAATGTCTATGATGTATGTAAAATTAGTTAAGTTACTTAGAGTTATATGTATCTTTAATCATGGGTTGGTTTTAAGGTATGTGACATTGCATGCCCCAAAGGATGTAGATGTTTATGATGTTATCATGTAATGTAATAATGTTAATGGTTATTTATATGTGTTATTTGTACTTAAAAAAAAAGTGTGCATTGTTATTGTCCTTTGGGGTTTGCATGATGGGTGTTACAACTTGGTATCAGCGCCAGGTTGCAAACGCTGGGGCATCTGGGTAGTTTTTTCCATTAGGAAACCTTTGTGTTTGACTATTGAGCTCACTTGTACCTTTATCTTATTACATAGAAATATGCCTCGAGGTAGAGGACATGGCTGAGGAAGAGGCCATTGTGTTAGTCATGGAGCAAACTAGCAAAGTCCATCAGCTCCAAGTTCCCATGGTTCAAAGCATGAGGAATAAAAGAGTCCTCAAAACACTCAATCAGGTGGTGGTCAGAACCTAGAATAGCCTGGTTTAGATGGACAGTTGCAGCACCTTCTGGGGGAGATTCTTGATCGGTTGGGACCCAAGCCAAAGGAGGAGTAGTGTCTTGAGAGATAAAGGGAAAGGTCACTGAGGTGAAGGGAAATAATGGCAAAATAGGATGTAGTGCTAGCTAGTAATATGAGAGACTTGATGAGAGCACACCCGCCTACATTCAATGGTTATAGAGGAGGTCTAGAAGTGAAAACATGGTTAATTGCTTTTGATTGATGCTTTGCGATGCACCCCTATCGTAGCAATACCAAAGCTCGATGCCCAGTCATGCATTTGTGAGGCTTCACATCCACTTGGTGGTGGCTGGAAGAGAAAAATTTACATCTAGATATCAACATGGTCACATGAGAGTTATTTTTGGATAGGTTCAGGACTCGCTTCCTTTTAGATCATTGGAGGCAATGCATGGCATATGAGTTTCATGACCTTAAGCAAATGTTGATGTTGATTGAACAATTTGAGCTATGATTCTATGAATTGAAGTAGTATGCAGGAATCAGCCATGATGAAGGGATGTTAGTGCAACATTTTTTTTAGGACTTAAACGTCTGAATTAGTGGTGGCATGCAAGTCTTTGAACCGAAGATGGTGGAAATTGTGGTTGAAAAGGCTCGATTGGTAGAAGAAAATTTGGCCATGGCCTTGGGTGGTCACATTGGAGTGCAGATTGGCAATGCGCCTACACGTGGCTTTGGCACTCACGGAGGTCAGATATAGGCTGCAGGATCTTCTAGGAACTAGTATGCACCCTCTAAAGGGGGTCAGTAGCAGCAACAACATCAGTAGAAACAGTCGCAGCTGAAGCATAAAAACTCTCCATCTTAGCAGGGTGGCAATTCTTAATTTTGAAGGGATCAGAATTGGAACCAAGTTCATCATGAGCATTTTGAGTAGCCTACACCAAGTTTTCAGTCAATAATGAGTCAAGGAAGCTTTCAGCAGTCAAATGCTCCATCTGGGGGTAGAGGATTTGGCTGAGGTACTGGTTGCTACTCATGTGGGCAGCAAGGGAATATCGCTAGATTGTGTCCACAAAAGAGCACCTCAGAATTTAATCAGAGACTAGTTGGGTTGGAGCCAATAGTGGGCGACGCTAGGATATCTCACTGTGTCTTTGCGACAGTGGATAATTGGCAGGTAGACCACCAGAGCACCGTCATTGAGACAATAGGTGTGTTGCATAACACTAATATTTCTATACTCTTTGATTCTGGTGCATTTGATTCTTTTATATCTCCTTTAGTAGTTGAACGATGTAGATTGGTGGCAACTAATCAAGGCGTAAAATGGTAGGTTGAATTGGCCTTAGGGTCAAAGGTTGTTGTAGAGAGGCTTGTGCACGGTTGTAGTCTGGATATAAGGGCATTGACAACTAAGGTGGACCTTCGAATCCTACCACTTGGTTCATATGATGTCATCTTGGGAATGGATTACTTGAGTGCACACCGTGCCATGATAAACTATCATCATAAAGTAGTGCGGTGCATTGATGATTCCAGAAGGGAGGTGGAGATTATGGGTATTCAAAGGCCCATTTCATTGTGAATGATCTCTGCCATGCAATTAAAAAGGTATTTCCGACAGGGTTGTCAACTTTTTGTAGTATCAATGAGTGATCTAGAGTCAGAGGATAGTCGAAGGGTGTCATTGGATGATTACCCTCTCCTTGAGGAGTTTTCAGATGTTTTTCTAGGTTAGATACCTGGTATGCCATCAAAACAAGATATAGATTTGAGGATTGATCTGGTACCTAGAGCTGAGCCGATATCTCAAGCTCTGTATCGGATGACAACGTAGGAACTTCAAGAACTTTGTCTTCAATTGGGTGAGGTGTTGGCTAAGGGGTTTATCCACCTAAGTGTTTCACCTTGGGTAGCACCTGCAATATTCATAAAGGAGAAGGATGGTTCTCTCCACTTGTGTATTGATTATAGACAGTTGAACAAAGTAACGGTGAAGAACCAATATCCCTTGCCAAGAATTGATGATCTTTTTGATCAGATAAAAGGGGCAAAGGTATTTTCTAAGATTGATCTCAAATCGGGATATCATCAGTTGCGGATTGTGGATGCAAATATTCATAAAACAACATTTCACACTTGATACAGACATTATGATTTCACTGTGATGTCGTTCGGGTTAACAAATGCACCTTCAGTCTTCATGATCTTGATTAATGGGGTGTTTCATACGTATTTGGATAGATTCATCCTTGTGTTTCTCGATGATATTCTAATTTATTCTAGGTCTATGGAGGAACATGAGGAACATCTAAGGAAGGTGTTGCGATGCTTAAGGGACAATCAGTTGTATGCCAACCTAGCAAAGTGTGACTTCTATAAGACTGAAGTTCAATATTTGGGCCATGTGATTTCAGGCGAGGGAATTTAAGTTGATCCTGCAAAGATTTAGGCCATTATGGATTGGCCCACACACACAAATTTCTCAAAAATTCACAGTTTCATGGGACTAGTAGGCTATTATCGACGTTTCATCCAAGGCTTTTCAAGGATTACCCATCCTATCACCTCTCTCTAGAGGAAGGGAAAGGAATTTCTTTGGTCAGATTAATGTCAGTTGACATTCCAAACTCTTAAGGAAAAGCTGACTAGTGCACCAATTTTGATAGTACCGGATCCTACAGGAGATTTTGTTGTATGTACAGATTCTTCTTTGGAAGGCTTGGGGGCCGTTTTGATGCAAGAAGGGCATGTAATTGCATATGAATCACAAAAACTTAAGGATTTTAAACTAAAATACCCCACACATGACCTTGAGTTGGTCATGGTTGTACATGCTTTGGTAAGATGGAGGCACTTCCTTTTAGGGCATCGGTTCGAGTTGCATACAAATCATCGTAGTCTACAATACATCTTCACGCAGCCGAACCTAAATGCATGACAAAGGAGGTGGATGGAATTCTTGTGCAAATATGATTTTGAAGTAAAGTATATCTAGGGAAAAGAGAATGTGGTGGAAGATGCTCTAAGCTGGCAAAGGCATGAGTTAGCTGCATTAACTCTTAGAGTAGATTTGAGGAGTTAGATCCTTGCAGCTCTTTCTGCAGACAATTGGTATCAAGAGGTGAAATATGAAATTGAGTCAGGCAGAGCTCTAGAAGGAAAATTTGTTGGCTACTCACTGGATAGGGATGGTGCTTTGTGCTATGCAGGTTGGATGTATGTACCTCCTATAGAGGGTCTTCACACTCTAATCTTTACTGAAGGCCATCGAGCACCTTATGCGGCGCACCCCAGAGTTAAGAAAATGTATGCAGATCTTCAATCACTATACTTTTGCATAGGAATGAAGCCTGATATCACTGATTTTGTGGCTAGATGTCTAGAATGTTAGAGGGTTAAGGTTGAGCATCATCATATGGTAGGTTTTCTATAGCCTCATCTTGTTCTAGAATGGAAGCAAGACATTATCTCTATGGATTTCATTGTCAACTTGCCTATGTCTTCCAGGCAGCATGACTCTATCATGGTCACTGCTAACAGATTGACCAAGGTAGCACATTTCTCTCCTATCCGATCTTCCTATACTGCTTCTTTGGTAGCCAAGGTGTTCATGAGGACATAGTTCATTTGCATGGGACACCGCAAAGAATAATTTCTGACAGAGATCCAGTATTCACATCTGCACTAGGGACATCTTTATAGCGGTCCTTAGGGACTCAATTGAACTTTAGTTCTACCTACCATCCTGAGACAAATGGTCAGACTGAGAGAGTCAATTAGGTGCTTGAAGATATGCTCTGCATGTGTGTCATGGACCAACAATAGCATTGGGAAGATTATCTGCACTTGGTCGAGTTTTCCTATAACAATGGTTACCATAGCTTGATTGACATGGCTCCTTTTCAAGGTTTATACGATCATCTTTGTCATAACCCTTTGAGCTAGGATCGATTAGAGGACAAGGTTCTCCTTAGACCCAAAATTCTTTGAGATATGGAGTAGCAGGTAGGTCGCATCCGAGAGCATCTTGTAGCAGCTCAAGACAGGAAGAAAAAGTATGTTGATGCACAAAGAGGTGATCAACAATTTGCAGTTGGAGATCAAGTGTTTCTTTGAGTGCGTCCATGGAAGAACCCTATTCGCTATGGAAGGGGTTCTAAGCTCGTGCCCTACTTTGTAGGGCTGTTTGAGGTGTTAGAAAGAATTGGTCTTGTTGCCTACCGCCTAGCCTTACCACCCAGTCTATCGCAGATTCACGATGTTTTTCATGTTTCAGTCCTTAGACCATATTTTCCTGATGTTACTCACATACTTGATTGGAATTCTCTATAGGTCAAGGATGGGCAGCTAGCTCTCGAGCCCATGGTCATGCTGCAACATAGGAGACTCACCCTCAGAGGCAGGGATATTGAGCAGGTGCAGGTCCAATGGGACCCCAATGATGAGACTTTAGCAACATGGGAGGATGCCTCCCATATTAGGGAATCTTATCTTTGCTTGTTTACTAGTTTCCAAGAGTAAGCTGAGTTCATGGAGGGGAGGATGTAATACCCCTCATGTTGTTGTTTGGACTTGATATTTTATGTGGCTTTGCTTGATACTTTGACACTTTGATAGTTACTGTTTATTGGTTTGATTGGTGGATTGGATAGTTTAGACTGCTTGATGACTATGCTACTTTATTTGATGACATGGATATTATGATATGACATTATGGTTACATTTGGTTTGGTGATGTTTAATTTGATTTCAATAGTATATTATGATGCAGTGGATTAGTAATCATTTTATGATGATATGATGTGATCAATTTAGGTTAGCAATGTTACTCTATACTTGATGTTGTAGTTGTTATTATAGTTTTGGTGAGGGGACATGTAGCACCATTCATTTATGAGTTCCTTGCTACGCTGCGATTTCCTTCTTACGATGTGATGTATTTGATTATATATATACATGTTGTACACAACCTTGTTTGTATGCAGGAATTACAGGAACAAAGTCTCGATTCCACCTACTTCGGTAGGATTGGGCGAGCATCAAATTAACCCAATGGGCATGAAGTTGAAACAAATATGACAAGGAAGTCACTCCGTGCCAAGTTTGTCAAACCGTTTGGTGTCTAGTGGTATTGTGCATCTTTGACCTTAGTCATTTTTACATTTTATGATAGTTGTTTGTGTGAATGTATTTATATCATTTATTTTATGTTGATGTTGTTGTATGATGTAATTTAAATAATTAAACGATTAAAATAAATATTAATAATAGTTATTGGAATAGTTTTTATTAAAATATTAAAGTATTAAATTAAAAGCCATGTAATTTATTAAAGATAAATAAATTGAAAGGTGTAAATTAAATTATTTAAATTTGTATTTAGATGATTTATTGGAAATATCATGTTGAGGATAATTAATTGAATAATATAATTAAATAATTTAAATTGTGTGAATTGCAAGTATAAATTAGTAGAATTGAAATTAAAACAAAAAGTGTAGCTCGAATAGAAAAAAATAAAGAAAAGAAAGAAAAGAAGAAAAGGACCAATGAATGTTGAGATTTTTGGCTAAAAAGCTAGTGAAGAAATAGAAGATTTCTATTCATCCTGTTTTTTTAAGTTTTCAAAAAAATATGATATCTTTTTATTTAATAGGAAAAATGGGAGGTTTTCATTCACGAGAAATTTGAGAGAAGCTGAAAAATAATATTTAGTTTTGGAAAAACTTGTATCCTCTCTTGTTGTCTCTATGAAAATTGGGTCTCTTTCATAATTTCTAGGAGAAACTTCTGAAGAGAAAAATAGGTTAAAAGTTTGATCAAAGAATTTGGTGGAGACGTTCTGTAGCGGAAAAGGGAACTCTTCGGAAAGGTTGGTTGGAATAGGAGGAAAGCTTCATCAATTCCTCAGCAACCATAGGACTCCATGTTATTTTATTGTTCTTTCCCTGTTGTTAAATTTGAAATGTCAAATATATTGTTTTGCAAAAGAAGATCATCTGGGGGGGTTTTAGAATAAATGGGTAACGGATAACAGATAAAGAAAAAAAAACTTATTGTTTTGCATCTGAACATATTCTATATTTTTGAAATTTTTGGTTTATCTGAAAATGAACTTTTCCCTAAGATAAACGGATGTGTATATACTTTTATTCATACATATACATATACATATATATATAAATATATATATATATAGATATATATTATTTCTTTTAATGTGAAATTCACAGTGGGATGAAATTTACATTTACTTGTGGATATTGTTATGTTTTTGTTTGGAATTTTCTTTTATAAATGAATGTGGCGAGGGTCGGCGTTGGCCGTAACACCCGCCCCACCTTCTTATGCTTAGGGTGGTTGTGTGGTAGCCGTGGTTACTACCCACAATAGTCTTGATGACTACTATGCGCAACAGTCATCAAGATTGTTGTGCGCAGCCCCCACGGATCCCCTGTTTGTTGCAGCTTGGCTAAGGCTGAAGGTCATTAGTAAATCGTTGTTATTAAATATTTTTTTCATAGTTTATTATATATATATATAATAAGATAAGATATATCTTGTCCTATCATATACTTTGTAACTGTAGAAAATAAAAATAAAATTATTTATATATATATATATGAATATGCATATATATATATATGCATATATTTATAGACTTCTTTTATGGTTGTAAAATTATAAAATAGGCTGTATGTTAATAATGGAATACGAGCAATCTTTATAATGGAGTTATTATCAAAATGATTATTTTAAAATTATTTCATCAAAAATGGATTTAGTTATATTGTTTAATTCCGAATGTAATAAAACAAATTGTGGTATTGAGAGTTTTTTTGTATTACCCATGTGTGGATGTTGTTATGTTAAATTGCATTATGGAATCTTGTTAAATTGATTTGGTTACTTTTCCTTATCGTTATGTTATTGTTCTGGCTATCTCGATGTGGGAACCTAGTTTAATTTAGGAACCCACTTAGGGATGTTGTAGGCTTCCAGAGGCTTGAGCTTATTCGTTAATTGATGTATCTCTCTCTATGTACTTTTGATGTAGCAAGTTATTGAGTACCTTTATTTTGTAAGGGTTGTATGGGAATTGTTGAGACTCTGATTATGTGCTTTTAGCGAGACGGGTAATGCCTCAGATGTTTTTCTATTGAGATTTATCTTCATTTTATGTGGTACAACCCTTGGTTTTGTATATGTTTTGAGGTCTCTTGGGAGAGTGGCTCTTCATGGGGGCTGATGCCTCAAAATGAGGAAGGGCCAAGATAACCCACGTAAGAATTAAATTAACAAATGAAAACCTAATAATAGAATTTAGGGGGATGGGTAGTAATAACATAATAAGATAATCTTGGATACCTCGTCTATCCATTAGGGATTTCGTAGATTAATGGTAGACTGAGAAGGCCGTGGTTGGAAAGGTCGTTACCTCATTCACATGAGAGGTTAAGAGCTCCACATGAGTCACCCTATGGGGCTGGTGCCTCAAGTAGGAGGAAAGGCTAGGATAACCATAGATGGGGTCTGACACCTCATGTAGGAGGAAGGGCCAGGATAACCCATGTAGGACTATGTAATGACACTCTCCACTAGTTTCCCTTATGCTTTGCTTTCTTACTTGCCTTTGGAAGTGGTTAATGGTTGTTTCATTTGATTTATTTATGACATGTTTTATGATCTTGTGTTTATTATGATTAGATCTTGGTTGTTGTCATTTATGATCTATGTAATCTCTTGTTGTTGCTATTGGAGTTACTATTGCTATATTATTTTTATTGGAGTTAGTATTGTTGGCATACCTAGTCGTGGTCACTTCCTTATCACCTCTAAGCATGGAGAGTGGGTTTTTCTAAAACCCACATGGTTAGGTGGAATGTGCTTCACACTCATTGGGTTCCCCATCAACATTTGTTCTACACAGTATCTTCCAGATGGAGTTGTACCTGATGTTAATAATGTATTTTTGATATTCCTTTTATAATGTATCTATCGCACATGTATGGGAGGTTTCGATGTAACTCATGTATGTGAACACCTAATGTGTTAAAGGATGATGTAATGTAAATGCACCCTTGTAATCATTCATGATTTATGAAATTTATTATGGTTTGTATCATTTGATGTATTTATATTTATGCTTAGAAATGTTTGGATGTTATCTCTTGCAATTGTTATTTTAATGTCTATGATGGATGTAAAGTTAGTTAAGTTACTTAGATTTATATGTATCTTTCATCATGGGTTGGTTTTATGCGATGTGACCTCGCATGCCCCAAAGGACTTAGATGTTTATGATGTTATCGTGTAATTTAATAATGTTAATGGTTCTTTATATGTGTTCTTTGTACTTTAAAAAAATAAATGTGTGCATAGTTGTTGTCCTTTGGGGTTTGCACAACGAGCGTTACACTCACCATGGATGTGTAGGTAGTCTGGTTTTGGAACTTGGAGATGAAGGTAAAATAATAGGGATATTTAAAGGTATGTGCTAATGATGTTAAGCAATTGATGTTGTATAATATGAATTTATGGACTATGTGAGAAGGCTAGGATAAAACTTATTATATATGTTTATGGATAGGTTTATCATGATGTGCTTGTTTGTGTGTTCAGACATGACCGTTACTTGGGTGCAAACTATGGGAATATTTGTGCTATGGAAGTGCTTTGGTTATTTTTAGGATTTTCACATGATTCTCACATATTATTATCATGATGATATAATATTATGATTTTAATTATGATTATATTTATTATCATGAAGAGGTACTGAATTGTGTTCAAGTGTTGTGGTTGCAGATGGAACATGACCTTCTATTAGTACTTTTATGAGTATGACACATATTGTTATCTTATTATTATTATGCAGAGATTTATTTGGATAGTTAAGTGATGCAGTAGTATGTTTATTAGGATAAGTGGAAAGGGTGACATTGTACCATTGGACATGTGAGGGACATACAAGAATGAGATACGTTTGCTATAGTTCCTTTCCTAGTGCCTCAACTATTATGTACATGTGCTCTAATTCATATGTTTGAGTGAACAGGCACTAGGCTACATCCCCACCTGAATTAGTAGGTCTGAGCGTGCCTCTAATCCCAATAGTCATTGAGGAGATAAAATCTTGGCCCAAGTTATACCCTAGCCCTAGCCATTGTCCCCAATTAGGGATAATTGATTTAGTGTGTGACCACCTTTCCAGGTTGTCATGGGAATATTCCCGATCTCCTTTACCCTATGGTTGGAGTGTTGCACTTGTGTGAATGTTTCTATTGGCTTATTTGATTATGTGACTTCAATGTTTAGCTTTGAGTATGGATTCACTTCAATTGGTGTTAATTCCTTTGGGAAGTTAGGTTTGTCACTGTTGTGATCATTTTTATTATTTATGCTTTGATGTGAATGCCTATTTCATGTAAGAAGTTATTTTGTGGTTTATAATTAGTCTTTGATTATGACCTATTTAAGTGAAGTTAGCTTGTAGGTCAGTTATGTTGTTGGTAACTATAGTTGTCATGTGGGTGTTAAAGTGTGATTTAATGTTATATATATCTATATATATATATATGGTTATTCTTTGGTGTGTGTGAATAATTTTTATTAATATTATTATGATTATATGTGTATTATGTTTTATGAAAATAAGATTATAAATATTAACATATTCTAATGTTATTTATTAAATATTAATTTGTCTATTAGTAAATATTTAAATATTAATATATAAGCATATGTTATATTTATATTTTGATTTACTATTTTGGTGGAGTGGCTATTTTTAAGGAGGTTCTTTTATCTTTTATAATGTTTTGAATTTATTTGGTGGGAAACCCTAAACAAATGAGTTAATTATGTGAGTTAATTTTATTGTTAATTTTATTTTAATTATTTCATTAGTGGGATGAGGATAGGTGCTTTAATTTAATATTTTTAATATTTTATTTTGTGAGAGAATTTTATTTCCTTATTTTATTTTGGAAAAGAAAAGTCTTTTGGGAAAAAATAAAGAAAGTTACTTTCTTTTTTATTTTTCTTTCTTTTTTCTATGTTCTTGCCATGCTTGTGAAGAGGAAAGAGTAATGAAATATATTTCTTGGAGAGTTGTTGCAATTTGGGGGGGTTGAAAGTTGAAAGAATTAGGATGAATTTTGATGTTTTTGTGAGATTTTGAGTGATTTGAGACGAGATTTGGAAAGGGTGATTTGAAATTTTGTTTGGTAATTCATAAGAATTTATTGTTGTTGGTGAATAGAAATTTTGACTTTGGATCATGATTTTTGACTGGTGATTTGAGCTTGGAGGATCTTTTGGGGTTTCAACTTCTTTCTCATGATTGTTCTTCGAATTTGAGGTAAGGATTTTCTTGATTTTGTTAATTTATGCATTTTAGATTTATAGACATTTGAAAAGGGTTAAATTAATTTAATTTTTAATGTTTTTAATAATCTGGGAAAAGATCTGGTTGCCGGGTTTCTCATTTTGTCATTTGGTTGTAATCGGGTATGCCGAAAAGAGGTTTTTTATGGGATATGTCTATTGTTTTTCATTTTGTGAAGTTATAAGTAATTTTGGATCAATTCAACACATTTTTCTTAGTATTAGAGGGCTAAATCTAAAATGGGTTTTTGACGGATTTGGATTTTGAGTTGATTTGACTGTTTTATGGCTCTTTTATGTCTGGTAGATTTAACTATTGTCAAAAGGGTTTTTATGTGAGCCGTTTATTTTTTTTCATTTTGTGAATTTATGAGTCATTTTTTGTTAATTCCATCCATTCTTCTAAGTATTCGAGGGCCAAATCTGAAATGAGTTTTAGACGGATTCAGATTTTGAGTTGATATGACTATTTTATGGCCATTTTATGGTCAAGGCCGATTTATTGTTGTCAAAAGGCAATTAGTTCAGTTCCGAAGGTTGTAAAGGAGGATATATCTCTATCCTTGATCTATATTGTATTGTACCATTTTATTTTGAACATGTTTACTATCTCTGTGTTGACAATCCCTTCTTATTTGTGAAAACATATGGTGAGGCTGAAGTCTATACTGTGTAAGGACCAATTGTACCAAGGTTATGCATTGGTGATTTTGATTATGAATTTCTAAATTAAAGTTGGCTATCATGTTATAAGATTGTGAAAATGATTTAATGTGCTTCATTGTATATTTTTTGGTATATTGACTAGCTTTAGGGTTTCCTATCGGTTTGTGTTATGTGATTGGGCCTTTTGAAGTATCTAAAAGTTTTTGTGAAAGTCCTTGTGATTTTTGGTTGATTCTTGTTTTAGGTAGTCTCCTTTGGATTTTTAGTGTCAGCCACTTTCTATTTTTGTTACTTACTTGTGTGTGGATCCTAGTATTGTCTCCTAGCATGGAGGGAGTGGGCCTTAGTGTTCCACATGATAAGCTGGTATTTTCCAACCATCCATTGGGGTTTAGGTGGTGCAGTTCATGTGCAACATGGGGAGTCTTTCCTTCCACTTCATTCTAGAGCTAAATTTATGAGCAGATGATATTTCTAAGAAAATTTTGTCCAATATGTATTTATATTTATATATATATATATATATATATAGGATATGTGCAAGATCATGATGGGCCAAAAAGTCATGATATGATGGGTATGTGTAGGGTATGTGGCTGATGACTTCTTTTTTACCCAAAATTGATGAAATGAAAAGGGTTTTTAAAGGAGATTCTCACCTTTCCACCAGTATAAATTATATTTTACTTTGAATTTAATAAATAATTATTATTTATTTTCTATTTGAATTATGACTAAAGTCGTGATTGATTGGCCGATTGAAAAGCATTTATAGATTTCAAAGGTTATCACATTTTTTGAATCTAAAACATGTGTCACATTCTATACTTCGTGTACTATAGGATTTAAAAAAAAAAGAATTTCATGAAGTCTTGACCAAGTTAAGGTGGTCAAACATACGAGTTTTTATATTTTTTAAAAGTTCTAATAAAAAATTCATAATTAATTATTTAATTGGAAAAAAATTACAAAAAAATATTTATCAAATCCGTACATGAGTCCTCTATTTATATGTAAAATATTATAAAAAAATATTATCATTTTATTGTGGTTAGGGTGGTCAGACAAGCACCTACTTCTTATTTTTTCTCTAAAATTTAAGTACTAGATTGCATTGAAATTTCAAATTTTCACCAAATAGATTTTAATTTTGTTTAAATAAACCTAGAACTTTAGAAACTACATTCAATTTTCTATAGATTCTATTCTTACATATTTTTGAAATAATATAGATAACTTATTCAAAATTTTACTTCAAGTTTCGTAACTCTGATATATTTATGAATTTTTTGCCACTTAAGGGCCTATTTTTTCCATGATGATCCTGCACATACCCTATATATATGTACCTCTTAGATGAATGAATCTTGTACATTGTAGCATTCTTGTAGAGGAAAAGTAAACGAATTGATGTAATCTTCAATATATATATTTATTGCTGTTTATTATGTAATAGAAAGATTAACATAGGAATGTTGTATTTATGATGCATATGAGTTTAAGTTAGTAGTAGATGTGATACATCTTTATGTATTTGTTTCATGAAATTGATTAGAATTAGGTTCATATTGGCATAGTGTTAGATGAACTTTAATTATAATTAAGTTACGTTATCATATGTAATTTGATTTATGAGATTTAATTTACATTCAAAGAATTTATTGGATGCAATCTTAATGTATCAAATGTATTTCTATAGGTTTAGTTAGTGTAGATAGGTGTGTAGGTGGGCCACGATTAATGTTACTTTTAGGTCACAATGTGATTATGATATGATGTTAATGTAATGATGTTATTCATAGTAGTTTGTTGAGTTGCATTAGTTAGTGTCACTTTAGTTTCTTAAAAGAAAAATTATTGGCTTGATGTTTGAGGTCTTTTGTATTATTCCACTAGGTACCTTAGCGGAGTGTTACAAGGAAAGGGATTAGGATTAGAATCATGATGCCCCAGTCACTAGCAAGGATGAGGAAGGATGACGAGGAGGTAGTGGTATGCCCCCCTGAGAGGACATGCGGGTTCAAAGAACACAAGTGTGCTCTCGAAATGGATGAGGGGACTCAAGGATGAAGGATAAAAGGATAGTGGAAATAGATAAGGATGATTAAGGTATGGATGGAGAGGGAGGATGGATGATCATCATGCTAAAATTATATGAGAAACCTAGATTTTATATCATACTTGGCATTATGCACCAAGACAAGTATGTGATCAAAAAGGTCAAGTGCAAACATATTGCCTATAACACCATGATAAAGAATACCATGATACCCTTGTGACAATAAAATGAAAAATACTATGATAAATGCAAACAATGATAAAAAACACAAGCAAAAAGAAAGCATGCACAACTAACCAAAAGAAAACAAGGACTATGCTCCAATTCAAGCTGAAAATTGATTGATACATTCATTGATGATGATGATGATAACATTGTTCGATGTGGGAAGGACACATCCTGAAACAATGTAGTGATTTGGAAAGACATATCCCTATGATAATATTGGATTAAATTGGATCAATATATTATCAATTGATTTAGATTGAAAACATGGATTGCTTATGGATGATGCTCTAGATTGCAAGATTGGGTTACATGGATTATGATTATGTGCCATAGAAAAAAAGACCCTTTGCTTGACATGGGAATATTTCATGATAAATTGACTTAATGAGGTATTAATCTAGTTTTTTGAGGCATTTTATGTGTCCACACAAGGTCTTCGACCCTTGCAAATCAAATAACATGCTTTTAATGACGTCTTGTCAAGGTGTTGTAAAGTCTTGCAAAAGGATTTTCATGCTTTTATAGACTTAATTAACCTATTTATCACTAATTCAACATTATAAAATGTGTTTAATAACATTATTACATCAATCTAGAAGGTTCTTAACTTAAACTTAATGATAAACTAGTGTTGTAATGTGTCTTGCACATTCACATTAGTTTTTGTTCCTTACGCTATGTGGACATCATTTTAGTGTTGTAAAGTGTATTTAATCACACTTTCACATTTATTTATGTGTCCCAATCCCTATTTGACATTCACATCATCACTATTAGGTCCCTATTAATCCATATTGTGCATCCCGAGGCTTTAATTGATCAATTTCCTGACAAAGTTGCATTTTAAACCTTATTTCCTTATCTCCTAGCTTCTTAGCTATTCGAATGGCACCTGTGGGACCCATTCACCATGCATGGAAAATCAGTCCCATCTAGGTGGGACCCATTCACCATGTGTGGCGAATGAGTCCTATTTGGCCCCATTTTGACCTTTCAGCAGGAAAAAGTGAAATTTAAAGTTTATTTTCACTACATGTCAGCCTATGATGAGGTATTATCTGGTCCTAAGGCATAATTTTCTATAAATAAGTTTTTTTATCCTCATTTTACAATAACAACTCATTTTTACATCTCTCATCATTAATTCATCATCTA
Source organism: Sequoia sempervirens (assembly GCA_007258455.2). Taxonomy (NCBI): domain Eukaryota; kingdom Viridiplantae; phylum Streptophyta; class Pinopsida; order Cupressales; family Cupressaceae; genus Sequoia; species Sequoia sempervirens. The sequence goes on along the minus strand of VDFB02058242.1, from coordinate 298,538,201 downwards.
TATTCTCATCCAAGTCAAGCAAGTTAGGGTTTCTTTATTAGAAGTCATCAAGTTAGCTTTCTAAAGGATTCAAGGGTTGAATCTTCATGTATTGCTACAGAAGTTTAAGATCAATCATCATGGAAAGGTAATCAATTTCATTGTTGCATGTTTCATTTCTTTATTTCATCATTTTGGTTTAATTACCTAAAAGGGGTTTGACTTAGGCAAACCCCCATGCCCTAACATTCAACATATCTCTCTTTTTCCTTGCTTGTATGTAGATTTAGGTCTCTTGAATGCTTGGAAATCATTGAAGATCAAGTTGCAAAGTCATTCAAGTCATATTTTCAACATTCAAGTCAAAATAACAATAAAAAGCCAGTTTTAGACCTGAATATGATATTTTTGGAAGCAAACACCTGTAGGAAGCCGAAGTGTAGACCGAAAGCTCTGGAATCCACTTTGGAATATTCAAAAATTAAAAAGTGGACTTATTCACCATGAGTTCCAAATGAGCCCCATTCTAGGGTCAATTTTTGGTTTTCTACATTTTTGGATACCCTTTTGTATGAAACAAGATTTGGTTTATTTTTACAGAAGTGGGACTGATTCACCCATAATGGAAAATGAGTCCCTCCAAGCCTGAAAATCAACATCAGTAACATTCTAGAATCAATTTCCAGCCTTCATCAAGATTCCAAGTGCACACTTCAAGTTTCATTCATTTCTGTCAAGTTCAGCATTCATTTCTAGTTCATTGTTGCATTGCACAATGTGTTTTCACACATAGTTTAAATCTTAGCTTTTCATTCATATTCAATCAATTTCATAGCTTAGTTGCATTCATATCATCTCATTTAGCATGAAAAACTTCATACATAACATTAATCTTGATTGAAACATAAGCATTTTTGGCCCACCTTTCTCCTTCTAGGTGAAAAACCCTAGGAGTGATAGAAAGCAAGTAGGTGCCAAAAATCTATGTTCCATTTTGGTGAACCTTCTTTTTTAGAACATTTTTTTGTCTAATATTGGAGTGGTTCATATTATATCTAGCTTGCATTGATCTTGCATTAGGATTTGCATGAATTCATTTGCATGTTACGTTTCAAAATTTTACATTCATAAAGAGTGCATTTAGGTTGCATTGTTCGCATCTAAATCCATTTACATTTTCTGAAATTCTACATTTTTCATTTAGCTTTGCATCATAGGACTCATAATTCATAAAAATCAATCATAAATTTTTGAAAATGTTGTGAAAAAAGGCCATACTAGGACTCATTCGCCACCCTGGGCGAATCAGTCCCTTCCGACCCCCGAAACAACATTTTACAGAATTCAAACAAATGTTTTTAGGCTTTTGTTTGGTGCCTTAACCTATATATATCAGTCAGTTGCATTTCTATAGTATGCATTTCATGATATTTTGCATAAATTAGCTCCTTTCATGCATTGTTTAAATTCCAATTGTGCATTTACAACATTTCATTTTTCAAATTATTGCATAGTGTCATTAGTAAATTACTTTGTTTGAAATCTAAAAATTTTGATTGCATCCTATGTCTTTACAATGCATTTTACATATATTCTCGTACATTTAAATCATTAGCAATAATCATTGTTTACATTCATGGCATTTAGACTCTTGCAAGTTCCATTTTCAACTCTATTTCATAGTCCTTTTAGATTAGCTTACATTGAGGAAACTTTAGCAAATATAAACAATCAATCACAAAACACATCAAATGATCCAATTAAACACATGATTCAAATTCGAAATAACATCTCATCTAAGCCTCTTAGTAGTGATGATGTTGACAAGTTAGATGAAGTTCTTTAGGACTTTATCTCACTCACTTCATCCTCTAAAGCTTTTCATGAGAAGCCTAAACAAATTGATGATAACTTATCCCCCAAACCTTTTTGTAGTGATGAATTAGACATCTTAGATGAAGCTCTTGAAGATTTAATCTCTTCTAGCTCATCCACTAAAGGTTTGACACAAGAGGATGAAAGGATTGATAATCATGATAATCATACTTTTTCTTCTCCTGATATCTCTCTCATTGGTGATGAAGGTATCTTGAGGAAAGAAGACACAATTATTGAAGATAATGAAAATCTTGCTTGTCTTCCTCCTCCTCCCCCTTGCAACAACATTATGACACACAAAGCTGAAATAATTTCCCCTACCTTACCTAGTATCAATAATCATGACAATCTCCCCTTTTCTTCTCCTAATATCTTCTCCACACATGAAGAAGATATCATGGTGGAACATATATCATGGTGGAACATCTATTTGAACAAAAAAGTCCAATCACTCATAACCATGAAACTCCTAGCTATCTTTCTCTTGATGCCTCCCCTATGAGCAATGAAGCTATTTTTCCAAATTCCATTATGAAATGTGATGAATATATTAGCTCTCCTCAAAGGGTTGATATTATGGCACATAATAATGATACCTTCAAGAAAAGAAATGACCAAATTGAGCCTTCTTTTCATATCATCACCCTTGATACTCAAAAGTATCCAACCATTAATCATTCCCCTATGTGTGCTGAAGTTATTTTTGACACACCTAAGAATCCCATCATTATTTACCCACTATTACACAAGACACAAGATCACAATACACCCACCATAATTCTTCCAACTCATGGTCTTTGTGATTGTCCTTTCATAACCATCAACCCATCCAACAACCCTTCACTCAACATCCATCCTATCACCAACCATTTTTCCAAGAAACCTTCAACCTTGTTACATCCTAACTAGATATATAAATAACATTAGTTGCTGCTCCTTGCCTTGTAATAGTTGTAGGATCATAGCATTCTCACTATTACATGTTTCACCTCCCTTGCAAGGGGTAGCATACCATCATCTACTCTAGGCTCACCTTTGTCCTACACTAAGTGGGGGAAAAGTGTTAGAAAGCCTTATCCCTATATGTCACTTGTTTTTGTTTCTTTTGACTAGTCGTTAACCTTTCATGAACGTATAAGAACAAGCTTGGGATGTGGATGACATGTATTAAAGATTGACTCGCATCTGCAATAGTCCCTTTATTCATGACGTAGCTTATCAAAAACATGTGACTTGGCATAGGGCTTTTTGAACAAGCTCTCATATTCTCTTCTACTTTAAAGAAATTTCTCACAGTAATGGTGTTAGAAACCGCTTTAAAGTGGGGGCATACATAGGAAAAATTTACTTGCAAATTTCATGGAGTGATTTACTTTTTCTTGTGATGTGTCCTCTCCTTGGTGGTGTCATTGGGTTTGATGCCTTCCAAGAGTGTATGATCAATTGAAGTGGCCTTATGTGAACAAAGCATCCCATGGATAATGATTTGGCACTAGGGTATAATGATCAACTGAAGTGGCTTGATGTGAATAAGGCATCCCATGGATAATGGTCTAACCTCCTGACCTGTTCTCTCTTGGAGACATTAGGCACAATGCTCCCTAAGATGAATACCTTACATGAACAAAGCTAAATCCCCTTTAACAAAACTTTTACATATCATTCAAAAACATTTACAAAAGCATTTTCGTTGTAGTTAGTATGATGGGAAGCCAACACACTAGCAAGACTTTTCTCATTATACGGTGGGAACCCGACACACTGGGATGACATTCACACTAAACCACTTCTTTTTGGGCTTTCTCACCCCATGGATAACTAGTTATGTGGCCCCATAGTGAGTACATATTTTCCACCCCATCTTTCTTTCCACCTTTCCTTTGCATGATTTTGTATCTTGGGGGCTTGACCCACATATGGATCTCTCTTGAATGTCTTCTTTAGTGTGAGTTTGAAATAATTTCATCCTCTCACTGAAGTGGGGGCTAAATGTGTTGTAAAAAAAGGACCCTTTGCTTGACATGGGAATATTTCATGATAAATTGACTTAATGAGGTCTTAATCTAGTGTTGTGAGGCATTTTATGTGTCCACACTAGGTCTTCGACCATTGCAAATCAAATAACATGCTTTTAATGACGTCTTGTAAAGATGTAAAATCTTGTAAAGGACTTTCACGCTTTTCTAGACATAATTAACCTATTTCTCCCTAGTTCAACATTATAAAATGTGTTTAGTAATATTATTATATTAATCTAGAAGGTTCTTAACTTAAACTTAATGATAAACTAGTGTTGTAATGTGTCTTGCACATTCACATTGGTTTTCGTGCCTTCCTAGGCTATGTGGACATCATTTTAGTGTTGTAAAGTGTATTTAATCATAGTTTCACATTGATTTATGTGTCCCAAGCCCTATTTGACATTCACATCATCATTATTAGGCCCCTATTAATTCATATTGTGCATCCTAAGGCCTTAATTGATCAAATACCCAACAAGGTTGCATTTTAAACCTTATTTCCTTATCTCCTAGCTTCTTAGTTGTTAGAATGGCCCCTGTGGGATCCATTCACCATGTGTGGTGCATGAGTCCTATTTGGCCCCATTTTGACCTTTGAGTGGGAAAAAGTGAAATTTAAAGTTTATTTTCACTACATGTCAGCCTATGATGAGGTATTATTCGGTAGTAATACACAATTGTCAATAAATAAGTGTTTTTATCCTTATTTTACAACAACTCATTTTTACATCTCTCATAATTAATTCATCATCTATCTTCTCATCCAAGTCAAGCAAGTTAGGGTTTCTTCAATAGAAGTCATCAAGTTAGTTTTCTAAAGCATTCAAGGGATGAATCTTCATGTATTGTTGTAGAATTTCAAGATTAATCATCAGGGCATGGTAATCAATTCCATTGTTGCATGTTTCATTTTTTTATTTAATCATTTTTGTTTAATTACCTAAAAGGGGTTTGACTTAAGCAAACCCCCATGCCCTAACATTCAACATATCTCTCTTTTGTCTTGTTTGTATGAAGACTTAGGTCTCTTGAATGATTGGAAATCATTGAAGATCAAGTTACAAAGTCATTCAAGTAATCTTTTCATCATTCAAGTCAAAATATCAAGAAAAAGTCACTTTTAGACTTGAATATGATATGTTCGGATGCAAACACCTGTAGGAAGCCAAAGTGCAGACTAAAAGCTCTAGAATCCACTTTTGAATATTCAAAAATTAAAAAGTGGACTCACTCACCATGAGTGGTGAATGAGTCCCATTCTAGGGTTAGTTTTTGGTTTTCTACATTTTTGGATACCTTTTTGTCTGAAACAGGCTTTGGTTCAGTTTTATAGAATTGGGACCGATTCACCTAGAATGGAAAATGAGTCCCTTTAGGCCTAAAAAGCAGCATCAAAAATATTCAAAAATCAATTTCCAACCTTCATTAAGATTATAGGTGCACACTTCAAGTTTCATTCATTTCTGTCAAGTTTTGCATTAATTTCTAGTTCATTGTTGCATTACACAATGTGTTTTCAAACATAGTTTAAATCTTAGCTTTGCATTCATATTCGATCAATTTCATAGCTTAGCTGCATTCATATCATCTCATTTAGCATTAACAACTTCATACATCAGATTAATCTTGATTGAAACATAAGCATTTTTTGCACACTTTTCTCCTTCTAGGTGAAAAACCCTAGGAGTGATAGGAAACAAGTAGGTGCCAAAAATCTATGTTCCAGATTGATTACATTTGGATGGAATGGATTGAGATGGTTGGGGGATGGTTGGATTGGATAAGATAAGATTGGATGGTGGATTGAATGAGATCCAATGAGAAGGGAGAACCAAGACATGGTAAAGGATGCAAGGATGGCTATGAGAGAGGAGTTTGGATAATGGATTGTAATTCCCCACCATGGAACCCCAAAGGACAACACATGTAAGTTACAATAATGGAATAATTTATTTTTTAAATGTAGATAACAATGAACTGCAAAACATAACATATCATATAAACTAAACTAAGTCCTCTAAGGTTCAATGACTACATTACAAACACAACTATAAACATGAAAATAATATCAGATAAAAAATACATCAACGTTACAATACATGGTACAACTAATATACAAGTCCAATACATATACACAGTAACTATCTCCTCGAACTGGAACAAGATCTGGAATCTTCTACATAAGGTACATCCTCCACACACATGAACAACAACAAGGAACCCAATAGAGGAAAAAGAACAATCCGCTCGACCATGTGGAACCCTAAGGTCCACCCACCATGTTAGGAGATAAGAATAAGGCCCTGCTACATCAAACAATCAAGAGGAAAGAAGGCTAATGCAAAATGGGCTAAACATGGCTCCAACACAATATAACATGAACATCACATAACAGATACACCGCTTACATTGCTTACAACAATGACTTCACTTCCAAAGGCACACATACAACAAAAGAAGATAACATAACTAGGGAATTTTAGAGTACAATAGGGAGGAGTGTCATCACATAGCTTGATAGGGGTTATCCTTGCAAATCTTCCTATGCCCCGACCCCCATCCTGGGTTATCCTGTTGACCTCTCCCAATCCCCGACCCCCATACAAAATCATACAAAATCAACATATCTTTGATGAGGACATGGAAATTGATCTTGCCATTCCAGGCCTTCTCATCTCATCTCAATCCTAAAAGAGCACTTGAGACATGAGTGAGACTTACCATTATCTTGATTAATGTGAAAACTACCCAACCCCTTAATTCATTAATTAGATTATCACTAGATTAGGAAACTCTCCATGGGTTATCCTGGGCACCACTTCAGGTCCCAGCCCCTATGAAGAGTCACTCCCCCTACTTGCAACTAGTAGACCCTACAAATCAAGCAAGTCATTTACCATCTTGCACATTAACCTTGATCACATGAAACCATGCACATAACCCACACATTACCATCCAATTCCAAGGTAAAACCATCATTGATCAAATCACATATAAAACATTGCCAAATTTTTATCCAAGGTGAAGCCAACTGAAAGAATCCTTATATACCAAAAATATTCCCTCTAAGCCTTTGGAAAACTGACCTTATCAGTTTGGCACAATGACTCCCACTTTAAACATTAACCAAGACAAGCACACAAATAAGCAATGCAACCATGGAATACATTATTACCACATAGAAAATATATTATTCATGATGCAACACTTAACATCATCTAGTAAACATACCATACCACATGTTAGGTAACTCCCAATCCACAAATAACATATATGTTCACAAATCAACGTTCCAAAAAATTGAAGATAAAACAATATTGTGTAGTTGAATGTACAATCCTATAATATATGCCATAAGACACTTGTGAAAACATTTCCAAAATCTTATCAAAGCATTTATACTTCCATGAAGTCTAATTACTAAATTTAACTCTTACCTATGCTATAAGGTTTCAAGTGATAAGTCAATCTTACTGAACACATTCTACTCAACTCAATATTTCGACCCTAAAATATATATTTCTTAAGACACAAAATACATCATCTAAGTTCCTTTCATTCATTTAAACTTAACCAATTAGTTTATTTCAATAGATTATTTACTAGAAATAACTATATTAGAAGGCAATTACATCATTAACCAAGTAATCCTCTCTAACAGAAAAATTAATGTGAAACCCTAGTATTAAGATTACAACTTTAATGTATTACAATGATAGCCATATTCTAATTAATTAGATCACATAGTAAAATAATCAACACACTTACAGAGAGAAATCAATCTCCTTTGCCATTTAATTAGAACAGTAAATTGAATAACTTTTTCTAGCATTTTACCCTTACATAAAATTACATTCCCTTACAACACTATTTAACAAACTTCTATTTTAAATCTCACCAATTTTATTCTTCATTTGATCCTCTAATTGAGGAATGACACTAATTAATTATTCTTCAAAACTTATAAAATCTTATATCTAAATCGTTCTTTACCCAATTTAATACTCATTATCCTCTAATAAAGGATAAGCTAACCTTTCTCTTATTAGACTATAGAGTAATAAACTCACTAAATAAGATTTACATTTAAACTATGAGGTAATATTCTTTCTAGGTTGAATCAAAACTCACTATTTAATATTAATATTTAAGTTTAAGTCTAAGGGATCATCTTTCACTCTTGTCTACCTATACTTCTAGTCAAGGTCACTGTTCTGAGGAGGAAGACAAGTTAAATTAACTGAACAAAAGAGAAGGCTTTATTAGATGAGGCTTTTATAGATGGTCAATCATATGGATAAAGTTATTTTTATAGCATAAGAAATATAATTTATTATATTGGATGCATTATAGGGTAACGAATCTATTTATTTTTATCAAATGAGAATAATATAATTTACATTTATAAATAACAAAGCTCCACTAGGAAATTTATAACTTAAGTCATTTAGACTAGGGAAAAGATTCAAGGAAAGGGCAACAAAGAAATGCGCCCAAAGAGAGTGATCCTCTTAACATATATTATGAACTGTCTGGTAAGTAAATTTGTGAATACAAGAGATATTAAGAGGTTTTAGACTTGGGGCGATTCCCACCATGAACCATGATCGATATGATATTTGAAGAGCAAGATTCAGGTTCTCTTTTTATGACAGGTTCGACTACAAGATTTCAATCTAAAATGGTAATGAATATGAAATCAAACACTAATCTTAAAATATTTTCAGTGAACTAAAGACACAATACAATTATCGAATTCCCTAAATATGAAACCGTGGCCTTGTGGACTGACAAACATATAAAGTGTATTAATCGAGATCAAGTATTTCTTTCAAATATATAATACAAAATTTGGGTCTAGATAGTGCTTCAATTTTACAATCAATTATGAGGGAACAAGGTTTCATAATACATATTCTTTGTAAGAGAGAGTGTTGTGTTGCGAAATGTAATTTCTCCCTCAAATGAGATGTAAAATATTAATTAAGTTAGAAGTTTCTAGAGGTTCCAGCTGGACTAGAGATTAGCAATAAAGTAAAATTTGGTAAATTTTAGAAGTTATTTTTATGTCGGTTAGGGTTGGATAAATTCTAGAAGTTTAGGGTTAGGTAAATTCTAGAAACTTATTTTATGTCGGCCAAGGTAAAATAATATGTCAGCCTATATTCTAGTTTTTTCTAAATGTATCTAAAGTCCTCTATATAAGAGGCAGATGTAAACCATTTTTGGTAAAAGCAATTCAATAAAGTATTTGGAGCAGCATCTCATATGTTATTTGTGTGTGTGTTTATTCATGAATTGTTGAGTTCATGTTTGCTTATTAGTGTTGATTTGTATCCATCCACCCCTATCAGATTGGTATCAGACCCTATGGTTGAAGACTCTGGAGAGCAGATGGTTGAGAGAGAGTTTGATGTTAAATAATTTGTGAAGATCCATTGCTAGAGCAAGTGTTGTTGAAAGAAGTTGTTGCCAGGTTGTGTTTATAGATTGTGGGCACCAAATTGAAGAAAATATCAAAATTGAGGTAAGTTTATTTGTTTGATTCAATGGGAAAAGCTGATAGAGTAAAGAAAGAGAAAACAAAAGATTTAGAAGAAGAATTAATAAAGGTGAAGAAAGAAAATACAAGTTTAAAACGTGAAAATGATTTTTTAGAAAAAGATTTGGAAAAATTAAGGAAAGAAATGGGGGTAGAAAAATGTAATCTTTTTAAATGAAATTAGTGATTATACAGAGGCAATTGAAGAGCTAGAGGATAGGTTAAAGTTTGTGGAACAAATAAATAATTTGCAGGTGAAGAAATTGTGCAAACTTAGAGAGAAAAATAAAGAGCTTGAAGAAAAACTAAAACTGTTTGATGAGATTAATATAAGGAATGAAGAATTGGAACAAAGAATAAAGTTGGTTGATGATTTAGAATAAAAGATGAAGAAAGTAGAAGAGGAGAATTGTTTGTTGAAAGAAGAAAATAATCAGCTAAATCAACCATTTATTGCAAACAATGAATGTTTGAAGTCAAAATTGGTTCATGATGTTTCTTGTAGTACAGAGGATTTGAATTCGTGCATTGATAAATGTGTTTTTGCTGAAGAAATTTGTGATAAAAACTGTCAAAATGCTAATGTTGTTATATGTAATGATAATGAAAAAAATGTTGGTTTAAAGATCATGGAAAGAATGGTATACAAAGGTAAAGGCTTAGGAAGGCATGATCAAGGGATGAAAGAGCCAATTAAGCCAATAATGAGGCCAAAACATGAAGGACTTGGATATGTGACAGGTAAAGAAAATAATACAGGTGTAACCAAATTTGTTAAAGAAATGAAATATGTGCAATGTTGTCATTGTAACAGTAAATGACATACAAAGGATAGATGTTGGGACATACATCCTTGCAGTATTTGTGGTTTGAAGAGTCATTCTGAAAAGACATGTTGGAACAAAGAGTGCAAGAAGGATTCTATTGCAGGCTGTATGAAAATGGATTGTGGATAGGTTTATGGATCGAGTTGGTAAAAAATTACAGGTATGATCAAGAACTTGTTTAAGTATAAAAGTTCACAAGTGAAAGTTGATGGCATTCAAGCAAGGTTTTCAAAAGGCATAATTGATAATAAGTTTGAAGATGATAGCAATCATGAAAAGACTAGACATCAAAGAAGGTGGAAAGTTACAGATAGTGAGTTTGCAGAGAAGAAGACTTCCAGTTTGAAGTTATGAAAATTTGAAGTTTGAATGACTGCCACAGCAGTGGGATGAGAGTTGAAAAGAGTTGAGGAAAGAGATCTATAGATCATAGAGATGGTTTGAAGTTTGAAAGACTTGGACAAAGACAAAGGCATTGTTAAGTTTGAAGATATCAAGCAAAGAAAAGGATTTGCAAAGTCAGCAGTCAAAAGCAAGGAAATTTATGCAGCAACATTTGAGGTCGAAATTAGGGGGGAGTGTTGGGAAATGTAATTTCTCCCTCAAATGAGATGTAAAATATTAATTAAGTTAGAATTTTCTAAAGGTTCTAGCTGGACTAGAGATTAGCAATAAAGTAAAATTTGGTAAATTTTAAAAGTTATTTTTATGTCGGTTAGGGTTGGATAAATTCTAGAAACTTATTTTATGTTGGCCAAGGTAAAATAATGTCAGCCTATATTCTCGTTTTTTTCTAAATGTATCTAAAGTCCTCTATATAAGAGGCAGATGTAAACTATTTTTTGTAAAAACAATTCAATACAAGTATTTGGAGCAGCAGCTCATATTTTATTTGTGTGTGTTTATTCATGAATTGCTGAGTTCATGTTTGCTTATTAGTGTTGATCTGTATCCATCCACCCCTATCATGTTGGCATTGTTTTGTTGAAAATAATGAATTTGATTTAGAGCTTGTAATATTGGAGCTCAAAGACTAATCTACACTTATTAGGATGTGTTAGATCTCAAGCTCTTGTCAAGCGAAGCAATTGAGGTGATATTAAAACCATGAGAGAAGGAAAAGCCTGAGCACTGAAAACTGTTTACAAGAGAAATCGATCAGAGAGATATTTGAGCCATTTCCATCATTGAAAAAGAGACATCAATCTGGGAAAGCTAGTTGATGATTCTAAATGAAATAATCTGAAAGATAGACCTGCGCAATAATATTATGCGCTAGAGAGCATGCATGCAACGGAGTAAACATAGGCCATTTAACTTAATTTGCAGAAATGGCATGAATCACCACGTTGGAATAGTTGGATCGGCTTAAGGAACTTTCAAGCAAATGTAAATGGCTGTGAAAAGCCAAAGTCCGCTGGGAAAAGAGAGGAGAGGAGGCGCAAGAAACGACATCAAATTCCTGGCAACATCAATCAATAAAAATGCCATTGAGAGAGAAACGAATTACCAGGTTAAAATCACAATATTGAGATTCGAAGGAAACAGGGACATTGTTCACGCAAGAATACAGGCGTTGCTAAATGAAACAATATGAAAAATAGGCTTGCACTAAAATGGTTTCAAGCAAAAGCAAATGGCAGGTGATATGTTGTATTCAAAAGCTGATGAAAAGGCGATTCGAAAAGAATATAGTACCAAAAATGTGGCGCAGTTAAGAAAATTGTAATACAAAATATCGAACTTTAAGAAAGGGTTTAGTGAAATTTCTATACCAATATCATAATGCAGAAAAGGAGGACGCCACCTAACATATTCATAATACACTCAAGTAAAACAAACTAAGCAAATCCCTGATGTATTACGCAGGCAACAAAACACTGGGGAAAGAAAATATGCAGAACCAATACCAAGCAATGCGCAAATAAGATAAACTCCATCATAATTTGAAAACAATGATGATTATCACCCCGAGCATAATCACATACAATAGAGTTAAATTGTTAAGATGAAATTGACATCAACACTAAGGCGTATCTACAATAAGTTTACTTGATTGTGGAGAAGATGCCAAATTCCAGATAATGTACCAACGAATATACTAAGAAGGCTTAAATAAGATCCATGCAATGCGAATGGAAAACGAAAGAAGGCTCCATGATTTGAAGAGTTATAGTCAAATCCCTATTTTTACAAATAAATGGAAATCACATTTTCAAACTACAACAAACAAACAAGAATCTGTATTTCAACAGAAGAAGAGAGAGTTTAATTGCTCTAATAGAGAAACAACAAAGGACAAGGAATGAAGTCAACCTATTTCAACTGCTGGCTGAGACAAGAATCCAGAGCTAAGATCGACTTCTACATCCGCAGCAATCCATTTCTTTAAAACCTTAATCTAATCTTCAGAAATTTTCCCCCAATCCAAATTTGACAACAATCAATCGAAAAATAACTATTCAATAGATTATTTTTGTAGGCAAAGTTCTCTTTCGAAAACAAAAATCAGATAAAAATCTCCCAAAAAAAGCTGTAAGATTTCGAACACAAAAATCAGATAAAAATCTCACAAAACATTAAGTTTCTATTTTACAACTAGTTTGAAGCCACACATGTGCTCCAAGAATTCTTTTTCTATCTTTTTAATTGTCTTTACTATTTATCCATTATTTCCTTCAATTTTTAATATTTTATTTTATATTATAATATTTTCCCACCTTTTAATTTATTAAAATCCCAACATTAATAATAATGTCTTTATATTTAATTATCAAAATGCGTTATAACTTAATAATTTAATTTAATGAATTAATCAATCAAGGGCCACTTATATAACTATTTATCAACATGATTTATTTAATACTTTATTTAATTCATCAATTAATCAAACAAAATTATTAAACAAATTTTATTCAAGCAACCCACAACTCAACATTTATCAAACATTATGAAAGGGTGAATCATGGAGGGGCACTACATGGATGGTGATGCGGGATAAGATGATGGAGCTCCAATGACTCATTGAAAAGTACTAAGATTCCCCACACTAGAGGTAGTGCAATCATGGATGAAAGATGATGAGTGATGTATGATATGGAAGGATAGTGCATAAAGATCATGAATGGTAGAGGAAGTAAGGCTTGCGTTTTCTAAAGCCTGCATGCCTATTTTTCCCCTATCCTTATCAAGATCAAGGGTGAAAAGAGAGGGTGACTTGGATAGGATGGGATGATGGAGATATTATAAGTAATGTATGATGGAGGATATGGATAGGATGATCAAGATCAAGTGGATAGGATATGGATGCATTGATATTTGACCCCTAGGCTCTTCATCAAGATCAACTATGGGAAGGTAAGATGGATTTAGAATGAATAATATGGAAAGGATAAGAAGGATGTAAGGATATAATGCATTATGTATATGAATATCCTTAGTCTTTTCAAGATCAAAGGAAGGAAAAGGGGGGATGGATTTAGATAAGATAATGGATAGGAAATGAGGGATAAAGGGGGTTGTGATGGGTAGGATAGCATGGATGAAACTTACCCCCAAGTGTAGAGTGTAAGAGGGTAATGGATTACCATGATGCTTGTTTACCAGGTTTTCGTCATGGTACCTATCCAAGGTACCACAACAAGTGGTTTCCACCATTAGACAAGTGACTTCTCTTTACTTTTTTATTTTTCATTTATTTTTTATTTTTTGGTAATGTGATGGATGGAGAAGGATAATGATATGGATAAGGGGATTTGGAATATAGTGGATGCATGATAGGGAGATGAAGGAAGGATTCAAGAGTCTAGTTCCATGGATGGTATCTCTTGAAGATGTACTCCATTAGACCATCAACAATTGGAGGAATGCTTATAGACATTGGTAGAATTATGGTAAGGGGGATGCAATGGATTGGAAGATGGCGAGGGAGGATTTATGAAAAGGATTGGATAAGAGGGATGAAAAGATGGAAAATGGATGTTGGATAATGGATGGGTTGATGGAAGACTTTTCTATGAGTGGATGGAAATGTTGGAAAGATCAACATTGGAACCCACCTTGAAGGGTGGTGGAGTTGTGGAAGAGAAGTGACTTTTGTATTTTGAGGTTTAGATGGAGGAGTGGGTGTAGATTTTGGGATATAAGGACTCAAAATGGATGGAGGTGATAACAGATTATTAGATGGAGTGGAGGACGTAGAATCAGATGGAGCTTTTGGATAAGAAAGTTTAGATCCCAATTCTAATTTTTCTTTGGGATGTATTGATTGTATGAGTATTTTTTGGAATCCACATAGCTTTTTATTTTTATTTTTTCTTCATGGGCCTTTGTGGCCTTTGGGATTTAGGTTTTTGATTATGGTTCACTTTTTTTTTTTTACATGTCTTTTTTATGAGACATCTTAATCATAATTTAAATTTTGTGGATTTTTGACTTTATCCATTTGATATTTGGCATCTAAATTGCATCCAAGAGAAATGGTATTGGTGGATGAATATGAATTATGTGGATGCATTACAGATGGGTTGGTGTAAGTATGTTGGAAAACGTTCAAGTTTGTGTGCCTTTGTTGATCTTGATTAGGGATATGAGGTGATGGATAAAGAGGATAATGGGATCTTGGAATATGAAGGCTAGGTGGTGGAATGTAAGGATCCAAGATGAATGAAGGGGATGAAGGAATTCTTTTTGGGACATAGGGACCCAAAATGGATGGAAGGGACGGAGGCTTGGAATTTGGAATATAAGGACCCAAACTAGATTTAGAGGATCGAGAATCTAAACATTTGGATTTAAGTGGAGGGATTTTGGATTTAGGATGGGGGGAAGGAGTGATAACGTCTAGAGATTTGTAGCCAATTCCATGAAATTTAGGATTTTCTTGGATATGGATGGGTTCTAATATTCCTTGCTCATGTAGGCCTAACCATTTTCCTTGATAATGCATTTTTTGAAAAATACTTTTTCCTTGTTGTTTTGAAAAATATGTGAGTCCTTTTTGAGGAGGGTATGCTATGGAAGGAATGATAGGATATTGGAGTAAACCAACTTGGATGAAAGTGGAGGAACCCAATTGATAAGTGTGGGGTTAGTGAGTAGCTTGGATAGGGGTGATGGGATTTTGTGGAGGATTGGGATCATGACATGAAGATGAGGGGATTCTTTGATCTTGACTTAAGGTAGGATAATGGGATGGGGTGGATGGTATAGTTTTCTCTTGGTTATGAGATGGAAGGGGATCATGAGATGGAGATGAAGGGATGCTTTAATCTTCACTTAGAGGAATGGGATCATTGCATGGAATATAAATTAGAATTTGATCTTGATTTATAGAGGGATCATGAGATGGAAGGGGCTCATGTGATGGAGTGGATGAGACATCTTGATCTTGATTAGGAGGGGTATCATTAGATGTGGTAATAGATGGAAATATTTATTTTTGTGATGGACTAGGGTCATACCATGGAGGTGGTATAATAGGATCATGATATGAGGTGGCTATGCTAGGATCATCAAATGGGTTGGATATGGTAAGATTATGAGATGGTATAGCATCATAGAATAGAGTTTATGAACTAGGATTATGGAATGGAGTTGAGATACTTGGATCATGAGGTGGTATGGAATGGTTGGCTTTATATTGATATGAAAGGGGATTATTTTGGATTTCTTTATCAATGGTAGGATCTTGATAAAAGATAGGTTTATCTTTGATATCATGGTTATTTAGAAATATTTATTGGATGGAATTTAGCATAGGATCATGAGATGGAATGGGATCACAAGGAGTAATTTGATCTTGACATAAATGGGGATCTATGATGTCATGCTTTGGATCAATGAGGTCAAGTAAATAACATGGTTGAATTTGTGTGGGTGATATAAAGGTGGAAAAATATGAAATGGATGAGGTTGATAAACATGGGATGGATGATGTGGTCCAAGTGGGTGGAACTAGAAGGATAGTACTAGAATCTTGTGAAATATGATTTTGCATGGGTTTTTGTATTCCTTTGAGGGTGACTTTTGGTGCTCCTTTGAGGATAAATTTTGGTGGTCCTTTGATGGTGATTTTTGGTGCTCATTAGATGGTGTCTTTTGGCTTGATGATGGGTTGACTAGGATGTAAAGTGCATAAGATATGGTTATGGATGGGTGTTGGTCGAACATGGAGCACATTTTGGTTTCCCTTGTCATTGGAGGAAAAGGATGACATGGAAGGTTACATGACTTGGGTATAAGTTTCAATGGTGGCTTGGATGGTGTTTAGGATGATAATGGATTAGGAAAGAATTTTTTTATGTAGATTATGGAGGGTTGTTATGATAATGGTTAGGACCTATAAATTATACAAATTAATGAATCTTAGGGTTTTAAATGATGGATTTATAATGAATGTGGATGATTGAGATACTTGGGCCAATTTGAATTAGATGATTGGGTATGATTATGATAAGATGGATGATTAGAAATATTAGGGAGATTAGGATGAAATGATTAGGATGAAGAGGGAGATGATTAGGACTAAATGATTAAGATAAAGAGGGGTGAATAGGATGAAAATGGATGATTATAATGCCTAGGAGGATAATTAGGATGAGGGATGATGATAATGATGGAAAATGATTAGGATGTAATGATTGAAAGGAGATAACCATAATGATTAGGGATGTAATGATTGAGATGGAAATAAATTATTAAGATAAATTATTAAAAGCATAATCATGATCCTGCACATACCCACAAGTGTCTTCTCAAACACTAATACTTTCAATTTAGGCTTAAAACAAACAAATGTTTGTATTTCTTGGTGATCTTGTTTGTGCTTGGAGGTGTGTATGCTCTTCCCTCATAAATTTTGAGTAAAAAAAAAGTCGTCAACTCAAAATTTATTAAATGAAAAGGGTTTTTAAAGGAGATTCTCAGCTTTCCACCAATATAAATTATGCTTTACTTTGAATTTAATAAATAATTATTATTCATTTTCTATTTGAATTACAACTAAAGTCTTGATTGATAGGCTGATTGAAAAACATCTATAGCTCTCAAACGGTATGACATTTTTTGAATCCCAAACATGCATCACATTCTATGCTTCACATATTATACCATTAAAAAAAGAAAAAATGAATTTCATTAAGTTTTGACCAAGTTAAGGTGGTTAGACATACTAGTTTTTTATATTTTTTAAAATTTGTAATAAAAAAATCATATTAATTATTTACTTGGAAAAAAATTGCAAAAAAATATGCATCACATCTGGACATGAGTCCTATACTTATGTCTAAAATATTATAAAAAAATATTATCATTTTATTGTGGCTAGGGTGGTCAGACAGACAGGTCTACTTCTTATTTTTTCCCTAGAATTTAAGTAGTACTACATTGAAATTTCAAATTTTCACCAAATAGATTTTTTCTTTTTAAATAAGCCTAGTAGTTTAGAAACTACATTAAATTTTCTATAGATTTTATTCTTACATATTTTTGAAATAATATAGATAACTTATTCCAAATTTTGTGTCAAGTTGCCTAACTCTAATTTTTCTGAATTTTTTGCCACTTAAGGGCTTATTTTTTCCATGATGATCTTGCACATACCCTTGTTCTTTTTAAGCCCAAATTAAAAGTGTGATGTTGTGAACAAGATTAAGATGAAGATATGAGTTGAAAAGTGTGCACCCAAATTTTCTTTAGCTCCAAATTTTTGTCCACTTGATCCAATTTTCCTTTTGACAAGCTTAGTTTTCTGCACATTAACAAAACCAATAAAAAATCCAAAACCCTAACAAGATATTGATCACTAACATTAGAGGGTTAGCTTAAAACCTTACCAAACCCTAATTAACGAAGATTTTATTTTTTATAATTATTTAAAGCTAAAAAAAATCTAAAAGGAACAAACCCCCACTAAAATTTCTAGAGCTTTCTAAAAATATATTTAAAAAACAAAAATATTTGATTTGTGCCCTAGAGAGCACATCTATTGGAAAACCCTAATTTTAAAAGATCTATTTTTTCTTGAATTATTTCTTATCAAAATTAAAAGCATAAAGAACTAACCCCCATTAGAATTCTGAGATCTTTCTAGAAAATAAAAAAATCCAAAACATTTGTTGATTTTCTCTCAAAATTAAATTTTCTTGAAAAATCATAAAAAAATTATAAATAATTCAAAACAAATCCAAAAAAAAAATGATTTTTTTACTGAAAGCTACTAATATTATCCCAAACCTGAAAAAAATTGTGAGAAAATTTGCAACCGTTTGTGAGATATAATCAAGTCTTTCTAAACCATAATTTTCAAAGATCTAATTTTTTTCTACTTGTTTTTCATCAAAATTAGAAACATAAAGAATAGAATCCCATTAGAATTCTAGAACCTTTCAAGAAATATAAAAAAATTACTGTTTTTCTCTCAAAATTAATTTTTCATGACACACAATCAAATTAGTCCTTAAACAACTCTTGCAAGAAAACATCATACAACTTCTTGATGCAAAACCACATGACCTAGGGTAAGTTAAACCTTCATGGTGGGATGTGTGATATAAGAGGGATTTGCTTCACAAGTGTATCTCCTTTCTCGAGAGATCACTAGGGAATGAACTACTCTTATACACCTTAGAATAACAAATTAACAAAATAGGAAATAACTAAGATTCACTTATGCTTCAGGAAAAATCATCAGAGATCCTGAGAGAGAAAGACCAAAAGATTCTTGTCTCAGAAGAGGGAGCTCTCGGCTAGAAGACGTCAATGCAGTTATAGGACACGAGTTTGATGCGCTATCATCTAAAAGATGTGCTAGTGTCCTGAGCAATAGAGGGCTCAAGAACTCAATGGACAAAAACTAAGATGAACACAAAGATGCTTGGGGAAAGCTTACCATTCTCTCGGCGTTCGAATCTTCACTCCAAGCTTCTTTTCATGACCTACACACAAAAGACCAAGAAGAAATTTGTTGGGTGGCTATATAGGAGTACGCCTTAGTCAGACCCCTCTTTGGTATTTCCACCTCCACAGATAGCCAAGTTGGAAAGGAATGCTAAAAAGGTAAAACAAAGCATGTGGTGAAAGCAATACCCACTCGAGAGTAGAACCCACACCATGATAAGTGTCTGGTGAAAACAATACCCGCTCAAGAGTAGAACTTGCACCACAATATAGTAAATGAACAAGTATGAAAGGAAAGTGAAAGGGACAGAAAGTGTTACCCACAGGCCTAGGCCCACTCTGGAACACATAGACGCACTGTTGAAAGCTTGCTTCAGAGTTGCTATTATCGATGGGAAGACCTCAGTCTGGCATGGATTCTCCTATGAGTGCACTACTATCAAAGATGAAGAGATCTCAAAGTTGGAGCAAATGGATAGAGAGCTAGTGTGATGTCTTCCAACCTCCAAAATGAGAGGTAAAAAGAGGTTTTAATGCTTGCAAGGAAAATAAAAAGCTGTTACTTTTGGAGTGTAACTACTAGGACATGAGTCTCAAGGGTTAACCTTGTTGATTCTACATTTTGAACTCGAGAAAATGAAAAGACGTTGGCACATCATGCAGATGTCTGCGTGTGACACATTCACCCAAAGCCTATATTCTCAAAAAGTGTGTCGCTAGGCTTCTGTTGCTTAGGCACTTGTCCACATGGAGATATAATCACAAAATTCTAACCCATGGGATTTTGTCATTAATATCTCAAGGCATCATAAATTCTAGGAAGCAATGCCAAAATATGGAATTGCACCTATGTGTAATTTTGTGATATTATAGGATGATAATGACTTTTGTGACTATCATAAAATTAAAGGACAACCAACTTCACAATGCAAAAAATTGAAAAATATCATTCAGGACCTCATTGAAAACAACATCATAGAAGTCGATGGACAACAACAAACCTCTAATAGTGACCATAAAGTATTTACGGATCCATTACATGACCACGGAAAAGGAAATGCTTCCAATTCAAGCTCTAAGACCAATAATTCTTCCAACTCAAATTTGAGCCGCATATGATTATATCAATACCATTACCATCAAGAAACCACAAGAATGTGTTGTTAATACTCATCAAACAATATCAACAAAATAATCCTCAATACAACCTACTAGACCATTTGAGGAAGACACCAGCACAAATCTCTATCCTTGAGCTATCGTGTATATCACTTGAATATAGGGAAATTCTTGATAAATCCTTACGCGATACTACCATACCCACTGACCTTGATGTCAATCACTTCAAGGAGATGGTGGGCTACTTGGCTAATTCTCATCATGTCACTTTCTTTGACTAAGATTATTCGAACCTAAAGACTAAGCACAATGATCCCCTGCATCTTGAAGTCTTCATCCATAAACATAAAGTTAGATGAGTCTTAGTAGATGGTGGAGTAGGGTTAAACATTTTCACCCTCAAATTGGCTGAGGAATTAGGTGTCTTTGAAGAATGTGTAGATACAACGAAGAGTATTGTTATCAAAGCCTATGATGATGAAGAACACTCTTCCAAGGGTGTTATAACACTACCAATCTGAGTTGGACCTATTGTCATGGACACACAGTACAAGTTGTGGATCTTGATCTTCTATACAACCTACTCCTTGGCCAACCATGGATCTATGCCATTAAATTTGTACCATACAATAACCACCAATAGCTCAAATTCCCATACATTGGCACTGAAATAACAATAGTTGTTCATCTTGATCTATTTCAATATTGCAGTAACCTAAGAGGAACCACCAAACAATAAGTGCCCATCAACTAGTAAGCCTCATCATCCTCCTCATCTCATTACATTGACCCTTCCACCTTATCCGAAGCATCCATCTCCAAAACTCCACCCTCCAATACAAAAATTGAGGTCCAAGCCAAGGGGTGTGGTGAATATCACATGAAGACATCTTATTATGTGAGCAATTGATAACTCCTGAGTCATATGGAAAAATGATAATAGAAAAGCTACAATCTATAATCATTATCCACATACCTCCCACAACAACTTTCATAAAATGGGAAGAGTTAAGCAAAGAATCCATTAACAAAGAAAACATGACCTACTGGCTATATCTAGAGAAGAAGAAGAAGTCCTTCCTCCTGCACAAATACCTACTACACAATATGGCAAAGATTTCAAGATTATGAAGAACAAAGTCTATGATGGACATAGTGGACTTGGATTGAACAAAAGTGGGATGACTGAACCTTTCTCAGTATCTAAGCGACCAAAAGGCCAAGGGCTAGGGTTTAACCCAATCAATATTGGTGCTCCTAGTACTAAGATACTTTCAAATGAGGAGGTAAGTGCTTCTAACAATATCGAGACATCTGCAACACCCAACACCCCTAAACCGTCAAAGACATATGACGATGACTATATTGAGACATACTCTAATGAATATGAATGTGACTCCATTATCTCTAGTGAATATGATATAGCCAAAATTCTTGTCTAAATTGACTTATCTAACACTATGATCTAAGACTCTAACAATACCTCTATCTTTACCTTGTCCACCCGAAAACTCAATGCTACTGATGATGGCATGCCTTTAGTCTAGCCCCAACTCATCGATTGGGGCCAATAAGGACAACCTATATTAAATATATTTGAGAAAAACAAAGCCATCGCCAAGTTCATGGGCTTATAAGAAATAATTCCTAGTGGCGGCCATAATGTTGGATTTACCATTAAAATAGATCACATGACCTACTTTGGGGAGTCTTTCTACCCCTTTAGTCACAAAACTAAAAATGATAAAACAAAAATTGATCAGTCTCTAGGTGAAAACTGTAAGGCACCTTTAGACCAAGAAAAATTAGAAAGAAAGGACATATCCAATAGTGAAAACCTCCCTAAGGAATCTCAGGATGGAGGGTTGGAAATTCTTCCCATTAACCAAGAGAAGTCACCAATGCTTATTGAACAACCTATGGAAGTCAACATTGGCATAGATGAAAATCCTAGAGCTATCCATTTTGCGTCATTGTTGATTGAATAAAAGAAATCTGTGTTTTTTTCTTTCTTTGTAGAGTGGTAGATTAATTTTGCTTGGTCCTATGTGGACATCCTTGAACTAGATCCTGAGTTGGTATTTCACCATTTTCTATTATTACGACACCAAAACTGTCAAAAAGAAGCTCAAGAAGATGCACCCACAAATTGATTTATTGGTCAAGGGTAAGTTGGAAAAGTTACTAGATGTTGGCTTTATCAGATCTATGAACTATGCAAAGTAGATCACTAACCTGGTTCCAGTGACAAAACCAATAGGTAGGATCCGTATTTGTATATAATTTTGAGACTTGAATAAGGCATGTTTGAAAGATGATTTCCCCCTGTTGAACATTGACATAATCATGGACTTGATAGCTAGCTATGAGATGTTGTCCCTCATGGATGGCTTCTCAGGGTACAACCAAATAAGAATGGCTGCTAAAGATCAACATAAGATGGCCCGCACAAGCCCATGATGAGATTTTTGTTGAAATTCCATGCCTTTTGGTCTCAAAAATTTGGGGACCACATCCCAATGTGCTATGACAATAAGTTTTCATGACCTCATAAATAATATAATTGAATACTATGTGGATTACTTGCTAGAAAAATCATTGAAACGAGGTGACCATTTGTGAGTCTTACAAATGATTTTCAAAAGACTTGAAGAGTATAAAGTGAGAATGGATCCCAAGAAGTGTGTATTTGGAGTAACATTAGGAAACCTCCTAAGCTATATTATTTCTAGATGAGGCATTGAAGTCAACCCAACCAAAGTCAAATCTATAATAGTCATGCCTCCTCCTACGAACATAAGTCAACTATGCACATTGCAAGGAAAAATCCAGTCTATTAGAGGACTCATTGCACAACTGGCCAACAAAATACATCCATTTCAACACTTTCTCCAAAAAGGTGTACCATTCATGTGGAAAAATAAGTGTCAAGAATCCCTCCAACAGATTAAGGATTACTTGCTAGCACAACCAGCTCTAATTCCACTTGTTCATGGGAGACTTCTCATCCTCTACATTTCAGCAGCCACATCAACATTGGGGGCATTACTTGCCCAAAATGATGATGAAGGCCATGAATGAGCAATATACTATATCAATAGCACTTTGGTTGGTTATGAACTCAATTATAGTCCTATAGAACATCCTTTTCTTGTAGTAATCTTTCCTACTCAACAACTTAGGCACTACATGTTGAATCATTAGAAAAAGCTTCTTGCCAAGATAGACACATTGAAATACCTTCTCAACAAAGCAGCCTTGACAAGATGACTAGCTAAAAGGGTTATGATACTTATTAAATATGATATTCAATATGTTGAGAGGAAGTCCATAAAAGGGAAAGTCATTTCAAATCAAATTGCAGATGTTCCAACCAATTTTGATCATCTATTAGTCACTAATTTTCCAAATGAGTCTAGATTCACTTTGGACATGCCAATGACATAGAAATTGTACTTTGATGGGTCTCACACAAATCATGGCTTAGTAGCAGGCATACTATTTATCACCCCTCAGAGTCATACCATACCCAAATCATTCAAAATTTCCTTCCCATGTACCAAAAACATAGCGAAGTATGAGGCTCATCTCATAGGACTTCACATGGAAATCAAGTGGAAAATCAAGAACTTGCAAGTATAAAGTGACTCTGAACTAGTAATCTAACAAGTCAATGATGATAATGGCACTAAGAATGAAAATCTTACTCCATACGAATGCATGGTGGATAGATTTAGACACTACTTTGACAACATTTTCTTCCATTAGGTCCCTTTCATTCAGAACAAAGAAGCAAATGTCATGGCCACCATTGGCTCTCTCTTGGATATCCCAAGCAATGTGCCAGAATACAAGTTTTTGGTAGAATAGTTGTTGATCCCTGCCTTTGAAATTTCTGAGTCTAAGATGGTCTATTAAATTTATGGTCCTAACTCCCCATGGTACCAAGACATTTATGAATATCTCCATGATCACATAATTTCCCTTGACTTATCCAAAATCTGATGCGAGACATTCGTATGCAAAGCCTCCAAATATGCCATCATTAGTGACACCCTTTACATATGAGTCCTTGAAAATACCCTCTTGTGATGTCTTGATATCGATAAGGCACAAACAAACATGCATGAAGTACACAAAGGTATATGTGGAGCCCATTCTAGTGGTCCAACCTTAGCCAAGAAGATCATGAAAGTAGGATACTATTGGTTTATAATGGAATGAGATTCATATAATTTCATCAAAAGATGTCAACAATGTCAATTTCATGGAGACTTGATACTTGCACTAGCATAGGAATTGTGTCTGATAACATCATCTTGACCCTTTTCCAAATGGGGACTCAACCTCATAGGTAAGATCCATCCCACATCATCCAATGGCCAAAAATTCATCATCAGTGCCACCAAATGCTTTACTAAATGGATTGAAGCCTTTCCCATGACATGCATTACTGGTGAAAAAATATCAAATTTCATCCTTATTATTTCATTTTCTGATATGGTGTCCCCTAGTTCATTATTACTATCAATGGTTGTCTATTCAAGAACTGAGAAGTTCACCATCTTTGCGAAAAGTTCCATATTCAACATCATTTCTCCACTCCATACTACCCACAAGGTAATAGGCAAGCTAAATTGTCTAACAAAACCATTCTGAGAATCCATAAAAATTACTACAAATGGCGTTGATCATGACTAGAACCTTCAGCTTAACTTTGACTTATAGGCCTACCACACCAGTATTCACACTCTGACAGGTGCCACTCCATATTCACTAGTCTTTGGTTCTGGAACCATATTACCTATTGAGGTCGAATTACCTTCCCTAACTGTATCTATGAAAGGGCAGGTTGATGATGAAAAGTACTGTGTATCAAGGCTACATGAGTTAGAATTTCTAGATGAACAGAGACATAATGCATTGGTCCATCTACAAGCATATCAAAATCATCTCCATTAAAGCTATAATAAGGAAGTTTTGAACCAAAAATTTGATGTTGGTGACCTGGTATTAATGGACAATCTTAAGAATCAAGAAGAGAAAGAAAAGCCAAGAAAATTTGAGCTAAATTTGTTAGGTCCCTATATTGTGACAACAGTCTTTAGATTAGGAGCATATCAACTTTCAATTCCTAAAGGGGAATCCTTTCCAGAACCTATCAACATTCTGCACTTGCATAGATTCTACAGTTAGCTTTAGAGAGCCATGTCATAACTAGAAAGAAAAAAAATCATTACCTTGCAAAAACATGGAAAATAGGCATCTTGGTGACACCAAAACAAATTAAAAAATCAAGAAATAGTTAAGATAAATAATCAATCCAATAGTGAAAATCACTTCAATGGCACTTTGGATAAGTACAATGGTGAAAACTTGAAAAAAGGTGACATGTGTAGTTGATATTCACTCTGTTGTCTACCATCATTCCAATCTAACTTTTCCCATCATCAATCCATACTTAACTCTTCTAATTTCATCCATAATAATGCTTGGTTGTCCTTTCCATAACCTGGTATGATTGACATTATGGATCTTTTCTCCTTTTATATCTATGTACCATAAAATCTATCTCATTCCACCCCTAATAAATTGGTCTTATACTCGACTACGGGAAAATACGTGACCTATGTTGTCATTCGATCCTATAATTATTGTTGGAGGTCAAAATATCAAAAAGGAAAAAAAACTACAAGAAAAGAAAAAAAAATCATTAAACATCAAAAATCCAAAAAAAAATCAAACATGTCAAAAACACAAAAGCATCCAACTAACCTTTAAAAATCCCAAAAAAAGAGTCAAATTCAGACATGTTAATCCATGTCCAGTTGAACTACAAATCCTTTGCATGTATAACATAGGAATGACGATCCATCGATGAGCCCCCAAGGCACTAGGTTAGTCCTTTTAGGTTTGCTAAATAAATGCCAAATCATGATTTAGTCCTCTGTCAATAAAACAAATTCAAGTCATGTCGAACAATGAGGTCTCTACACATTGTTATGTAGGCATGGCCATCTATCAATGAGCCCTCAAGGCCACCTAGGTCGATCCTTTAGGGTTTTTCGAGTCAGTCATAATAAGTTAGACATTGTCACTAGATACAAATAGTAATCAAAACATCCAACAAGTCATGAATCAACAAGCAAAAAAAGCCAACAAATCTTCAAGTCAACTCAGTCATTGTCAAAATAGTCAACTAGTCAATTAGTTGTCTTATATAGGATGTGTCCTTGCGAATTAAACATTGTCATTCTTTTTTCATTTTCCTTATACAGGTGGCCACATGATCGAAACCATACTTGACATCTTATATGACATGTTTTCTCTCCTAAAACCGGGCCTTTTCAAACAATCAACTTGTCAGTCACCTATTCAATTAAATATTGGCAAACAATTATTGGAAAACACTCTAAATGGTTGTTGACTTTGGTGGAAAAAAGTATCTTATCTTTTTTATTTGTCTTTTGAGTTAAATGTTACTAGCCACCTCGATGATGCCCCATGAAGAATTTAGAGGAGAGATGATGTGTCATGACTCATCATTTTTTTGATTTATGTTTGCATATTGTCTTGGAAAAAAATTTGGGGCAATTCTTCCTTTAGTATGAGTTAGGATACTCCTTGTCTATGACTATCTATTTTGCAAGTGGACGACCTTTCACACCATATTTTATGTCATATCATGGTGTTGATTGTACATTTGTCACATTTTATTGCCCAATGATGATTAATGCAAAGCCTTACATAGAAAAATATTCATCTTTAAGTTGTCTCCACTAATGTCATGCTAACATCCATTTGTTTTGCACTGACATTTCTTCTATTTGCATCTTGACAATGTCCTATGAAAAACAAAAATATCCTGCATATGTAATCATGCTATGAAGCATTATAGATATCATTATCATAGAAGGCATCATCATATTTGTTCATTTATACTACACGATAAAATACAAAAACATAGATTGCATCCATATTCCATTATAATTTCATCACATCATATCATATTAAGCATGCCATTACATCATATGATTTGGCACCCATAATTCATTTATCATAAATTATAAGACATATAACTGACATCATATTTGCATTAACATAACATTCATAAGCATCACATTTGTATACATAGTATCATGACATTAAAGGCATCCATCTATCATCTAAACATCATATATAAGCATAAATTAGTCATCATTACATAATCATATTAGCATCATTACATAATCATAAAAATGGATAAACATTATAAACATACTCATGCATCACATAACATCATAACATAGGACTGCATATCATATAAAATTTTTCCAAAATCTTATAGCATATTTATCGCTAAAAAAGTGTCATAGTATAATGTCAAGAGGTGTACAAAAATAGAGCTCGTAGGCTTGATGGTCAAAAATATGTGCCTAGATATAATATACAAATATGGTCTAATTCGAGCTACCATGCTCCCTAGAAGGTGACTTTCGTGGTGATGGATCTCATCATGGTGACCCTGAGGACCTGTGCTCTGCAGGTGGCCTATCATATGGCCCTAATTGTGTTGACCTTGAAACACATCCACTACTTTGTGACCTACTATGGTTCCATCTTCTATGAGACCTGCCACTACTCAAGGCCTTTGAGGTGCTTGGTATTCTCCTCTCAGATGGAACCTTGACCTCACACAAATCTTTGTAGTACTACTCCCACCTGCTTAATCTAAGGAGTGCTTTGGCCATATTTGTACTCGACCCACTAAGGGTGCAAATGAAATCTATGGCTTGTTGATCTTCCTACTATCTCTTGATCATTTTCATATCCCTCTCTATCCCCAACCCATATCTCTCTATTCACAGGGCCCCTCCCTTTTCATCTAGTGCCTAGATTTTGGTTATATCTTGCTCTAACCATGCTTGTAAATTAGCTATCCGTTGGTCAACTATTACGTCTCCTCCTCTGAGCACCACCTCCTCCAATCCCTCCTCTACATCTACACCCATGAAAATCCTCTCTAGAAGGATCCACTCAACCTCTCCAATCGCCTCCTCCTCTCATCTCTCATCCTCTTGGTGTTCCTCCTACACCTCGACCTCCTCCATCACCACATTAGGCTACATCACCTTGAGAGTTGCCTCCTCCTCTACCACTCTCTCCCACTTGGCTCTCTCCCCATCAATCCTCCCCTCCTCACCCTCATCTTGTATTGATGATAGTGGTTTCCATTACTATCTCCCCATTCTCCTCCTCTCGCTACCTCCTCCTCTCATTGCTTGCCTATCTCCACCATAATCACCTATACCTCCACCTACCCTTGCTCCATCTCCCTATCCTCCTCTTTGTCCTTGGTCACCCCTCCATACTTGTGGGAACCTACCATGATGCTTTACTAGCATTGACTAATCTGGGTCTTTGTACGACTCTATTTTATGCGTGGCCCACCATAAATCATAATCTGTTGTGCTCCTTTCATCCATTAAACCACCCCACCATACCCACTGCATTGGATACAATGAATCTATATCCTAATATCTTGTAGTAATAGAATCATCTAACCCCATGGATGCACCTCATGCAAGGATTGCAAAAGCTCTGCTAGCCCTCGAGGCAGATCCTGCACCTCCCCAAACTATCTCCTAACCTGCTCTAGTAGATACTTCTCAATAATATGTTATGACTACACAATACTCCCAATCAAGTATATAGCCTGTTGCTAACATGGTATGTGTTGATGGTCATCTATCCATTGTTGAAAATCCCTGTATGGCCTCTATATGAAGCTAGCTAGAAAATCAATCCCATTCCTCCAATATCCTGTATCCTCCACATGGGTCTACATAATAATGCCACCATATAGATAAACATATGGCATACAATCCCTTAACTATCCGCCCATTGTATGATGGAATACTGCAATGTGCTCCCATTCCCACACCATTTGGAGTGTCACCCTGTAGCTCATACTCTAACCATCCTAGTATGGAATGTCATGCAACTAAAAGTAGAGAGCATCACTAACAGACAAGGCCCTAAGTGTAGACTATCCCATCTTGCATCATCCCTACTGGCATCTCTAACCATCCAATAAGAAAGCCATGTGCTCTATGATTGGAATGATAAATCCCACTATCAAAGTGCATAGAATGCAATCATATCTCTCATACAGCTCTGCTAGTGTCTCCCACCTAATCTCATAGTTGTGCATCCTAAGATATGTTGCATCCTCATAATCACAATGGTTAGAAATGGATTGTAGTCCTTGTATGGAATCATATCTAACTGACTATCCTCATATCGATAGTCTGGGTATCTGGTACACGTCCTCCAAGGTCATAGTTGACTCCCTAGTCAACAAATGGAATGAGCATGTCTTGGAGTGCTATCTCTCTACAAGCGCTATTAACAAACCTGAATTTTCCTTGATGATGGGAATATAGGTTGTGTGATATAACCCAAGTTGCATTAGTCCATGCTTTTCAGCGTATGATAACTGACCCCAAAACTAAAAAGTAAATGGTCACGACTCTTGAGTGTAAATAGTGGAAAGATAAAACCATGGTCACAAGTAACAGTCATTGCATCAATATAACACCCTAGTTAGACTTATTGAACCAAAATTGCACAAGATAGTTCATCTTAAACTAGGGAAATTTTTTAACCAATCAGTTACAACATTTTCTTAGCAAATGTGTCATAGAAATCAATTTTGTCACTAATTTTGCATCTACGTCGCATAATTGTGATTGTGTTGCATGCCTAGGAAAACACATCACCAAGGTTGATTACAGTCAATCCCCAATTAGTTGTGTCACTCCCCTTCAAATGTGTTATTTCCCCAAGCATATGCCATTAAATTTGTCAAATACATCGTTCCTATTCATGAGTGTGGCGTACGAAGCAAACATGGCACACTTTATAGTTGCATTTCACTGCATTCAACCCATTATTCTACCCTAGTAGTTGCATCATGATGTGATCCAATTGTGGTGAGGCACAATAACATGCATTGCTTGCAATTCCAATTGCAGCGAATGCCATTCAATCCAATTGCCTTCTAAAATTCCTAGCCCTAAAAACATACAAAAAATGAAAAACAACGAAGAGAGTATAGAGTACTTATCGGATCCCCTATGCCCTTTAGCCATTTGAAGATCCGAATGCAATATACAAGATGCTCGATGTGTGGAACTGGTGACATCTTGACAACTACTTTCTCTCTAGAGCTCTCTAATCTCCACCTTCAAAATGCACAAATGAGCAATTTTACCAATCAAATTCCTATTTATAGGCAATCAAGGCTAGGGTTTTCTCTACGGTCTATGTTGGATGCAATTTTGGCTGACTTTAAACCTAAATTTCACCACCCCGAAGGTTTTGAAATTCTTTTTTTTTAGCACTATAGCATTCCTGGCTGTCAAATTGACTTATCAAAACAATTTCAAATATTTTTAAATTTTTTTGAAAATTGGTAAAAATTTCCTAAGGGGCATACGCTCACCCTAATTACACCGAGGCATGTTTTGACTAATTTTCTTTGACACAATGAATTAAACTGCATTGTATCAAAGAGGAGCAAGATGTAGACACTAAAAATTATCCAAGGCCCGCGAACTTTTTTTCCAAATTCAATTCCCCCTTCGCTCTTAATAATTAAATAATCTTCAATTATTTAATTATTTTTCTAATATCATAAGGCTTATGTTAAATGAATAATTTTTATTATTTAATTAATTCAATGCTATCTTTTGTTTCCCATTTTGATTAATTAAATAAATTTTATTTATTTAATTTCTTACTAATTTTTCATTTTCTTCCCACTTTGAATTAAATTATTATTTAATGAAAAAGCTAACTTGTCACATGTCCTCTATAATTAAATAATACTTTTATTATTTATTCATCTCCCTCTCAAAACAAATAATTTTAAAATTATTTGAATCTCTCATACAACCTGTTTTTCTATGTCAACCTCATTATTTGTGCTAATCTTATCTCTTGGAATCTCATTCAAATTCAGCGCTTGATTCATTATTTTTATAACACAATCTTAGCCATTCATTTCTTGACATTTCCCTAATTTTTCCCTGACCCTATTTCATGCTACAACTTTCATTCTTGGCCATTGATTGACACATCTTATTGACATTAAATCTCAACCCTTCATTCAAATTTGTTTTTTCTATAAAAGGAACCTATCATTATGATTTCAAGACATCTAGTTCTTTTGCAAGTACATGTTGTTAGTGAGACAACTATCTTCAATATTTTACTATCATAAACATGAGGCTATTATTGCATACTCAAATTTGAGGGAATCAATTACATTCAAGCAAAATTGAGTAGGGTAATGGAGGTCAAGCAACCATGGAATAGGTGATATTTACTTTGTGTTTATGTTTCTTATGTTGGATTGTGCTCTATTGTTGTTTTAAGGCTTTATAGGTTTAGTTTTGATGTTGTTTTACCTTAACCCAAATTTTACCCTAGATTACAAAATATTTAAAATGTTTTAGTAAATAAATAAATAATTGTTAATTTTTACTAGGAAAATTTAAAATATTAATTGCAGTGTCAAAAAAATTGTACCTTTTCACACTTAATTGGGGAATAATTAGTAATAAAATGAGCCCAATGTTGCCTTAATTTAGTGTTGTAATATGTTTTTCATTATTCACATTAAGTTTAGGGCCCTTTTAAACTAAATGGACTTAATTGTGCCTTATTAAGGGTGTTGTAAGGTGTACCTTTACACTTTCACACTAATCTAGGGCTTCATTAATTGATTAAGGTTGATTTTATGTAATTGGCCCATTTAATTCAAATTCAAGCCTAATTAAATGCAAAATTTGAGGGATAAAACCCTACATTTATAAATTCCATTTCACAACACTTGATTTTGGAAGATGTGATTCCTAGGTAGGTGACTTAGGACCCATTCGCCACATGGTGAATGGGTCACAACTTAGTCCTATGACTGTATTTTTAGATAACATTTCACTTTGTCCAATGTGTGTCCTAGGCAAGTGGCCTAGGACCCACTCACCATATGGCAAATGGGTCGTTAGTTAGACCTAGGCCCCCTCTTTAAAATATGTTTTTGGTGGTATTTTAATGATTTGAAATCTATAATTCAATGTTGTCTTGTGATATATAAATACAAGGCTATTTTACTAAGTTTCATCTAAGAAATCCTAGCAATTTCAAATTATCTTAAGAGCATTCAAGTGATAATTACCAAGAGATAATTCAAAATAATTTTTAAGGAATTCAAGGGAAAAATTCTTGAAGATTATTATAGAAATCAAGATTTCTATTGTCATATCAAATATTTAGTGCATCATGCATGTTGTTTGAGCTAATATGCTGATGTAGTATTCAAGATCTATCAAGCCTATTGTGGACATCATTTCAAGAAAATTTTCATGATCAAGATCTTCATTCATCAAGACCACTTCATGCTAGATTGTAGATTTATCCAAGGTTCAAATAAGGTTTGGTGAGTTGTGACATTAAATTTGTTCGTTCATCATTCCTTCATGATCTTATTGATTTCAAGGTTTAATTACCAAAAGGAGGTTTGACCAAGGAGAACCTAACAATCAACATTTTCCTCTCTTTGATGTCTGATTGCAAGTTTTAGGTTGAATATTTTTTGGAGAGAAAAATTGAAGAAAGTTGTAAAGTTGTCAAAGTTGCAAGAAAAGTTATTGAATCATGTAAATTGAGTTACAAGTTTTATTTATAGCTTTTTGACGGTGACCAACTAGAATATGGGCATGTAGACTAAGAAGAATAGGACCCAAAAACTAATTTTTTGGAGCCCTAGCTAGGACCCATTTTCCATAGGGTTAATGAGTCCTAAGTGAGGACTAAACAAGCACTTTTGGTGAAAGGTACATCAAATTTTACCCTTTCTATATCTTCCTTTTGATAGTTAATTGGGTTGTATTTGGTTACTCTTTCTCATTTGGATATTATAGACAATTTTTCAATGAAATTAGGAGAAGTAGTTGCCTCATCATACCCCCTTTTTCCCTTTTGTTTCATTTCGGCGAACCAAACTTTTAACCATTGTAATTTTTTGATTTTTGAGTCCATTTTCATCCTAGATTTAGATATTACATTCAATTTCATTCGTTTGCATTGAATTGGGTCTCATTTAGGGTGTCTAGTTGACATTCAAATTTGCATTGCATCTAGGGTTTTAGGATTGCATTGTTTGCATTCTTAAATCTGAAAAATAAAAAATAAAAAATCAGTCATCTTGCACATCATTTATATCATATTAAATTTCATTTGAAAATTGAAACAAAATTCCATATCAAACTACGTCTTCTAGGTGAACATTTTGTCATAATTTACACTTGCATTTCACATTCAATTTACAAAAAACTGAAACTAAAACTAGATGTAACAAACCTGAATCTAAAAACCACTAGAAAAAACATAAAAATCTTTAAAAGAAAATTCAAAACCCTAATCTAGGACCCATTCACCATAGGGTGAATTATTCCTTGATCAGGTCACAATCTGATTTTTTTGGCATTAAAATAATCATTTCCACACTTCTGTTTGTTGCTTTCAAATTTATATTACTATTTACAAATTTTCTATTTCATCATTTTTATCATATCTAGCTTAATTTGGTACATTTAGTATACTATGTGATTTCAAAATTGCATTTACAAGACTTCATTTTCAAATTTTTGCATAGTGTAGTCAAAAAATTACCTTTTGTAGAATCTAAAAATTGCATTCTAGGTATTGATTTTGTGAAACTTGTATGAGATTTAGAACTTGTTTTCCTATTAGCAATAGTATTGTGAGACATAGTTCAAGACTCTTTTCATCCCACGATACACCATTCACCATGGATTTTGGGATTTCTAACTCTCTTTCTAATAGAGTTGATAATCAACCCCCTATGGATCATAGCATGCATACTTCAGTTCCCATGACTTCTCTACCTACAACCAATGTGAATGATGTTAACAACACTAACCCTATCATGACTAGTTGTACTCAAGATTTGGGGTATATCCAAAGCCAAGGTGGAACTTGAATTCCTCCTTCTACAATACCCATTTCCGTTCCTACATACACTAGTACTCAAGTTACCACAACCATTCATCCTACTATAAATTTCAACACTTAGGTATTTCCACAAGGAATCCTTCTAGCTTTGTGCATTCAAATCTCACATCTTCTCAACCATCTCATCTTACAAATGTACAATTCACTTTACCTCCACATACATACAACACTCCACTTTATTCTCCTCCATCTTACAATAATAACAATGATTTCATCATTAACACACTTTTTCAAAACATGTTAGATCTTCAAAAACAAATGACCACCCTAAATAAAAAATAAAAAATGGGAAACCTCCAAAATACTTCAAAAGAAATCCATTATCCCTAGAGATATTGAAAAAAAATATGCAACAAGTTATAGATGTTCCTAGATTTGAGAAATATGGTGGGAAAGGAGATCTTGTTAGCCATTTTTTCGCTTACACAACCCTATGTAGTGATTTCATCTTTGAAGATAAACTCTTGGCACAAATATTCCTTAGATCCTTGAAGGACACTGCTTTAGAGTGATTATATTCTTTACCAAATAATTCAATTAGTTCATTCAATGAGCTTATTGATACCTTTTACAATTGTCATAAGAGGCAAATCAAGAAGCATACCGAAATAAACATAAATGAATTAAACAAAAAGATTAATTCAAACAAAGATTATGATTTCATACCCATTACTCATGAAATGAACAATATGAACTTACTGAATTTTATGAACTACGTACTAGCAAACAAAGAACAAACAATGAATTCATTAAGCTATATCATTACCCATCTCATGTTGAAGTGTATTCTCAATGATGTTGGATTGCTTTGTATCAATGTGAAGCCTCCATTATGCATTTGCAAAAGCTCCAATGTGTGTTAAAGGTGATCAAAGATGTGTGTAAAAGCTCTCAAGATATTGAATCACAATTCAACATTACTTCGTTGAATAAAAGATGTTAATTCTCTAGTCCATTTTGAGGATGAAGAGGATTTTTATATAGATTTTACATTTTTAGATGAATGATCAGGACTGCGTAGTAGAAAATCTTAATCAATAGTTCAAAAATTTTGAGAGGAATTAGATGGGAAGAATTAGTGGATTTAGATTGCACAATCAGTGTGATTGATGAAATCAAGTTTAGTGGTCAGTGGAATTGAGGAAATAGATTGAGAGGTTAGTGGGATTGAAGAATAGATGAATTAGTTAGGAAGTAGATTGATCAATTAGCCAATAAAAGTGAGCAATTAGTGTCCATAATTTTCTCTATCACAAAAGGGGGTGAGGGTAATTAATTAATTTGAATTAATTAAATAAGATTTTTGAGTTGAACATGCAAGTCATGTTTGACTTTTAACAATAAAGTTATATTTTGTTATTGATGATGTTTTAATAATTAATTTAATTAATTTTTTCAGAAAGGGAAAGTGATATACTTAAACTAATAAGTATTAATAATTTAATTGATTTAGGGGAATATGGTAAATTAGCGACATAATCAAATAATTGATGTTATTTAATTAATGAGGAAAAATAAAGTTAGATTAGGACTTTATTAAATAAATGAAATTTATTTAATTAGTTAAAAATGATGAAAAAGTGAATTAATTATATAATCTAAAGATTATTTAATTAATAGAAGAAATTAGGATTTTTTGATGTAAATGATGTGAAATGTAGTGATATTAAATGATAATGATGTCGATGATAAAAAGTTTCATTCAAAAGTGTTAGGTCATTTTTACATGTCTACATTTTCCCCTATTCAAGACAAAGTACTGGTTGATTTTTTCAAAGAATTCAATGTTAAAATTAGGATTTGAAAAAAAAATTATGCCCCACTGTGCCCTAGTAGTCAGGGGAAAGATGGTAGGACGTTGGGTTGCCACCTCGAGAGGTTGGCCGAAAATCATTTTTAAGGTAAGGATTACGACTACATGGTTTTATTTTAGTTCAGATGTGTAGAGGACACAAAATTAAGCTTATAGGACCCTCGTTTATAGTTCATATGTTCCCAGGAGCTCCTAATTTTAACCTAGGAGGGTTTCTTAGGTAAAAAAATAGGATTTTGGGGGGTAATTGGGATTTAATTTTCCTCATTTGCATTCTCGACGCTTAGTAATTTCTTGTCTCTGAATTCCTTGATTTGGAAATTTTTGATTCATGATGCTAAGAATTGTAGGAGCCCCACATCACATAGAGGTTGTTTATGAGTTTGGGAAGCTCACTGGAATCAATGTAGCAGTATGTACATTCTCCTTTACTAATATTGTCTTTTAGTTTTTGAGTAAATAATGCATGAAATTTTTTTAGGCAATAGTGATAATTTCATGAAATTTATGCTTTTGTGTCGTTCTTGCTACTTTTTTTGTTTGCAAATGTACCACTTTTTCCTTCATCTATTGCTTTCGATGAATCTATTTGCTATCACTCTAAATATTCACTTTTGATTTTTTTCTTTCGCATAAGATTTTCGCTATTGATTTTCTTTGTGTGAAATGACCACCATTGTGAGTTTTGTGCACTTTCAAGAGATTCGGTTGCTTTTTCTATTTGTACCGCTATTGATTTTTTTGAGTTCTTTTGACAAAAATAGGTCCATTATTGAATTTCTTGACCACTTTTGTTAAAAGAGTAACCGCTTTTGCTATTTTTGAAAGTTTGAGCCACTTTGTTTGCAACCTTAGGTTTGGTTTGTATTTTCATAGAAAAATCTTAATGTTGTGGGTTCAATGTTTTCAAGTAGTTCTCAAACTTCTTTACTCGAGAGAGCGATGACCACATCAGTTGGTCAATTTGATCACTAGTTTTCATGAGCTTGAGCGAGTGTGCTAAAATATTGGTTTGTGTTTATCCCAAGCATCTTTTCCATAAGTTTTTCTATATTAGGATTTTAGTAGTGTTCTATGAGTCTATTGTCAGTAAGTACCTCATCACTATCTTCTTCTTCTATGGTGTAAGTTTGAGAATCATGAGGTTGGTTTTGTTTAGCAATTCCTTCTTGATGCCTAAGAAGTAATTTTTTCTCATTAGGGGGTTGATCTTGATTTGCTTCAAATGTGGGTTCTCTTTAAGGAGTTGTAAGGTCACTTGGTTTGTACACCCATGCATAAGTTTCCTCATTGGTAGTATTTTTTTTTTGTGCACTTGAGCTACTCTAGTTGGATTCAATCTTTTTTCGGTGTTGAGATCTTGTAGTTGTCATAAACAAGTTCCAAGACCTTGGGAATGCTTTTGATATCTAACTATGGAATGGATTGATGATTTTTTTTTTTGGATTTTCTATTTAAACAGTGTTTTGTAAGCCAATATTTTCTATTGCCACATAATAGATGGCAATACTGGCCTTCTAGTTGCAAGATTAACTTTTGTTCTTATTTTTCTAGAATATTAGTTGTGTTTCTCCACTAAGTTGGTGTTTCCTTTTTCTCAAACATGAATCTTCTCAAACTACTGATAATGTATTATTGTTCACCTTTATTTTTTGTGAAATTTGGTTGTATGATACATCCAATGAGATCTAGTTGTTGAATGGGAGGAGTAGGATGTCAAATGGTTATAAGGTGAGTGATGTTTGGTGAATGTTTTGGAAATGATGCTAGATTTGGGACTCAAAATGTTAGAAAACTTGGACCAATATTTCACTTTATTTTTCTAGAGGATATGTTTTTAAAATCTACTTGAAC
The DNA here is from genome assembly GCA_007258455.2 of Sequoia sempervirens. Taxonomy (NCBI): domain Eukaryota; kingdom Viridiplantae; phylum Streptophyta; class Pinopsida; order Cupressales; family Cupressaceae; genus Sequoia; species Sequoia sempervirens. The sequence goes on along the minus strand of VDFB02058242.1, from coordinate 298,500,188 downwards.
TATCCTTGAGGTGCAAACAAATGTTGATATCCTAGAAATTGAGAGTAAAGGAATAATCCACGTTGTGTTTCGATTTTGAATCCTAAAACTAGGCTGGGGTGTTTTATTTTGCAAATGGATATGGAATGATGTAGAGATGACGTGTTTTGGAGGTTTGACTTTTTTTTGTTCTCACAAGGTGAAAGATCTATCAGTCTTGGATTAGTCTCTGATTTGTACTAGAAAATAGAGAAAAAGAGACAATATTTTCAACAACAACATTCAATTTTAGGACAAATGCAACACAACTTAGACCAATAGTGGTCTTTATTTTCGCTTGCGGCTGGTAACAAAGAGCTCAACAGCAGAAAGTTTTGGAAAAGCCAATTTTGTTTGTGTCAATAGTAGCAAAGTTTTCTATGACAACTGTGGTAGATTTTAGCAAAAGTGACCTCTATTGCAAATTTTTTGAATAGTGAATAGTGAATACAAAAGTAGTAGTTTTGGTCAAAAGGGGCCAAATTTAGGTCAGTTGTGGCTAACAAGTAGGTCAAGCGTAGCAATGAAAGAATGATAGCGACAATATTACGTCAACTTCATTCTATTTGTCAAAGGTGGAAATTTTCTTGATAGTCGCTATCATAAACCAGAGGGAAATAGCGGCTTGTTTTACATAAACTGTGGAAATACTTCGGTCAATAGCGAGAGAAATAACAATGATATGGGCTTCTATTCAATTTTTTTTCCAGTTTATGTTTAGAAAATTGTTTGGACAAGTTTTCAATTTTGATATCTTGTTTGATCTAATTTATTTTGAGAATTTTGGCAAGTGATACAATACAACACAACAATCAAAACAATTTTGACTCTAAATATCTATAGTTTAAGCAAGTTTCTTTCCAAAAAAGCTCAAAGTTTGTGAAACTCAAGATACTAAAACCATAGTTTCCAATGTTGACTTTGGTCTAAAATGTGACTTGAAATGTAAGCCTAAATATTCAGAAACCTTTAGAGATATTTTTTAAGATATATTTTAAGGAGTGCAAATATAGGGCTCTTTTCATAGTATTCACAATAAGTCCAAAGGGTTTTAAATTTGATAACTAAGTTCAATGTTTGTTTTGAAGTGTTTTTTTTTAAATCAAGCAAAGTGTTTGATGTCCAAAGTAAAAATTAATTTTGGCAAGTTCATCAAGAAAATCACTACACCCTAGAGATAGGCACATTCTTTTAGGTGAGCTTACCTCATGCCCTGAAGTGATGATTTTACATACAACTTATGGAGAGCATTTTAACTCAACCATAAATCAGACTTGGTAAATAAATTCTCGAAACTAAATTTTTATGCACCACTTTCGAAGAATGTTTTTGGATAAAAAGGGTGGCTTCTACTACAATGGTTCTTAGTCACTGCTCAAGGAACCAATGCACCTTTCTAGAACCCTACAAACCACTTAAGGATTTAACCACTCTTACTCGGTGCTTGATATACCCAATGGTATCTCCCCTTTTTGAATGGAACTAATAGAAAAGTAATTAGGGTTTAGTCTTAGTGTTTAGTTGCGACCTGATTTATATAGTGTCTTGAGGGAAAAATTACTTTGGGTCGCTTCAATTTCCCGAGTGCGGGATGTATCTCAAGGAAGGCCTGATCTAAAAAGTGATGGTTTAAAATGAAACAAGTTTTAAACTCAAAGTGCTTTTTGTCACCCAAGATGACCAAAAGATGCGAGGGGAGAGGATAAATAGTTATTTTTGCAAACACAGAAAACACAACATACAATTCATTGCAATTTATACTTTTTAATCCCCTCGAGCAGTGCTACCCAAAAAAAATGATGTGTGAACAAGATGGCAATTTTCCTTTTATGTGCACCAAATTTGAAGTGTTTTGGATTTCAAGCAAGTAGATAGAAATATGAAAATCAGAATGTATTCATTGATTTTTAAGCACCAAATTTGAGTGTTTCTAATGGCCTTTTCTTCATTTGGTCAAAAAAATAAAATCATTCGTTTGTCAACAATATGGAAGTCGTTGGTCAAAAGAAAGCATTTCATTTTATGAACAACATATTGAAATGTTTTTCTAAACTTCGAAAGATTTTTAAAGTTCATTTTAAGATCACCAATTCAAAGTGTGTAAGTTTGTGGGTTCAATTTTATAATAGCAAATCAAAATATTTTCTATACTTAAAAAAGCTTTTGAAAGTTCATTTTAAGATTACCAATTTGAAATGTGTGAGTTTGTGGGTTTAGTTTTATAACACCAAATCAAAATATTTTGAAACTTCATTTTAAGATCACCAATTTTAAATATGTAACTTTGTGGGTTCAATTTTACAACACCAAATTGATAAATTTTCTAAACATAGAAATTTTTTTGAAAAAAGTTGAACTTGGACTATTTGCCTTCTCTACAATCAAAGTGTTAGTTTTTATTTCATAGAAGATGATGCCATAAATCTTTCAAGATCTTCCTAAGAGATATTAGCAATTTTCCAAACACAAATAAATCACCTGTTAGCATTAGAAATTAGCAAAATCTACTTGTAATTTTTAAATCAAAAGAATAGAGAAAAAGCATAAATGTTAGTCAAATTGGTCCTTATTAGTGCAACTACAAACCTGTTTCTAGAATTAATAGTAGTCCAAACATGCAATTGTGGACCTATTTCTATTAGAAGTGGTTTAAATTTTTAAAAGTAGCCAAATTTAGTGCAACTGTGGAAGGAAAAAGGGGCAAGTGTGGTAAAAACATGAAATATCCGTGACAAAATTTATGGAACTTCTACTAAAATTATTCAACTACGTTTTTCGAAAATGTGACCACATTTAGAAATCAAAAATTGCTTAGGAAAACTCAAGAAAACATTAATGTTAGGGACCAAGGTCCCATCGAGCATGAAAGATGTTGCAGGGGGAAATCAAGAAGCATACAGAAATCAACATAAATGAATTAAACAAAAAGATTAATTCAAACAAAGATTATGATTCCATACCCATTAGTCATATAATGAATAATATGAACTTACTTAATTCAATGAACTAAGTATTAGAAAACAAAGAATAAACAATGAATTCACTAAAATATATCATTACCTGTCTCATGTCCAAGTGTATTCGCAATGATATTGGATTATGTTGTATCAATGTGAAGCCTCCATTATGCATTTAAAAAATCCTCAATGTGTGTTAATGGTGATTGAAAATGTGTGTAAAATCTCTCGAGAAATCAAATGGAAATTCAACATTACTTCGTTGCACAATAGATGCCAATTCTTCGATTCATTTTGAGGATGAAGAGGATTGTTATATATATTTCATGTTTTGAGATGAATGATCAGGATTACGTAGTAGAAAATCATGATCAAGGGTTCAAAACTATTGAGAGGATAGATGGAAAAAATTAGTTGATTTAGATTGCATAATTAGTGTGATTGATGAAATAAAGTTGAGTGTTTAGAGGAATTGAGGAAATATATTGATAGGTTAGTGGGATTGAAGAATAGATGAATTAGTCAGGAAATAGATGGATTAGGTAGCCAATCAGAGTGAGTGATTAGTGACTGTAATTTTCTCAATCACAAGAGGGGGTGAGGGAAATTAATTAATTAATCATTTTGAGTTGAATGTGGAAGTCATGTTTGAATTTTATAAATAAAGTTATAATTGCTTGCTTTTTATTAGGGGTAAAATAGGTTTTGATGGGAACTGAAACTCTTTATAGATTTTTTTTGAAAGGACCTGTAACCTTATCAAAGTAAAGAATGTTGAAAACAAGATAAAACACAAACCAATAGTAGCCCAACAGTAGCAAAAACTAAAAAATAAGACTACACAAGCTACATAAAAAAAAAAACAAGGCACCAAGATCCCTTTACAACCAGGATTTAACGGGGACTTGAAACACTTTGGTAATAAAAAACACTACCTACAACAACCAGGCATCAGCAAACTAGTCACTCAGAGAAGACACCACTTAACCAAGTGAGACAAACATATTGACAACGTAAAACACCATCAAACCCCTAAAAAAAACACCTACAAATCTAACAACACCACCTCAATAGAGGAGTTATAGAGCAAAAAAAACACTAGAGCACATCAACCTTCTTGCAGCAACACCGTACCTGAAATGCCAACCCCAACTCCACCTTAATAGGAGGGACATCCCTTATATAGAAGAGGAAGATATGAGAGTCCAAACCTCCAAAGCCATCATTGCTCTGCCCATACATACTCCACCTCAATAGGAACAAGTAGAAGAGAAAAGAACTCTCCACCAAATCTACAACAACCACCTCCACCTCAATATAAGAGGGCTCCACCTCAATGGGAGTAGTATCCACCTCCATCGAAGACACCACCTATAGACCTAGAGAGAAAACTTCAGAAGGAAGAGTCATCATAAGCACCATTGGTATAGCAAGATACTGATTCAAGAAAGAAGAAGAATGCACTTTAGCCACCAGAATAAAAACCAGAAGTTCTAAGCCTTTAGAAATAACATTTGTAACAAATTAGCCAATGAGAGACCCTTCAACCAATACAACAAATCAGTTTTCAAAAGATACTAAAATCGCTTCATAAGAATGCTCTTCACCATCTTAGGGAGGATCACGACCTATTGGTCACACCGAACCAACTTCACATCTAAGATAATAGAAATATAATCTCCCTTAAACATCACATGTAAAGAAACATGGACCCATGAAGCATAACCAACCCCCTTCAACAAGGAGAACTTCACAAACTAGGGGATCCAAGCCACAAAAGAGAGGCTCCCCTCCACATCCATAGTAGAAAATAAAAAATGCACCCTCTTCAAGCCTGCCAAGCCCATGCCCAACAATTGGACCGGCATAGGAAAAGAGAGCAAAAACTAGGCCCAAAAGGAACAAAGTAGATAGAGACGACATGGGAACCCACCCAACTCCAAAAAGAGAGATATCATAAAGATAAAACTCCATAGGATGACAACCAACAAAAAGAAACATCAAAGAAAGTAGGAAGGCTGCACCAAACCCAACAAGAAGCACATAGACCAATAAGAGAAAGGGAAAACATAAGGGTTGGAATTAATAAAAAATCTCACAACCAAGCCCAACCTCACATATCTCCTCCAAAAATGCATCACCATAGCCTTAGAGCTTGCTTGCGAAAAGACAAGAGCTCCCAAAAATCCTGAAGAAACTAGCACATAATCCCTAACAAGGAAATGCATTCCTACAAGACCCAAAGGGTAGCAATACTCCCAAGAGGAAACCAAAACCACCAGCTCGAGTAGGAAAAAACCAACACCCCACAAAGCGACAGCCTCCCCACAGCAAAGAGGGCATCCAACAACAAACAACAAAATTGTTGCGTCCCAACTAGATGATAACAACTTACTGCATAGAACATCAAGCCACCTGGAAAACGATAGTAGCCAACACCAAGCCGCTACAACCCATAAGCTCAAAATTAGCAACCTAACCAGCCACAAGTTGCCTCCCACTAGCTATCCATTTGTGTCCTTAGTACTGTCTCCTTCACCACCTACATCATCTCCAGATTTCAAAAACCCCCCTCAACACCTCTTCCCGATCCCTTTCCTCTCAATATTATAAGTTATAATTTCTTTTTGATGATGTTTGAATAATTAATTTAATTATTTTGTTTAGAGAGGGAAAGTGATATAAATAAACTATTAATTATTAATAATTTAATTAATTTAGGGGAATAGGGTAAATTAGTGACATAATTGAATAATTGATGTTATTTAATTAATCAATAGGAATAAAGTTAGATTAGGAAGTTTTATTAAATAAATGAAATTTATTTAATTAGTCAAAAACGATGTAAAGTGAATCAATTAAATAATTTAAAGTTTATTTAATCAATAGAATAAATTAGGGTTTTTTATGTAAAGAGTGTGAAATGCAGTGATATTAAATGATAGTGATGTCGATGAGGAAAAAATGTCATTTAGGATATGTGATAAGTGTTAGGTCATTTTTACATGTCTACAACAATTACTTCAATATTCACATGGGTCCCAAGATGACCCTAACTGATTTAATGACATGCAAGAAAAAGGATGATGAGAAAGTGACTGATTTCATATTGAGATACCAAATGCTTTATTCACAAATAAACATTAAGATTATCGATGTTGACCTTCAATGAATGTTTATTGCCAATTGACAAAGAAAAATACAAACCAAACTTGAGATGTTGAAATTCCCATCCTTCATGTAGTTATGTACAACCCTTCATGAATATCAAAGTTTGACTTACAGTCGTGATGTGGAAAAGCCCCCTAGCCATCCTAAAATGTCTAAATCCACACCTAAAAATAGTTACCAACCTTTCAAGAAAAAGAAAATGGGCCTTTTTACAAATTAATTCCCTTGAACCAAATCATCAAGTTTATATCCAAGTGGCTACTATAAAGATGACAAATTCTTTCTCCTTTATGGACAAGAATAGAAAATTTACCCCTCTACCCAATGCCATTCATTATATCATGCTACAACTTGTGGAAAAGAATATGCTTTTCGTACCTCCTATTAGAGCTATTGATCCTAATAAACCATTACTTTCAAACCATAGACCAAATTTTTATTGGAATTACCACCGACCAAATGGACATGATATAGAATATTGTAAACATCTTAAACATATAGTACAAGACCTCATTGATTCTAATCATCTTGTATTTGAGGCTTGAATGATCAAGATAATAATTTTGTAGCTCCTCCCAACAAAAACTTACAAATATTTACAAATCATATGCCGAAACATACTATTTCATTTGTCAAAGCTAGTGAAACAAAGAATGATGTGAGGAATGTTGACATGGATGATGAAACTACAAAAGATGAAAATATGGATGAATTATTTAAACTAGTGTCATTTATTGAAGCTAAACCTCATAAGGACTCAACCAAAATGCCTCTTCATATTTCTTTCTCACAAAAATATAGAATCAAGCATGCATTTGATGGTCCTTTGTACATAGCTGGAAGAATCAATGACAAGCCTACAAATAGGATATTAATTGACCCTATTTGTAAAGAGAATGTGATCACTAAAGAATTCCTATTTGTGCATGAACTTTATCAAGATACATATGACAAACTAAAAGCATGGATCAAAATGCATAATGGTTTTTCTTGTATTATGATGGGCTCAATAAATCTCCCTCTAAAAGTTGAACCAAAAATAGTGTCTCATACACCATCATCCCATCATCAAACCAATTTCATATGAAGTTAGGCTATCCATGGCTTCACTCCATGAATTTCATCCCATCGATTGTACATAAATGTTTATAGTTTCCATTTGGAAATGAAATCTTTAATGTACATCATAGTGGCTTTAATCCCATGTCTTCCTATGGGAACTTTTCATTGGATTTATTTTGGCCTGAGCCTATTAAACCTATTAGACCTCGTCAAGACTACTTTTTTAAAGCATACCAACAGATTAAGGTAGAGAACATAGGAAAATCATCCCTTAGAAACATTATGCAACTTGTAATTGAGCCTCATATCCTTAACGAATGAATGATTAAACCAAAATCCTTTCCAAATAGCCAATACCAACCTATGAAAAATCCTCCTACTATTTCCTATAAAAGACCACGAGATAACCAAAGCAATCTTGTTGTGCCTCCTAAATTGAAACAAGTTTACAAATCCAAAAAGAAAGTGGTTGAACAACCCCCTATGATTTCCTCTATTCCCCCCTTAAGGAAAGAAAATAAACCTATGGTTGAAAAACCTGCTCCTACACAAATGCAAATTGATAATACATTGAAACAAAATTGAAATGCTAGAGAGTGTAGGTGTAGACGTTGTGCTATTGTTTGCATGTTACAAACTAAAGAAGAAAAGAGAAACATCAAAAATCAAAATGTGAACTTTCCTAAAGCAACAAATGATGATTATATACCTTCACTGCAACGTAAAAAAGAACCTTATAAAGACATTATCATTCGACCTCCTATTGTGATTAATTTAGATGATGACATTGATATTGCAAAGATTGATGAATAAGTGCATAATGAGTTGAATTCATTCTTCTCTTATTCCATGAGATTAAATGAAAATTTTACTAATGCTTGAGTGTTGAGCTTGGTGTGTGTCCTAGTTTGACACTTTATATTGTCCCTTTGGCCATTTTTTTTCCTTTTGTATACACTGATCGAGATCGGGATGCAAATGACTTGCTATATAGGTTGACTCACATGTGCCTTACTACTATTTTTCATTCTTTTCTTTCTTCATGTTGTTTTATGTGATTACATGTTTGTAATATGATCCCCCATGTTGTTTCATTTGGTGTTGTATTCCTCTATATGTATCTACATTCGTCTCTATGTCATAAACATTTTATCCTTATTTTTTTGTCTTGTGTTTTCCTTTTGGGGATGATGCAACTAAGTGAAACATTTAGGTCTCTTCCATGTTGACCTAAAAGGATTTTTCTTTGTTTTTTCTCTCTCTGTATCATTCTTCTAGTTCTATGAGTATTTTTGGAATGATGACATTTTTGAGCTCTATAACAACATTGTACCAAAGATATACTAGTCCTGAATACATAGATCCCTTGTGAATTTTTGGGGGCAACCCATCCCCCCCTTTTGTGAAATTGCTTTATTTAAGAAATATGTAACTTGGCATAGGGCTTTCTGAGGAATCTCTAACGTATTAGGAGTAAAAATTGGCTACTTTAAAGTATATTGCTCACAATAATGGTGTTAGCAATCACTTTAAAGTGGAGGCATACATCGATAATATCTTTGGACATTTTTCATGTTTCATGGTGTGATTTTCTTTTTCCCTTGTGATGCATCTTTTTCTTGGTGGTGTCATTGGGTTTGATGTCCTCAAGGAGTGTGATATTTCTTAGTGTACAGCTTTCCTCTTAGTGGTGATGTGCCATGCTACATTCCCTAAGCTGAGAAAATTTAACTCTTGACTTTTCCTCTCTTGAAGAAATTAGGAACAATGTTCCCTAAGAAGAAGACCTTACACAAATGAAGCAAGATCCCCTTGAACAAAAACCTATAGATAATGTTCATAATTATTTGGCATAACACAACTTTCTAACCTTGTGAAGCTTGAACCCTAATAAATTCCAGCAAGCATAACACACCTTGCTTTCCTATGGAGCCTTCCCCATGTTCATAGGTGTTTGGAAAAACATAACTTGTTAAGCCCTATGAAGCTCAAAAATAGCCTCAACTCAAGGCCACCTAGCATAACACACCTTGTGTACCTGTGGAGCCTTGCGTAGCATTATGGTGCCTTCATGAAGTTGTGAGGAGGTTAACTTTGATATGGTATGTGAGCCTAATATGATTCTCTCATCTTCCACCCTATTGAAAGACTCACCTAGTGGATAGCCTGAAGTTCTGCTACCTTAGAGTGAGTGAAAACCAATAGCTTAGAAGTGTTCCACATCATGTTGAACATTCTAGGCTTGATCTTCTTGGTCTTTGATGTTGTATGATTGTGTCTTTTTTTCATTGTTCAATACATAAGTGTCTTAAATGTCTACTATAGTGTGAGTTTGACATGGGGTTATACTCTCACTAAAGTGGGGGAAAAATGTAGTGTCAGAAAAAGTATCCCCTTTTCACACTTAATTTTGGAATAATTAGTAATGAAATGAGCCTAATGTTGTCGTAATTTAGTATTGTAATATATTTTTCACATTCACATTAAGTTTAGGGCCCTTTTAAACTAAATGGACTTAATCGTGCCTTATTTAGGGTGTTTTTTAGGTGTACCTTTACACTTTCACACTTAATCTAGGGCTTCATTAATTGATTGAGGTTAATTTTCCTTAATTGACCCCTTTAGTTCAAATCCAAGCCTAATTAAATGCAAATTCTAAGGGATAAAACTTGAAATTCAAAATGCCATTTCACAACACTTGATTTTGGAAGATGTGTGTCCTAGGTAGGTGACCTAGGACCCATTTTCCACATGGAAAATGGGTCCTCACTTAGTCCTATAACCCTATTTTTACTTAACATTTCACTTTTTTTGATGTGTGTCTTACGTAAGTGGCCTAGGACCCATTCACGACATGGAAAATGGGTCATAATTTAGACCTAGGACCCCTCTTTGAAATATATTTTTGGTAGTATTTTAATGATTTGAAATCTATAATTCAATGTTGGCTTTTGGTATTTGAATTTCAGGAATTAATGTTAAGATATGTATAAATGCAAAGCTATTTCACTAAGTTTCATCTAAGAAATCCTAGAAATTTCTTTTTATCTTAAGAGAATTCAAGTTAACATTACCAAAAGAGCATTCAAGAGCATTTATAAGGCATTCAAGGGAGAAATCATTGAAGATGATTGCAATAATCAAGATTCATATTTTCATGTCAAAGATTTAGTGCATCATGCATGTTGTTTGAGCTAATGTCTTGATGTAGCATTCAAGATCTATCGATCATATCAAGGACATCATTTAAAGACAATTTTTGTGATCAAGATCTACATTCATTGAGGCCACTTCATGCTAGATTAAAAACTTATCTAAGGTTCAAATAAGGTGTGGTAAGTTGTGACATTGCATTTTTTCATTCATCATTCCTTCATGATTTTATTCATTTCAAGGTTTAATTACCAAAATGAGGTTTGAACAAGGCAAATCCCTATTCCATAACAATCAACATTTTAATCTCTTTGATGTTTGATTGCAGGTTTTAGGTTGAAGATCCTTTAGAGAGAAAAAATGAAGAAAGTTGCAAGAAAATTTGTCAAAACACCAAAATTGAGCTACATGTTTTATTTCTAGCCTTCCAATGGTGACCAACTAGAATCTGGGAGTGCATACTAAGAAGAACAAAACCCAAAAACTAATTTTTCATAGCCCTAGCCAAGACCCATTCACAATAGGGTGAATGAGTCCTCAATGAGGACTAAAAAACACTTTTGGTGAAAGGTACACAAAATTTTACCCTTTCCAAAGCTTCCTTTTGATTGTTAGTTGGGTTAGATTTCGTTATTGTTTCTCATTTGAATAGTATAGCTCATATTTTGAATGAAATTAGGATAATTAGTGCCTCATAATCCACCCCCCGCCTATTTCCCTTTATTTAATTAATAAATAATTTTCTAGTTATCTTAATTCTATAGAAAATAAATTAAAACAATTAAATTATAAATTTGAGGATATGATCAATGAAGCTTAGTGTGTTCAAAAACTTACAAATATGATAAAAATGCATAGATTGAAGGTTAGATGTTATTTCAATTATATGTGTGGGTGCACTTGTGTGTGCAATAAATATGCCTAATGTATTTAAAAAGCAACTATTCATTATGAATCCCTTAAAAAATGCATTATGATAAAAAATCTAACTATAGAGGTTAGAAAATTTTCATCTAATAGGATTTTTCTATTTTCAAGATTTGAACCCTCATTAACTTGCACTCAAATATAGCTTTAGGTGTTGGATAAAAGGACTAACCCTAGTTTACTCTTGGCATCCAAAAAATATCATCAAAAATAAAATAAAAGAACATCATAGAACATGACATCATCAACTTAGATCATGGTTTGCATGTAGAAATATACTATTATAGGGTATATTTCTAAATATATCATGTCTTTGATCTTTGTTTCAAGAAAAAGAATTAGATCTTGGGGTTTGACATAGTAATAATATCCTCTCTAAGAATGTTACTAAGGCTATTTTTAGCATCACAATTTTGAAGATACTAGTTTCAAATAGGGTTGATGAGAGAAAATTCTCGACATAAAAACACATAAAAGTTATTTTCCAAGATACACATCAAATATGTGAACCACATTCATTTTCATGGGTGAAATGACTAGTTGAATAGGTGAACTTTTGACCTATAATAGAAAATAGAATATTCAATAATCGATTAGAGATTTCACATCATATATTTGATCCCTGATAGATATTTTTACATAAAATAATCTACAACAATCTACTTCTCATCACTTTTAATGTTGTCCTTATTATTGTTTGTCATTTGGAAAATTTTAATTAGTGCTCTTACCATATCAATTCTATAATCTTGTACAGTTTTGTAGATAAAGTGCTTACTTTGATGCTATCCAAAAAGTTATGCGAAAATTATTTGTTTCACATTTTGACTAAATTTGGCATTCATTCATTTCATATTTTACTTCTAATTCATGTAGTGGTTTAGCTTCATAGATTGAGATATATAGTAGATACAACAATTGAACAGAATAGATTTTCGCTCAAGGCTCTTCAATCATCATTGAAGTTATATGAACAAAGGATGTGGAATATTTGGTGTGCCTAGCATATAGGTCTCCTACATAGAACTAGTATTGCTATCAACAATTTTCCTCTTAAAATATTTTCTATTTACCCTCCCCATATGTTGTAAGGAGATGTGCATGTAGAAATTAACAATGATAGCTACAAAGCCTACATAAAAGCAACTTATAGATAATAAATAAAACAAATGTTATGAAAATTGCATCACCTTACACAGCATTATATTCATAACATTATTCGTCCCAAATACATAATGCTTCTTTTCGGTTTGAGCTTTCCTTTGGGTCAATTGTGAGTAAGCTCTCCTTACCTTCATGTGAAGTGAAAACACGGTCTTCAAAGGTCAACACATTTGTACATTTTGTAACAATGAATTAGATTTCTATGAACATTTCTTATTTAGTGTTCAATATACTATGAGATTTATGGCAAGTTTCAATATCTATTGAAAGAAAGTCATAATTCTTTAGGAGATCATATTTATTATAAGGATCAAATATTTGCAGCTCTTTCATCAACATATAATCCATATTCTTAGAGTCATCAACTCAAATCTTTATCCCAATATTCATCTTAAGACTCTTCTCTACAGTCCCAAATTTAAAAGTTCAAATAAACTCATTATATATTATAACTTTCTTACATTTTCTTACACATGAGATTTCCTTTCAATGTTTATATCATGATTTCACAGACATATATATAGTACAGTACAGAGTGTAACACTGCTTTTAATATAAAAGAGAAGTGACGCTTGGTTACAAGAATAGAAACATCGTGGGACAAGAGTGAGTTATAAACTTGTCTGGTTGAGTCGTTGACAATAAAAGAAATGACAAGCAAGATATACGGAAACCATCAAGCCAAGACAATCAATCAGAACCGTGAATATATTTATCATTTGAATTAGACAGAACAATAGCAGGAGCAGTGGATAGAAGGGGCGTGCAGTGTGACGGCCCACCAGAAGACAGAGGTGCGGCCGCACCCGAGGATAAAGCAAATGGCAATTCTTCACGTGAAGGAATGGATAAGTTAGCGTAATATATCATTTATTTATACTATGTAAGCACAAGCTATGATTAAATGAAAGGAATAACGGAAGCACTAATTCAGCTTTTGTCCTCAAGCAATGTATTCGTATCACAATCCCAATTCAACATGCCGTCCCCACTCCATTTCATTTGTCTACCACCTTCACCCATATAATTGCAACTTCTGATGGAGGAATACTTTAGCAATACCTAATAATAAGGGCGTTTTAAATGCAGTCAACTAGTCGACAGCATTAAAAACAAGATAATAATCTTAAGAATTCGGTGAGAATATTGTCTTCTCAGTCTCTAGGAACATGAGTTTTGTTCAACTATCTGAAAAAACCTGTCGGACAAACTTGGGATATCTGAACCATAAATAATGTGGGACAAATAGGATTTTGCATGTCCTTGTTTCTTGGTGTTGCGTTACTTTCATAAATTTGTTGTCATATTACGAATTTACTATATATACTTGAAACTTTTCCGGGCATTATTACAACGTAGTCATGGAGGCATCGCTAATATTAGTGGGCGCCATTACTACATAGACCTATATGTTAGTACCAAAGTAGAAATGTACAGCTAACATTGAAAAAATAGAAGTTGAAATATAGCATCATGGCTCATATCAAACTACTGCGTTAGGAAATAAAATATCAAGTATCATGTGCCCACCAAAGGGTAATATCGAGAATGGACAAAAAGAAAAGAATTAACAAAATTATGTGTTTAAAATGTTTTAACATAAATATAGAGACATTTGAAGTGTCGTCTGAATTATTATGGTCACCATTCTCTTCATCAAGTTGGCCGTGTCCTTTTTTCACTAACTTTCAAAGTAGTAAAAGTTATATATTATCTCATATTAGGGTCATCTTTGAATTATGAGTCTTCAACACCATACAAAATCTAAGCACTTCTTGATAGGGAAGAATCTAGTGTCAAGCAAGAAAATTTGTCCTAGCCATTGAGGCAAAGAGATGGGAGCACCCATGATGATGAAAGGATGCATAAGAGTAACAAGGAGGTGAAGTCTAGTTAATAGGCTACCGAGAAAATGGCAAAAAATAGCCCCTACAATAGTTATAAAAATGGTGTTGAGGGGACTCTAAATGGTCAAATAATTACTTATAATATGCGCATATAAGATAGAGAGATAAAGATGACAAGACCCTAGCAATAGTGTGAGGAAGCATTCCTCCAAGAGTTATTAAGATAGTAAACTTCAAGGGCCAATTTATTGGTCTAAACTTATAACTACATTAGCACATTAGAGACCTCTAGCAATTTCAAACTTGAATATACAAATTAGAATTCTCAATTGAATTAATAAATATAATATAATTCACAATTTTGTAGATAGAAAAAAATATCTTTAGTATAAAATGATGGTATAATTGATAGAATTTGGCAAGTAAAATGGCCCCATGAATAAGTAGAATATTTTTCCAACTAAAAGGCTCAAGCTTTAGTAGTTAGAAAAATAATGGATCATGTGAATTATTATTAAAAATAGTTTATTTAAATGATTATGATTTGGTTTTAAATTTTTTTTTGTCTTCTCTAACCACTTATTCATGTTATGTTTTCAAAAAGGAAAATAAATAATATTTGCAAATGACTCTTGTGTAAAGAAATGATAAATTAATATAAATCGACCAAATCAAATCAATGAGCTAGAGAGTTTATTTTATTGAAATAGTGTTGTGAGACTAAATAACTAAAATAAATATACTTAGCTTTAAATTTAATAAATATTTGGTTATGAGAGATATCATCAATTAATTTTTCAGTATGTACAAAAAACTAAAATTTATCACATAATCAACTTTACAATGAGAACTTATAATTTCATGGTTTTACCTCACTTCCATGCCCAGAGAACTCATCTTTACACCCACCAATCAAAAACCTACTCACAAATAAACACCATATGTGGATTTGAATTGGACCAAATTTAACAAAATAAATTTCTTCACCTTGGTGCCTATAGCTCTTTTGTTTAAATGAGTGGTTTTGTAACCACTATTCACAAGTTTAATAGTATAGAATTATTATTCTTTTGTCAAACCTCTAATATTGATATAGTAATACAAAATAACAATAGATAGAATAAGTAATCACAAAATATATGCTTAGGATGTTAATATAATTATAATGCCACATGATAATATTTTGATTCTCATAGGTTCTAGAACCTAAATAATCAAATTTTCTTAGGGTTTATCCTTTTAGATAGCACACTAGATTCTAATTTATGATATTCTATGTAATAATTTAAAGGTGGATGGAGTTTCTAAGGAAGGACTAACTATCCACACAAATAGTTACACATTTTCTCATAATTTACATAGAATACCACCATTCCCATCCAAGTAAATATACAAGGAAAGAATAATTATGTGGAACATGAAAGGAAAGAAGAGCACAAAATGTACCTTCCTAATGCTAATCTTTAGGAGAGAGAAACAAGTAAACCATTTAAAACTTTTCAATTATAGTTCATTTAAGATGCACATATTAAAACATGAATAGACAATAAAAAATCAACACAGAATTTACGTGGGAAAACCATTATGGGAAAAGAACCCACATACCAAAGAAGAGATATCTTGTATTACAGTAAAAAGAATATTACATATAAGTTTAGAGATATGCTCTTTCAGGTGTTTTCCAAAATGAAATCGACAAAATTTCATTACATTCACTCTAATCTTATCTTCACTCTATTCCAATGCGCTATGGCATACATACAAACATTTCAAGCATTACAAGAAAAAATGTCGTTTCAACTTCCATACCAAACAAACATTCACAAACAAACTTATTCATCTTTACCTTCTGCCATTGTCGAAGTCCTATCAGTATATCAAAGGGACTTGCTACCTTTTCTCTTTGAATTCCAACTATCACCTCGGTATACCTATTGTTCCATTGGAGGGACTCCTAAGTGACTCCCTCCGATATGGTGAAGTCTCACTGATGAAGTCCCATCGGAATGTTGAAGAGACTCTGAAACAACTCACACTGACATAAGAAAGTCTCATTGATATGAAGTTCCATTAGAATGTCGAAGGGACAAGCCTCAAGGTCTTGTTGATATCATATTGTCTCCTCGATACAACTCCATTGGAATATTAAAGGGACCACATTTTAGGTCCCGCCAATATCCTCCTGTCTCCTTGAAAATTCACTTCTCATTGTTCACTAGAATGTCAAAGGGACTCAAAAATAGCACCCTTTGATATTGAACTGTCCCTTTGATGTCCCTTATCAGGACATCGAGGAGACTCATCATTTCGTCCCACTAAAATTCACATATCAACTAGATTAACCTTTACCACCAAACTGCTAGCCCTAGTTTAGACTTTTGTGGTATTTTGGTGTAATTTTTTTTGACATGGCTAAATCTTTTTGTGATTTTAGAGAGCCTTAACTAGTAATATTGAGACACCTTTTTCTCAACATTCCTTCACTTGATGAAGAACTTATTGTCTCCCAATCAATGCTTTAAGCCATTGAATATTCTAGGCCCTAAGGCCCATCGAACTGGTGCACCATTTGAACTTATCCTTGCTCACAGGATTCATCAATACATCAACAATATTCTCTAGAGTATCAATTTTTTTCAGACTAACCTTTCCATCCTCCACCATATCATGAACAAAGTGGTATTGCACATCAATACATTTCATCTTGACATGGATAGTTGGATTTTTTCCAAACAAATAGTACTTTGACTATCACAACAAATAACAAATCTACCCTACATCAAAATGAACATCGGAAAATAATATTCTAATCCAATGACTTCCTTACATGCGTTAGTTGTTGCTGGGTATGTCCAGGATCATGATGGGCCAAAAAGTGGCAATATGTAAGTGATATGATGGTCCATGTGGCTAACGACTTTTTTTTTACCCAAAATTGATGAAACGAAAAGGGTTTTTAAAAGAGTTTCTCAAATTTCCACCAATATAAATTATGCTTTACTTTGAATTTAATAAATAATTATTATTCATTTTTTATTTGAATTACGACTAAAGTCCTGATTGATAGGATGATTGAAAAACATCTATAGCTTTCAAATGGTATCACATTTTTTGAATCTGAAAAATGTTTCACATTCTATGCTTCTTATACTATAGGATTAAAAAAGGAAAAAGTGAATTTCATGAAGTTTTGACCAAGTTAAGGTGGTCAGACATACTAGTTTATATATTTTTTAAAAGTTGTAATAAAAAATTCATAATTAATTATTTACTTGGGAAAAAAATTACAAAAAAATAGGCATCACATCCAGACATGAGTCCTCTACTTATATCTAAAATCTTATAAAAAAATATTATCATTTTATTGTGGTTAGGTTGGTCGATAGACACCTACTTCTTATTTTTTCCAAATTTAAGTACTGCATTGAAATTTCAAATTTTCACCAAATAGATTTAAAAAAACCTAGTAGTTTAAAAACTACATTCAATTTTCTATAGATTCTATTATTACATATTTTTGAAATAATATAGATAACTTATTCAAAATTTTACATCAAGTTGCCTAACTCTGATTTTTTTGAATTTTTTGCCACTTAAGGGCCTGTTTTTTCCATGATGAGCATGCACATACCCTTCTATATACTTAGCCTTAGTAGTGGATAAAGTGACTACAACCTATCACTTGCTCATCTAGCTAACCATGATAACATAAGCCGTACTTAGAAGTACCCTTCAAATCCCTAAAAAATATCTTCACAGCATCACAATGCGACCTTCCTATATTAGCCATAAACTAACTAAGCACTCCCACTGACTGGGCAATGTATGGCCTGGTATAGACCATTGCATACATTAAATTTCCAACTGCACTTGCATACGACACACTGGGCATGTCCTTCATCTCAATAGGAGATTTTGGAGAATCTTCAATAGAAATTTTCATTCCATGCAACACTAGAACAACTAACTGCTTACAATCCACAATATTTAACCTCTAGGACATAATCTATATACTTGCTCTAGTTGAGCCAAAGATCTCTATTTTCCCTATCCCTTATGATTTCCATCCCTAGAATATACCTAGCTAAACCTAGATCTTTCACCTAAAACTATGCTAACAATTGAGATTTTAATTCAAAAATCATACCCTTACTATTCCCAATGAACAACTTATCATCCACATTCATGGCAATAATAAGACCATTTTTAGATTTAAAGTAAACACAATGATTAGACTTTGATATCACAAACTCCACAGACAACACACAGGCATCAAACTTTTGGTACCACATTCTAGGTGACTACTTCAAACCATACAAATATTTCTTTAATTTGTAAAGTAGGTTTTCCTTACCATTTTAAATGAAGTGCTCTGGCTAGGAAATGTAAATCTATTCATTCAAATCATTATGAAGAAACATTGTATTCACATCCGTCTACTCAATTCTAAGTCATATGCAACTACAAGTGACAAAAAAAATATGAGAGATGTTAGCTTAGCTACAAGAGAAAATATTTCTCCATAATCAATCCCCTCCACCTAGGAATATCCTTTTGCGACCAACCATTCTTTATGCTTCTTAAAAATGCCATCAAGACCTATCTTTTTCTTGATTGTTCACCCGTTTACATCCAACAGGATTTTGACCTTCAAGCAAAGGTACTGGATCCCACTTTTCATTCTTCTTCAAAGATGCCATTTCCTCATTCATGGCTTCCAACCAAGAATTTGAATCAGACATACCCATAGCCTCTCTAACCATCCTAGGCTCATGAGTGTGAGCAATCAAAGCATAGGCACAACTAGACTCCAATATAGAATATCCATACCTTTCAAGTTTTAACTTAGCATGCGTAGACCTCCTGACAAGCTAAGGCTGATGTTCTTCTTCTTGATAAAAATTTTTAGAGCTACTTGAGCTCTCCTCACTAACAAGTCCACCAGGATTACGTAGTTCATCCTTAACTGGAGTAAGAGAAAATTCTAGTACCTCCTTTTTTTCTTCTTTCACCTCTAGTTTTAGACCATCTATAGAAGGTTTCAACTGATGAAATATGAAACCTCTGCTATACAACATATTCTCTATAATTGGGTTCCAAATCTTTAACCCTTTCACACCAATTAAATAACCGATGAAGATACACTTTATAGCCATGTTCTCTAGTTTCTAAGATATTTTTTCACTGGGCACATAATCATATGCCTCACAACCAAAAAATCTAATATGTCTCAATGAGGGCTTCCTACTAGACCTCACTTCCATAGGTGTCTTGTCCATGAGCATCAAAGTGGGAGACTTGTTAATCAAATAACATGTTGTAGCTACAACTTCAGCCCAAAAAATTTATTCTAGACCAATAGTACTCAACATACTTCTCACCCTTTCCATCAAAGTTCTATTCATCCTTTTTGCATCTCCATTTTGTTGTGGAGTGTAAGGAGTTGTTTTATGCCTTTTAATTTCATGGTCCTTGGAAAACTTATTAAAATTTGTTGAACAAAACTCACCACCATTATTTTTCCTCAAACACTTAATCTTTCTACTAGTTTTATTTTCAACCAAGTTTTTAAATTCCTTAAACTGACTCTAAAAAAATTAGTTTTACTTCTTAGAAAATAAGCAAATTTCCTTCTCGAATAATCATCTATGAACAAAAAAAACACACAGATTTTGATAATGAAGGAACATTAACTAGACCAAACACATCAACATGAATATAATCTAGAATTCTAGAAGATTTATGAGTACTAGAATAATGTGAAACACACTGTTACTTTCTATATATGCATTGTTCACAAAAAATGAAGTCAAGATTACAATTATCAAACCCTTCAACCAAGCTTTTATTTTTCAAGGATTTTAATCCCTTTTCACCAATTTGGCTGAGCCTTTCATGCCACAACTTTGTTTTCTCTATTAGGAGCTTCATCTCTAAAGAGTTTGCGCCCTCAAGAACAACACCTCCTTTCTCTATATGATCATATTTACTTGAATTTACAAAAGCACTATTATACTATACTGTACATGCATCAATCTTATAGAAAGTGCCAATTTTTGCACCCTTAGCCAACACCATAGAGCCTCTAGTCATTCTACAAACACCATTCAAGAAAGTGACTTGCACACCAATATCACTTAGCTTACTTACAAAAAGTAAATTTCAAGCCAAACCTGGTATATGCATCACATCATCGATCCCCTTCCTCCTTCTATCAGGAAAATGAATTATAACTCTTCCATTTCCAATAATATCTAAGTGAGAATCATCACCCTGATACATGCTTCTACTCACATACTTTTTTATTCTTTGAGAACAAACCTCAATCATAGGTCATGAGAAAGGGCACACCTGAGTCAATTAGCCAAACATCTTTTGATGCCTAAATCACCAAGGTTGCTATGGAGACATCTGCATTGCTTTGAGAAGATTCATTTTTAGAAAAAAACTATTTTTCTTTTTCTTATTCTCCTCTTTACAATCTTTTTGGATGTGTCTAGTCTACCCACAGTTCCAACATTTCACCTTTAAATTTTTACCAGGAGACTTTGATCTCTCCTATGAATTGGATTTAGACTTGTTGACATGTCTGATGGCACAACAATGTGTAAACAAAATATTGCTACTTTGTTTCTCTTAAAAGAGAAAGATAATCACATGGATATTCTAGCTCTCAAGGTCTTTGTAGCTGGTTCTCAACTATGATGATGTTGCTCAGTGGTCAATGTAATAGTAATGTTCAAGGGGCCTATTGGTGTTGAGCTTCTGGATTGTTCTAAGATCAAGCATGGATTTAAACCTACTCTAACCAGGGTTTTTAAAGAAACATAAAAAGATAGATTAGAGCTTTGGAACAGAAAAGAATGCTAATTCATCCAACTTAACCAGAATTTTTACCTTTCAAGGAATTCCTAACTAAAACTGTAGAACAAAATTAACTTGTGACTAACACACAGTTTCATTCATTCACAGTGCTGATTTCAATAACAGATTGCAAGTTACCATTTAAACAAAACATCAAACAAGACTTCATTCCTTGAAAGCTTCTCAAATCAAATGATTAACATGAAGATAAACAACATTCTGAAACACAATCTGAAGTAGATTTTAATCTAGTTGCTTCTACTGTTAGTGAAATAGATAAGCAACATTTACAAATCTGGCACAATCACCAGTGTACAAAAAATCCATGACTCCAAATTGTTTCCATCTATACTAAGAAAACTTTTAAAATACATTACAGGCTTCTGCTGAATCTAACTCCTAACTAAGAAGACAAAAGAAGCTCCCATTACAAAGAATCAGAATGCAAATCTATCTCCTCTCCTTCAGAAAATTCCTATTTTGTTTTTTCTAACTTCTTCTAACTTTTCTAACTCTCTATGTATTCTAAAACTTCTAACCCTTTACAAAGAGGAAACAATGCCATATATACAAAGTGTATCAAAAAGAATGCACTAACCCCTAATTTTAGGGCTTAAAAAATATCTCACTTGGTTACAAGAGGATCAGCTCTCATATCTTTTGAAGAGAGTCAATGTTGCATTCAATGTGAAGCCCTGTTGTCTATGTCAATGGCAGCTTGACCTCAAGAAAATCCTTCAGATATTTTGTAGCTACAACATTTACTCCTGGTTTCTGTGTCCATCTTTCAACTCCTTCAAAGGGTTGCCTTGAATGCTCCAAAGCACTTTTCCATTAATACTGATCCGCCCCTTTTCTGCCAGTAGACTCCAGCTGTTCCCGAGACTTGTGGTTATTTCTTTCCTATGACCTTCTCCATGCTCTAGACCCTTCTTTCATTGACCATCTTCTAGAAGCATCATTGGGCCTCTCTTTAGATCTGAACATCATCATCCAAGCCAATCCATCACATTTGGATCTTAGAAGGAGTCCATGTCGTTTGCATTCTATCAATCTCCTTCATAGGGGTAGTCAATTAGTCAACGACTCACTTTTAGCTCCTTTAGATTGGGTGAACAAATGCCGCGCCAGATTCCCATGTAGTCAAAAGTGGTCCACACTAAGTCGCATTTCAGTGAGACACTAATTGTGTCTCCCCGATTCAATTATATCTCTTCTAGCAGCTATCGGCGTAGCATTTGATAGTCGGTGAGACCTTTTAGTGAGTTGTAGAAGTCATATCAATACCACAAAGACTATCGGCAAGACAACATTCCCTCAGCAAGACCTCTCAGTGAGCCCTTTCTTTCTTTGGTGAGCACACCCACATTTGGCAAGACATCAAAGGGTCGGAAAGACGCTACCCCGAAGTCACTTCATCTCGGCAAGACCATCACACTCAGGAAGACATCTCCCTGAGCCCTAATCATCCACTCATAGATTCTCCAAGCTCATTCCTATTCTTCGGGCTTGAGCTCCTTTTCCTTTGGCAAGACCTCTCAATCAGAAAAAGGTCATAGTGAGCTCCCCTCAGTTATACCAATATCCCTTTCATTGGAAAATCCATCGCTGTGGGCAAGAGATAAAGTGGTCGGGAAGACCTTATATCGAGCCCCTGTTCTCTCGGTGAGCACATTCCATCTCAGGGAGACCTCTTTATTTCGGGGAGACCTTACCCCTAACTCATGCCCCTTTTGTCGAGACCTCACTGTATCGGCAGGACCCTTCATCAAGCGCATCCACTACACCGAAGGGAGAAAACACGTTGGCAAGGCTACTGCTAGTTGGCAAGACCAACATCAGTCGGGGAGACATCTTAACGAGTTCATGTTGGTCATCCCAAGCTAGGCCCGAGCCTCTTTCATTTCAGTAAGACTTTATTTGGTCGCTGGGATGCCATGGCGAAATCATCTCACTCTCGCCGAGCCCAAACTCTTTCTTTTGGTAAGACTCTGACAGGTCAGCGAGATCCTTCACCGATATTATCTCCTATCGGCAAGACCTTCTTTCATGTTGGGGAGACTCTAATAGGTCAGTGAGACCCTATGGCGAAAATAGACCACTCTCCCCGATGTTGGTCTATTTCGGCAAGACCCCACCCTATCGGTGAGACCACTTGCTGATGCTATTCTTCCATTGCCAAGACCACTCCTCCATTAGCCAGACTTCATCGTATCGGAAGGACATCACAACAAAAGGGGAACTTTACCCCGAAACCACTCGGCCTCGACAAGACCTCACCCCATCAATGAGAATTCTTGCTAAGGGTAAATCCTTCCTGGCGAGATCCCCTGACAACATCCTCCTTTAGTCGAGACTCTGATGGATCGGCAAGAACTCTTGCCGATACTACCTCATGTCGGCGAGACTTTCCTCTTTTGCCGATACCTTATGTCAAACATAGAATCCTTTGGTGAGGGCTCCTCTGGTTGGTGAGACACAAAGAAACCTATGGTGACAGGAATGTTTGGATGACCAGTGAGCCTCCAATGGACAAAACGCACTGTTAGTTGGTAAGAGATCTGCAAGGTCTTGTTGACTTTCTTCTTAGAGGAATTTTTTGCCCAACTAGATTGGGAAATGCCTTCCAACTGAGCTCCCCTGACAAATATCATCATGTGTGTGATTTAATCCTGTGAAACCAAGTCTGCATTAGTCCTCAAAAGCAAATAAAACATATTATAATAAGATCCAGTATTGCTTGTGGTTATTTCATTCAATTGAAACAAGAAGAAAACCAATTTAAACTGAGACAGAACCAAAATTTGACAAAACCAGAAGGCAAACTCAGGAAGAAAATAGAAGAACTCCGAAGAGTAAAGCAAAAAAAAAAAAGGTAACAAAAGCAAGACAAAAGGGGGACCCATTTTGTTCCAGAATAAAATGGGGTGGTTATGCAAGACATAACAAATGGCGACTCAGCTGGGGAAATGGTTTAACCATTTTCAAGGAACTGAAGGATTCAGCTACCCAGAATCTTTGGTTTATGAACATCACAACTCCAGTTGGATCAGTTTTAGGAACCAAGGCTGAGCTAGAATCTCAAATGTAAATAAAAAATGGCTACACCTGATACTATGTGTGTTCTTGATTGTGCATCACTCGTTTATAAAGTTTCTTCGTCTTTCGAACAATAATGTGCAAGATTTGGGCTACATGAGTTGATTCCCTTTGGCTGTTGTGCAATGATATCCTAGGCATTGCTCTACTACCAGTTAGGAATTCATAGCCCCGATGGAGATACCTCTAATTTTTTCACAACATTGCTCTGCTGCCAACCAGGTGTCTATAGCCCCGGTAGAGATACTGGAATCACCCATTCATATTGAGTCTTCTTTTCTCTTCAAATAGTTCTCATTTTTTTTTGTTTTCTCATAGAGTTTCAGATATTTCATTCAATTTTTTTCTTAATATGTGGTTAAAAACTATCATAGACCTCATAACAGCACTTGGGAAATCGTATTTTTCACTCAAATATTACAACACTATCACCCTAAGACAAATATGCCATTACAAAAGGGATGATCTTGGATGATTTGTGACATATTCAGAGGAGCTAATGAAGGTCATTTACTTTGCACCTTGTTTTGAAGACTTTCCACAACTCATGTTGACAACGGGCATAAAAAAAATAATTTAGGACAAAATCACCCCATCAGAAAACCTTAAAATATGTAAACCACTTCCCTCCTAACAACCAAAGTATGCTTCAAATAACAACCCACCATTTTAAGATGGAAAGAACAGAGAAACCCCAAAGAACAAAACAAAATAAAAAAAAAGAACAAAGGAAATGAAGGGATAGAAAGAAAGAACAAATAAACAATAGTAGAACTATTTACAAATAGAAAAGAAAATTATTTACAAACACAAACAAAAAAATTATTTACGTAACGAACAACAAATTATTCACATAAAGAACAAAGTTATTTACACACAGAGATTATTTACAAGTAGAAACTATTTACATAGATGCATCACCCGACAAAAGTACCAACTTCATGACTCAAAATAGTGTTTAAGAAACTGTCCATTGACAGGCAATGGAACAGGTTCTCCAGTTAAACTACTCAATTGAAAAGCATTTTCTCATAGGATCTCAGCAATCTGATAAGGACCTCCAGAGCTTATCAAATTTCTAGTGACTTCTCTTCTTTTCACTAGCTTTATCTTATACAACACAAGGTCTGATATCCTAAAAGATTTGATTTTGGCTCTTTTGTCAAACCAACGTTTGACAACAGCTTGGTGCCTAAATAATTGTTGCAAGGCGACATCTCTCTATTCTTCTAATTTCAACAAAGAAGCTAATCTTACTTCTATCCTATTGTCACTAGAGTATAATTTCTACATGAACTCAAGGATAGGTATTTGGAGGTGGATAGGGAACACAGGCTCTTGCCCATACACTAGCTTGAATGGTGAGGTCTTTAAAGTAGCCTTGATCCTAGTTCTATTTTCCAATAATGCAAATCCTAGCTGGGTATGCCAGTCTCTAGGATCGTTTTCTAATAGTTTCTTAATTACCCCTAAGAGATTCTTGTTGGTTGATTCTGCAAGCCCATTACCTTGTGGGTAATAGTTTTAAGAATACTTAAAAAAAAAATTGTTATCGAAACCCATGAAATAAACTCAGCAGAAGAGAAGGAAGAGTCATTGTCACATACCAAAGTGAAGGGTATCCCAAACCTAGTGGTGATGCATTCGGTGAGGAACTTGATCACTACTTTTGTTGTGTTGTTCTTGTAGGGTATAGCCTCTATCCATCTTCTACAGTAATCAGTGGAAGTCAAAAGGAATTTGTGTCTTGCAGAAGATTTTGGGTTAATTACCCCAATAAAATCCAGTACCCACTAGGAAAATGGCCTTACCTCATAGACAGGCTGTAATGGCATTCTTTTCATGCAGAAATCTGACATATGTGACATGTTCGCACATGCTGATGGGAACCTTTGAACACACATTGCTATTAATAACCAGATCTAAGGATCTGATGTGCCAATGAATCTGCAAACCCATGACCTATGTCGTGTTTCCCATGAAATTCAGCAATCACATGCTTAGCCTCCTACTGATCAAGGCATCGTAGGTACACTCCTTCAAAATTATTCCTGTATAGTAATCCTCCTTTAAGCATATAATATGACCTCCTCATCCTTAGTGCTCTCCTCTGAGTGGCATTCATTCCCTCTAGACATCGATTGTTGAGAATGAAACTAAAAATATCTACATGCCATGGGTCATTGGAGAAGGACTGGGTTGTGTATTGCTGACAAACGATGTTGTCACCAGCATTCACCATGGACTTAGATAGGCCTGTGCCTCTAACAAGTTTCATAGGGAGTATCTCTAGATCAAACTCTTGCAAGATGGCCATCCATTTCCCTCTTCTTTCTCCTAGCTCTCTCTACATGAGTAGGGACTTCACAGCTACATCAGGGACTATAGCAATAATCTGACTTTAGAGAATGTAGTTTCTGAACTTCTTGATAGCCCTGACTAGCGAAAAAGCTTGCTTCT
The DNA here is from genome assembly GCA_007258455.2 of Sequoia sempervirens. Classification (NCBI taxonomy): domain Eukaryota; kingdom Viridiplantae; phylum Streptophyta; class Pinopsida; order Cupressales; family Cupressaceae; genus Sequoia; species Sequoia sempervirens. The sequence goes on along the minus strand of VDFB02058242.1, from coordinate 298,473,466 downwards.
CAAGAGGTGGGTATTTAACTTCAACATTTTTGAATGGAGAGCTCATGAAAGTGATGGGCCTCTCCTCTACCTCTCCTCTTCATTGAGTTAGGATAGCTGCACAGGAATGCTTAGAAGCAAAGGAATAAATATAGAATGGTTTTAAATAGTCAAGGCTGGTGAGGACTGGCGCTTTTGAAATGGATCACTTGATCTATGAAAACATGACCTTTCCTCATCACTCCATTCTGTTTTGGCATCTTTCTTCATCATTCCATTCAGTGGTTTCACAATTTCTACAAAACCCATGATGAATTTTCTCACAAAGTTGATCTTTCTGAAGAAAGATCTCATCTCCTTCTTGCTTCCGAGCCTGGTTATCTTGGGAATGGAATCTACTTGATCTAGGTCAATTGATATTCCTTTTTCTAAGATTATGTGTCCCAAAAGCTTTCCTTCAAAAACCCCGAATACACACTTTTTGGGATTGAGGGAGACGCCATACTGGATACACCTCTCGAGAACCTTAGCCAAGTTTGTAGCATTTTTCAATCTATCTTCGGAGAACACTGTCAGATCGTCCATATAAACAATAATGCATTTACCAATTAGATCCTTGAATGCTATGTCCATGGCGTGCTGGAAAGTTGCTCTAGCGTTTATCAGACCGAATGGCATCCTTCTGTATGCAAACGTTCCCCACTTTGTAGTGAAGGTTGTCTTCATCCTGTCTTCACAATTAACCATTACCTGATTGTATCTAGAGTAACCATCCAAGAATGATATCATCTAAGATCCCATTCAAATTTTTGAGATCCATGCAAGACCTCATCTAGAGAAGGAAGTGGGTAGTTATCTTTTTCTGAAGCTTTATTCAAATTTCTGAAGTCTACACATAGCCTGATCTCTCTGTTTTTCTTACAGACTGGAACTAAGTTAGCCAGCAATGTTGAATGGCGTACCAGGAAGATTATCCTTGCATAAATCAATTTTTGAACTTCTTTAAATATCAATGGTTTGATCAAGGTGTTGACAGGGCGTTGTTTCTGTCGAAATGGCTTAGCTTTGGGCTTCAGAGGGATAGTATGAGTCATCATAGAAGCATCAAATGTCTTTAGGTATTCATATCCCCAGGCTATTGCAGCAATGTATTTCTTAAGTGCCATGAATATGTCTTTTCTGATTACTTCAGGGTAGGCTTTCCCTATGTAGACATTCTTTTCAGGGCCAGAATCAGTTAACAATTTCATATTCACTTCCTTTATCTTTAGCTGATATCTTCTCTTGAGCCCTTGGGTCTGAATCAAAAATTCTTTCCAAGGCCACCATTCCCTTAGGAATGCTATTTATTTTTAAATTGAGGACGCCTTCTATATCACAATCTTTGGGGTTCCAATCTCCTTGATCCCTGTTAGACTCATCAAAGATATGTCTTTCGAAAACATCTGAGCTTGCTAGAAAAGCAAGAATATGTCGATCATCATCAAAGACTTGAAAGTTCCTGACATTGTCAGAAACTGCAGGAGTGGAAATTAATTCCACTAAGAATCTCTTAAGCTTGGAACCTTGCATGGGTTTGAGGGTACTTGTAGCAATAGCTAATGAATCAGCTATCTGATTCTCCTCTCTAGGGATTAAACTAATCCCAAAAGCATCAAAATCTTCAATCAGGTTCCATACTCGATTCCTATATGTTGCAACCTTTTATTGTGACATGTATATTGGCTGCGTAGTTGCTTGACAACTATTTCTGAATATCCTTTGACCACCAAGGTAGTGACCTTCTTCTTATGTGTAAACATCAGCCCCTAAGCTAGAGCTTCATATTTTGCTACATTGTTAGTGCATCCAAACTGCAACTTGTAAGAAGCAAAGAATGCTTTCTCTTTTGGGCTAGTCAATACAATTCCAACACCACTGCCTGTTCTGGATTTGAATCCATCAAAGATTGGGGTCCACAGCTGATCATAAGATGGGGTTGATCCTTTTGAAGTTCTTATGGGTGCTTGGGTTAGATGAGCCATAGGTGGGGCTCCTTGACCTTTTGCATCAAATATAGGGAAAGGGCACTCAATAAGTTCCTCAGGTGTAATTTTCAATTGTTGCACAAATATATCATATAATTTGTGGCTATCCTTCTGATAGTCATTTGTGCCTTTGGTTAACCCCTTGGGTTTTGGTGCATTCGTGAGTGCAGGGGTGTCAAACAAACCTTGGGGTTGCTCCTCATCAATATGCTGATTCAGAAATGTGTTTGGAGTAGGTTCTTTTTGAGAAGGAACTTCCTTTGAAGGTTTCCTATCCTTGCTTAACATTATCGCTTCCTTGGCTTCAAATGAGAAGTGATTTGCAACGGTATCAGGGTGACTTAAGCTAGCATCCTTACTTTGGGAAACATGATTTAAAACATCAATATAGGGCTGGCAAGTCAATTCAGAATGATTTTTGTAATGTACCCTGCACCAATTAGGAAGTAGAGATTCTACAGATCGATATCTTCCCCTAAGATCAGCTAATCCTACTGTAACTTCCTGATCAATGCTTGTTGGTTTTCATTAATCATAGAATTAGGGAATTTTGGTATTGGAAGTTCTTTAGGATCAAGAATAGAAAAGGTTAAAATTTCTTCTCCTTTATAAACCCCTATCCTGGTTTCAAAGTAGGCTACCTCATTGGGGCAATCATATTCAGTCATGACATGCTTAAGGTGGGGTTCACTTTCAATCCTAATCTGAGTAGGCACTCCCCTCCATGGTAGCCACATATGCGAAAAGTCACGGGAGAGATATCCCCCTATACCTTTCATCAAATCTCTGCTCAACAACATACCATAGGTCTTAGGAATGTCTACTACTTGAATGTCTATGTTGGTTTGAACCCTACCTAGGTCTGACCCTACTTGCACATGTATGTTTCTCAACTCCCACACTACATTCACCTCTGTCTTGTCAAGTGTGATGACCTTCTTGTTTGTTTGGATAGGGTTTAATCCCAATTTCTTGCATATAGAGAATGGCATAACATTGCCAGAAGCTCCTGAATCTAACAGATAGTTATGTAGGTTCTTCCCATAAATTCTTAAACTTAAAAGAAATGGTGGAGTACCTACCTTGCTTCTGTACAAGGTTGCATTCATGTCTGCAGTAGGTGCCACCTTGTTCTTTCCTTTTGATTTGTCAGCATTCTCCAAAGCTTTCAGCACTATCTCCCTTTGGGTAGGGCACCACTTTAGGATGTCAAAGTATGACAGAGAGGTTTTCTGTTTCTGCATCTCAAAAACAATATCAAATTCCATATTATAACTTGTATTACTTTTGACAACTCCAAGTGAATTACCCCTATTATGGAAGTCAAGTGGGCCTTTTGGTGGAGGAGGGTTGTTATCAACACTTTGACTTAGAGGCACCATGTGATTAGGTGGTGCTGATGTGGTAAAAAAACCCTTGCTCTGATTTCTTAGGAAGTGTCCTCCCTTTGTTTGAAAAGCTTGAGCATCATATGAATCTTCCATAGGTTCATTCTCACTTTGCATCAGGAATAAAGGTTCTTCCTCGAAGAGGTCATAAGTCATTGTTGTATCCACTGAGTCACCTCCTTTGTTTGGGTTCCCTTGGAATGTTTGGGTATCTACCTATGCCATCTTGACAATTTTCTCCATTTCAAGGTAGTTCACCTCAAAATGAGTGGCAGTATCATGCAGCCTACACCAGTTAGTCATTAAATTAAGGTCAGCCACATTTGCAGTATGTGACCTCTCCTCATTAGCTTGATAATTATGGGAAACTCCACTGTTGTTTGGCCCTATATTCCATTGTTGGTTGTTATTTGGCCTCTGGTTATATCCCCCATTTTGATTTTGATAACCTTGGTTAGAGGAGTTTTGGCCTTGATAACCCCTTTGGTTGTAATTGTTATGATTCTGATAATTACCCTGATTATTATTACTCTGATTAGGATAATTACCTTGGTTTTGGGAAGGGGTCATTCTAAGCAGAGCCATGTCATTTGTAACTTGAGATAGTGTTTTTCTTCAAGGTCTCTACCTCATTTGTAAGTTGAACTATCTTTTCACTTTCCACACTCTTAGCAACAGGTGGCTGACCACCATGATTTGATGTTCCAATTTTGTTATGATGACCGTGGGAACTTTGAGGAACCTGTGGTTGTTGGAAGAAGTCAGGAGTTCCATTAGGAAAGAATGGAACAAGTGGTTTGGTTTGCAATTCAAACATAGGCTTGTAATGGGAAGGAGACATTCCAGGGACAGTATTGAATAGAGGGGTTGGGCTATGCATCCAATATCCTATTGAAGGGAAACCTCCTCCTAGACTTCCTTGTTAAGAACTAATTTGTTGTTGCAACTTGATAGCCAAATGATAAACCTTGGATAGAAAATTAATATCAGCTGGTTGATAAGTCCTTTGCAGGAACAAGCCAAGCAAGGGGTCTATAACTCTAAAGTAAGCTTGAATGGAACTATCTTCAGCGACTAGATAGGGGTCTCACAATCTCCTATACATTCGTTGGAACTTGGTATTAAACAAAGGAAAAGGTTCACCTAACTCCTTCCTGATAGTAGCAAATTGGTGGAACAAAATGGTGAGATCCACATAGATTCTAAACTGATTAATGAAAGCATTCTCTAAGTCTGTCTAGCTCAGAATAGAATGTTGAGGGAGATTTAGGTACCAGTTGTACGCCATATCCCCTAAGGAATAAGGAAACAACCTACAGACTACATCATGGTGAGCTATCTACGCTCTGGTACAAGCATCCTTAAAATCTTGTATGTGCTCCTCAGCACTCCTTGATTCACCATGAATGTACTTGGGGCAGAATTTCTCAGGGTTCTTAGGCATATCATGAAAACCTCCAGGAATAGTCCCCAATGGAGAGGGATTATTATGAAAGAACACCATTGGTGGGGGTGGTGGTTGAGCCAGTTGATAGATGGCTCAAACTAGCGGTGATGACAATCAAGATGGATGTGGTGGTGGATTGATAGGAATCCACTAGGGTATTGGTGAAAAACCTAGTGGGGTGAGCGGCGCTGATAAGGGTGGTATGATGGTTGTCCCAGTCTTATGACTTTTCTATCTTGTTGGGGTCTTGAGTTTGACAAAGGTAATGGATTTTAAATTGATCGAAGAACTCTGTGGGACCTTTCTGGGGAGGAAAACCCAGTTTTATCCAGTTTTCTCTTCTAGACCCTCCTTCTAGCGCCAGATATGTTGACATGTCTAATGGCACAACAACATCTAAACATAATATTGCTACTATGTTTCTCCTGAAAGAGAAATATAGTCACATGGATATCTTAGCTCCCAAGGTCTTTGTAGTTAGTTCTTAGTTGTGCTGATGTTGCTCAGTGGTCAATGTAACAGTAATGTTCAAGGGGCCTATTGGTGTTGAGCTTCTGGATTGTTCTAAGATCAACCATGAATTTAAACCTACTCTAACTAGGGTTTTTAAAGAAACGTAAAAGGATAGATCAGAGCTTTGGAACAGAAAAGAATTCTAATTCATCCAACTTAACCAGACTCATTACCTTTCAAGGAATTCCTAACTAAAACTATAGAACAAAATTAACTTGTGACTAACACACAGTTTCATTCATTCACAGTGCTGATTTCAATAATAGATTACAAATTACCATTTAAACAAAACATCAAACAAGACTTCATTCCTTGAAAGCTTCTCAAATCAAATGATTAACATGAAGATAAACAACTTTCTGAAACAAAATTTGAAGTAGATTTTAATTGGGTTGCTTCTACTGTTAGTGAAACAGATAAGCAAGATTTACAAATCTGGCACAATCACCAGTGTACAGAAAATCCATGACTTCAAATTATTTTCATCTATACTAAGAAAAATTGAAAAATACATTACAAGCTTCTACTGAATATAACTCCTAACTAAGAAGACAAAATAAGCTCCCATTACAAAGAATTAGGATGCACCTCTATCTCCTCTCCTTCAGAAAATTCCTATTCTATTTCTGCTAACTTCTTCTAACTTTTCTAACTCTCTATGTATTCTAAAAAATTTAACCCTTTACAAAGAGGAAAGAATTCCATATATACAGATGTATAAAAAAGAATGCACTAGCCCCTGATTTTAGGGCTTACAAAATATCTTAGTTGGTTGCAGGAGGATCGGCTCTCAGATCTTTTGAAGAGAGTCAATGTTGCATTCAATGTGAAGCCCTGTTGTCCATGTCGGTGGCAGCTTGACCTCAGGAGAAGCCTTCAGATCTTTTGTAGCTGCAACATTTACTCCTGGTATCTGTGTCCATCTTTCAGGTCCTTCGAAGGGCTGCCTTGAATGATCCAAAGCACTTTGCCATTAATACTAATCTACCCCTTTGTTGCCAGTAGACTCCAACTGTTCCTGAGACTTGTGGTTGTTTCTTTCCTTTGGCCTTCTTCATGCTCTAGACCCTTCTTTCATTGACCGTCTTTTGGAAGCATCATCGGGCCTCTTTTTAGATCTAAAAATCATCATCCAAGCTGATCCATCACCTTTGGATCTCAGAAGGAGTCCATGTCGTTTGCATTCTGTCAATCTCCTTCACAGGGGTAGTCAATCAGTAAATGACTCACTTTTAGCTCCTTTAGATTGGGCGAACAAATGCCACACCAGATTCTTGGGTAGTCAAAAGTGGTCTGCACTAAGTCGCATGTCAGTGAGACACTAATCGTGTCTCCCCAATGTGATTATATCTCTTCTAGTAGCTATCGACGTAGCATGTGACAGTCAGTGAGACCTTTTAGTGAGTTGCAGAAGTCATATCGATACCACAAAGACTATCGGCAAGACAACATTCCCTCAGCAAGACCTCTTAGCGAGCCCTTTCTTTCTTTGGTGAGCACACCCACATTTGGCAAGACCTTAGAGGGTCAACAAGATGCTACCCAAAAGTCCCTCTGTCTCGGTGAGACCATCCCACTCGGGAAGACATCTCCCTGAGGCCTAATCATCCGCTCGGAGCTTCTCTGAGCTCCTTTTCCTTTCGACAAGACCTCTCAATTGGGAAAAGGTCATAGCAAGCTCCCCTCAGTTATACCGATATCCCTTTCATTAGCAAATCCATCGCTATCAGTAAGAGATAAAGTGGTTGACAAGAACTTATATCGAGCCCCTCTACTCTCGGCGAGCACATTCCATCTCAGGGAGACCTCTTTGTTTCAGGGATACCTTACCCTGAACTCATGCCCCTTTCACCGAGACCTCGTTGTATTGGCAGGACCCTTCATCGAGTGCATCCACTACACTGAAGGGAGAAAACACGTTGGCAAGGCTCCTGCTAGTTGGCAAGACCAACATCAGTCGGGGAGACATCTCAACAAGTTCATGTTGGTCATCCCAAGCTAGGCCCGAGGCTCTTTCATTTCGGTAAGACTTTATTTGGTTGCTGGGATGCCATGGCGAAATCATCTCACTCTCGTCGAGCCCAAACTCTTTCTTTCGGTGAGACTCTGATAGGTCGGCGAGATCCTTCACCGATATTAACTCCTATCGGCGAGACCTTCTTTCATGTCGGGGAGACTCCGACTGGTTGGTGAGACCCTATGGCGAAAATAGACCATTCTCCCTGATGCCATTTTGTTTCGGCAAGACCCCACCTTGTTGGTGAGACCTCTTGCCGACACTATTCTTCCATTGCCAAAACTGCTCCCCCGTCAGCCAGACTTCACCATATCGGTAGGACATCACCACAAAAGGGGAACTTTACCCAGAAACCACTCGGCCTCGGCGAGACCTCACCTCATCGGTGAGACTTCTTGCCGAGGGTAAATCCTTCCTCCATCTTCAAATAATACAACTTCTTCCTCAAAAATAACTTATTTACTAGAGGTTTCCCTCAATAAATGTCACCAAGATTGTTCCACAAGATTTTCACTCTTTTCTATTCATGGGCATTCAAGAGAACTAAATCGGGCAAGCACAGTTTGATCAGACCCTTAGCTTTCCTGTCCATTATATCCTTGTCATTTTGTGAGGTTTTTGATGGTTTGTTAGAGGACACCACATCCCACAACTCTCGATCTATGAGAAAATATTCCATCTTGAGTTTCCACAACTCAAAATTATTGTCATTGAATTTTGTATTTCTATTCTTCTAGATGTGCTTGCCATCTTAAATCTTCAGTAAGACTACAACCATATTTCTCTACAAAAGTCCCATTGAAAATAGATCAACACAAAAAACTTTTCTAACCCACAAGGATAAAAAAGTTGGCCAAGCTCTAATACCAACTGAAAGGAAAGCAAAGTGTGCAATACGCCTTCCTAATACTAATCTTTAGGAGAGAGAAGAAAATAAACCATTTAAAACTTTACAATTACAGTTCATTTAAGATGCACATATTAAAAAATGAATAGAAAATAAAGCATCAATATATAATTTACATTGGAAAATACTTACAAGAAATAATCCCACACACCAAAGAAAGATCTCTTATATTATAGTAAGATGGATATTACAAAAAAGTTCAAAGCTAAGTGTTTACCATAATGAAATCAACATCATTTCATTACATTCACTTTGATCTTCTCTTCACTCTATTCAATGTTCTTTGACATACATACAAATTTCTCAAGAGTTACTAGAAAAATTATTGTTTCAACTTCCATACCAAACAAATAGTCACAAAAAAACTTGACCGTCTTTACCTTCTCCCACCATTGAAGTCCTACCGGAATATCGAAGGGACTTGCAACCTTGTCTCTCTGAATTCCCACTATTACCTCAATGTGCCTATCATTCCATTAGAGGGACTCCCAAGTGACTCCCAATGACATGGTGAAGTTTCACCAATGAAGTCCCATCGGAATGTCGAAGAGACCTTGGAACAACTCACACCAATATAAGAAGGTCTCACATATATGAAGTTCTATCAGAATGTCAAAGAGATCATCATGAACGTCCCACCGATATCAATCATTCCCTCCAATGAAGAGATCCTGCCTTCCATTGAAATGTCAAACGAACAAGCCTTGTGATCACACTGATATCATATTGTCACCTTGATATAGCTCCATTGGAATATTGAAGGGACCACATTTTAGGTCCCGCCGATATCCTCCTATCTCCTCAAAAATTACTTACCTTCCATTCATCAGAATGTCAAAGGGACTGAAAAAAAACTCGCTCCAACACTAACCTATCCCTTCAATGTCCCTTATTGGGATGTCAAGGAGACTCATCATTACCAAAATTCTCCTGTCAACCCGATGAACCTTTACCGCCAACCCGCCAACTCTAGTCTAGAGTTCTGCAGTACTATGATATAGAAAATTTTGACTTGACTAAATGTTTTCCTGATTTTAGAGAGCCTTAACTAGTAAGTTTGACACACCTTTTTCTCAATAGAACATACTTATATTGATTCTCAATAATAAAATATAACAAACATCTATACTAAAACTATTGTTGGGCGTGTGTTTCATACACATTACAAATATTAATGTTAATTTTATTTACTACATGTTTGTTATATTATGACATTTATAAGAATATGTAATATATCTAAGATGTGTAATGTAATTTATTCAATATTACAAAATTTAAGAAGATCCTCCAACAGATTTAAGACAATGTAAGAGCAAGATGAAATAGTTCACTATGACTTTTGACTAACTTATAAAATGTTACAATGAAACATTATAGAGCATAATTTAAATGGTCTAATAATTTAAAAGCATAGCACCCAATTTTAGTGTGATATTTTGATGAATGTTATGATGTGTGGATTATATTCTCTTTGTAACATATTGACCATGATTGAGGGGAGCATTGGATTTTAAAATTTTAGGTTATAGATTGGGGATTCATATTTATCCCATCAAATCTATCTCAATACTTAGAAAATTACCAGTCCTTTCTTATATATAATAACATATTTCCACAATGCCCAAGGATGCACTTGCATCAAATTTTTGAGAAAAAATAATAAAATTAGATTCTCATTTATTAGGATAGCTTACCCCTACTTGAAAATTATAGTTTGTTGTATCCTAAACACATTCTTTCCATGTATTCAAATATGCTTTGAGTTATCCACCCTATTTATTACTCTCACCAATGCTATTTTTTCACTATTTGGTTCTAATAATCTTCCACACTAGTTATATTTTCCTCCTATCTAATCACAATTCACTTCACTTTTCTATCTATTATACCCTCACATATGTTAGCATCTTTCCTTGACATATATATTTTATTTTTCAGCTTTGAGTGGCTATGGGTTCTTTAATATGATTTCTCATCTTCCATTTTACCTATCCTATCCTATTAATGATATCATGTTTCCACAATCCATATTATAATTGAATGTTGCTTTTGGATTTGATTGTGTTCAAATTTTTGCATCGAAGTTTCAGATCACACTTTGTGATCCATCATCAATATGGTAGAGAGCCAACTACCATCCTGATGATGGATCATGGAGTGTGATAGGAAACACTGATACAAAAATTTGAACAAAATCAAATCCAGAAGCAACACTAAATTATCCTATCCTATTCATTTCTTCCTTTAACCCTTCACCTATCCAATTCTCTATGATTTTTATTTTTCATATGTGCTACTACCATTTTATGTAACAATTTTGCACACCTTTGGAATCAATACATATAAATTTTTCCCTTGCTTCGCCTAATTGCTATCAACTTATTCCTTTGTAAACCCTTCAATATGGAATATGTATTATCCATTTCATCCTATACCACATCTCTATGATTTTTTATGTCCTTCATAATATAAAATGGTGCACATACATTGGCATAATGTAACTGTGATGTAGGAAATTGTACCCTCTTGAAAAAAGAGAAAAAATAACGTCTAATTGGACCCACTTTTGAGTAGCCTTACACTATTTATTCTTCAAAACAACATTTATAGGCCCCTAAGACCCATTATTTTTTATCTAGAGGCTCGTTTCACTTGAGAAATCACTTAAAACCTGACAAACAACACTTAATTCTTTCCTACCCCAAAAACCCACCTTCAAAAGTCAGTAGTGGGACCCATTCACCACCTTAGGTGAATGAGTCCCCTCTAGTAGCACCCATTTTCCAAGGGTGGCAAATGAGCCCCTTTTGAGGGAAGATTCAATTTTGAGCAAGAATTTGATTAATTCAACCAAAATTTTTGGTGAATGTTGGCCTCTTAGGTGTAAATAATGGGAAAATTAGGTGTTGTTGCTTATAAATACTCATTTTAAGTCATTTTACACATCTTTTAGTCATTTCAAAAAAGAAATTTCAAAAGTTAAGTCTTCTACAACAAGTTTCATTAGTAAAAGTTGAAGTTTTAGGACAACAAACTAGGGTCTTGTAGGCCTTGATGCTCACTCTTTAGGTCAACATTCAACATTGAAAAGGGTTGATGATGGATGCCTATGGTGAACCATGGATAAATCTAGGTTGGGGAGATGCAACTAGCCATCAAATCACACCTAAAGACTTGGTTTCAAAGTGATTCCATCTTTCGTTTTCACTTTATCTTCAGATTAAGGTTTTCATTTCATTTTCATTTCATTTGCATTTTATTTCATCTCTATTTTTTATATGTTGTAAGATTTCTAGGTTGAGATATTGCATAATTCAAATGACATTTTCATCTCTTATTCGTGCACAATAGAATAGCATTTTTGACATACTTCAGATTTTCCTAGTCTTTAACACACCTAAGGCTAAGAATTTATGTATATTTTTATTCATTCAAGGTTTAATTACCCAATTAGGGGTTTCACCAAGGAAAACCACACCCCCCATTAGACAAAGAATTTTAGGCTATTTTGGAGGAATTTTTTGAGATCCCAATTTGAGTTTCCGTCAAAAATTACAAAACAAGTGTCAAGATGTCGAATAGAGATTTGAAATCATAGAGATTTGAAAGTGGAAACATTCACCATGCATGGAAAATGAGTGCCTCATGAGATGTAGTTTTGAGTTAGAGGCAGATCTCAACACCCAGTTGATAGAAAAAGATTTTGTGTAGAAAAACCCTGATTTGGGACTGATTTGCCTAGAGGGTAGCAAATGAGTCCCAACCAGCTCAAAATCAAATCTCATTACATTTATAGATTGATTTTAAGTCTTCTTTAGCTTCTCAGGTGCACACATTCTGAAAAATAGCTTTTTTTTTTGTTTAATCTACATTCTTGTTCATTCTTTTAAGCTTTCTGCAAACAACGCTATGTTTTCAAACAGTATAGGAATCTTAGGTTTTGCATACATAATCAGTCAAATATGTCATCTAATTGCACGTAATTCATTCTATTTATTCTAAATAACATCATACATTGCATAATTTGAATGAACCTACCTAGACTTTTGGCTCTGCTTTCTCCTTTTAGGTGAAAAACCCTAGAAGTGATAGAAAGGATTAGTGTGCCAAAAATCTATGGTTCATTTTGGTGAAAATACATATTGAACATCATATCATTTTTATTTTCACTTCTACTTGTATCCTAGGACTTAAGTGCCTTGCTATTTTGCATTGCATTGCATCTTAGGGCTTCTTCAACTTGCATTCGTGAAAGCATCCTTTAGAGCTCATTATTGCATTTCATTTCATTAAAACATTCCAAAACTCTACAGTTGTAGTTTGTACCTTCATTGTACAAACCTAAAAACATTTAGAAAAGACAAAAAAATCAGAAAAAACCCTAAAAATTCATCCCCTGGAACTCATTTGCCACCTTGGGCGAATTAATCCCACTATAGTTTTTGAATCAGAGTTTCCAAATTTCAATTTATTGCATTGCACATTTTTTTTTTCTATAGTTTCTTTTCTATATAGTTCAATTATTTTTTGTTTCCTTAGCATAAACTTTATTCTCTTTCATGGAATTTATGGATAGCTTTAGATTTTTGCAAATTTCGTTTTTAGTATTCATTCCTAGTTTTTTTAGATCAAACTCATCGATACATACAAACACAAAAACAAAAACATCAAACCAACCATCCAAACAACTGATTCAGTTTAGAAACATCTCATCTAAGACCCTTAGTAGTGATGATGCAGACAAGTTAGATGCAATTCTCTAGGTTTTCCTCTGACTCACTTCATCCTCTAAAGCTTTCCATGAGAAACCTAAACAAATTAATGATACCATATCCCTCAAACCTTTTGGTTACGATGTTTTTGATTTGTTAGATGAATCCCTTCAAGACTTCACCTCACATAAGTCATCCACTAAGGTTTGTTGTGATATACCCACAATAATGAACATTAACACCTTTTATGTTGAACAACCTAAACCAATTGATGATAAATCACCCCTCAAACCTTTTAGTCATGATGACTTGGAATTGTTAGATGACTCCCTTTGAGACTTCATCTCACTCCAGTCATCCACTAAGGTTTATTGTGAGAAATCTAAAACTAAGGATGTTAATGTGATTCAACCTCAAATCATTCTTTACCCAGCCTCGCATAAACTTCATCCTTCCAATAAACCTGAATACACTCTTTACCCACCTAAAACCAATGTGTTGCCATAATCTAATAATGTTACTGTTGCTCATACATATAATATTCATAATAGTCTGCAACCCCCACAACCACCGCAACCAACCCCACCATCATTACCTTTACCAAATGTTCCTAGTGATCCTCATTACCTCCCACACACCAAGGAGTATGATCTTGTTGAACAATTAAAAAATACTCTTGCAAAGTTTTCCCTTTGGGATTTACTTTAGAATTCATGAAATTACCACACTATTCTTCAAACATCCTTACAATAAATTACTGTTCCTCCTGTTACTACTCTGAAAGATGTGGCAGCTCTAATCCATGGAATGAATCAAACTAATCTTGACATTACTTTCCATCAACATGAGCTCCCTCCTTTAGAGTTACATAAACAAAATGAAGCCTTTATGATAATTGCTCAATTCAATCGCATAGGCATCAAAAGAACCCTTATTGATAAAGGTTATTCCCTTAATGTGTGTAGTGTGAATCTCCTCTCATCGATTTCATGTTGAAAAGTCACAAATAATACTTGATTTTGTATCCATTTGACAATTTTACAATACAACAAATCAATTGCTTCGGATAATTACTTTACCTATTATGGTTGGGGTCGCTAATTTCCAAACTCCTATTCATGTCATGCCTTATGATCTTTCATATAATCTTCTTTTAGGTAGATCATGGATTCATGAGATGAATGCAGTGCCTTCGAACCTTCATTGTATCATGAAATATGTCTATAACAATCACATTTATCAAGTTGAAATAGACCCTGAGCCTAAAAGTTGTTGGAACCTTGAAAAAGGAGCTACAAGTCCTCTAAAAACATTAATTCCAACATCCAATATAGACCTTCTTGAAAGAGAAAAAATGATGCGGAATTGGTATCTAAGTTCTTTGGTGATGATTGGGGATCCTTAGAATTTACACCTTCATTTATGGGTGAATACATAATCACACAAAAGATAGATGAGAAGCTTGAACAACCAACAATCATGTCAACTCAAAATTCCAAACAATCTTCTCAAACCTCTATCTCTTCTACTTTGGAAGAAAATTCCACATACTCCACAAATTTTGATGAGATAGATTATCAATCCCTGCCTAATATAAAAGAAATGGAACGACTTTATGGAAAAGGCTATAAACTTATGAAACAATTTGGATATACTAGAACCGGGTGTGGAAAAAATGAACAAGGTATTTGTGTTCCTATTGAAGAAAATACACAAAAGACAAAAACTGGATTGGGCTATTCTTTTTCCAAGACAACAAAAGCCACTCAATGACCCTCTTTGAATGTCAACACTATTATATGTCAGCCAAAACATAAACTCACCCTCAAACATCCTAAATTGCTTGATATAAACTTACAATCATCATGGAGGTATGTTGAAAGTGAGGAAACTCTGAAACAAATGTTATGAGTTTATGATAATGCATCCTCTCCTGCTCCCATGAAACAAATTCCTCATGCTATGATTGTTACCAAACAAGACGACAATGATCTCATTGAAGAATCCTATGAGTCTGAAGTTCCTAAATCTAATGCACTCCCTTTAGGAGATACAATTGATGTTCCAATGGAAATTGATGATAAAGAAAAATTTATTAAGATTGGGAAGTGCCTTGACGATGAAGAACAAGAAGATACTACAACTTTACTTCATGATTTTCTTGAAATTTTTTATGTGAAATATTTTAATATGCTAGGAATTGACCCAAAAATTGTGACACACAACATTTTCCTTGCTAAAAAATCCTAAACCCATTCATCAAAAGATAAGAAAAATGCACCCTAACATAGCCTTGCATGTTAAATCCGATCTTGAAAAAATTCTTGATGCAGGCTTCATTCGACCTATTGATTATTCTTCTTGGATCTGAAACATTGTCGTAGTTGTAAAACTTGATAATTGTATTAGGATATGTATGGATTTTCATGACTTAAATAAAGCTTCTTTAAAAGATGAATTTTTTCTTCCTAATCTTGACATGATCATGGATTCAACTGTTGGACATGCGTTGTTGTCATTCATGGATGGATTTTTTGGTTATAATCAAATCCTTATTAACCCTCAAGATCAATACAAAACTACCTTTACAACTATTTGGGGAACATTTTGTTGGGTTGTGATGCCCTTTGGTTTAAATAATGTTAGTGCAACTTATCAATGAGCAATGACATTAATCTTTCACAATTACATCCACAAAATTTTGGATGATTATTTTGATGATATCTTAGCTAAATCTTTGACATGACAAGACAATGTAAATGTTCTTTAAAAAATATTTGAATGAATATGACAATATAATATGCGCTTAAATCCAAAAAAAATTGTCTTTGGTGTAGATAGTGGTAAAATTTTGGGGTTTTTCATATCTCACATAGGCATTGAGGTGTCCATACAAAGAAAATTGTTGCAATCATTAACATGCCACCACCTAGGAACATTTCTCAATTGTGAATGTTACAAGGTTGAATTCAAGCCATCTACCATTTCGTTGCATCTTTAGCCAATCACACATTACCTTTCACACATTTTCTTAAAAAGGGTGTACCTTTTGATTGGGATGAGGGTTGTAAAAATTCTTTTGAGAATTTAAAGTAATACCTTGGAACCCCACTTGTTTTACAACCCGTTGTAACAAACCATTTATCTTGTACATAGCCACTTCAACCCATGCTCTTGCAGCATTGTTGGCTCAATGAGATGATAATGGTGAAGAACATCCTATTTATTACATTAGTCAAACCTTAATTGATTCTGAAACTCGATACTCACCAATTGAAAAAAAAAATTAGCTCTTGTATTCACTACTAGTAAATTGCAACATTATTTACTAAATGTTGAAATACATCATGTAATGACAAAATGTGATCCCCTTAAGCATATTTTCAACAAAACGGACCTTTATGGCCGCTTAGCTAAGTGGGTGATGTTGTTAACTGAGTTTGACCTTAAGTTTTTTTCACAAAAAGAAATCAAAGGACAAGCATTAACCAACCACTTAGCTGACGCTCCTTCTCCTCTTACTTTACCTAATCATGACTCCTTTGTTGATGACAGTGTCTTCACCAATGATGTTAAAACATGGGAATTGTATTTTGATAGATCTAAGTGTTGAATGGGTTCTGGTGCTAGAGTGGTCTTAATTCCACCCGACGGACAACCTCTTCCCTTTCCCTATCGATTGAATTTCTTATGCAAAAATAACACAGCTGAGTATGAGGAATTAATTGTAGGTTTGTGAGCTACTTTAACAATGAATTCTAAACATATTAAGATCTTTGGTGATTCATAATTATTTATCAAACAAATCAATGGAACGTATCAAACTAAACATGATAATTTATTAAAATACAAGGATATTATAATGAAATTGTTAGAGAAGTTTGAATCATTCACCATTGATAACATCCCAAAAAAATACAATAGACATGTGGATGCAATGGCGAGTGTAGCCTCTCTTATATCCCCTCTCGATACTTCAAAAACCTTCACTTTCATTATACACCCCATCATGAAACCTTACATTGATACTCCATTAGAAGAAATATTAACTACAACTCGACATAACTCATGTGAATGGTATGACACACTTTACGATTATTTGAAAGATGGTACTGTTCCCGAGCCCACAATGATAAATAGTAAAAAATATTTATGCAAACTAGCAGCTAAATATGTGATTCTTGTTGATGTCTTGTAGAGAAGATCCTTTAATGGTCTCTTACTAAGGTGTCTTAAGGATTCTCAAATCCCTATAGCACTTGAGCAAGCTCATGTAGGTGCCTATGGTGGTTATTTTGGAGGACGATCATTAGTACAAAAACTTATCCATATGGGTTACTATTGGCAACATATGGAGAGATTGTTTTGCTTACACTAAAAAATATCACAAATGTCAAGAGCATAGCAATCTTATTCATGCTCCTGCTTCTAAGCTCCATACCCAAGTTTCCATTCAACTATTCTCAGTGTGGGGGTTGGATCTTATTAAATAAAATTCACCTCCCTCTTTTTTCGGACATACGTTCATACTCACCACGACAGACTATTTCACGAAGTGGGTGGAAGCTATACCTCTTCGTTCTCTGAATATTGAAGTAATTTTTTGTTTCATATTGGAACACATAATTGCTCACTTTGGACTCCCATCCACAATCATTATAGACAATGGAAACCCCTTTAAAAATAATAAAGTCCAGAAATTTCTTGAAACATTGAACATTCAACATCAATTTTCCACAATATATTATCCACAATCTAATGGACGAGCTGAAAACACTAATAAGATTCTGGAACAAATTCTAAAGAAAACTATTAACAAACATCATAAGGATTGGCATAAAAAATTACATTATTTTCTTTGGGCTTATAGAATGAGTGTTAGCTTATCAATAAGAACTATGCCTTATAACCTTGTTTATGGCACGGATGTGATCATTCCGTTGGAGTTAGAAATTCCTACATTATGAATTTATCTCCAGGACCTTATTGATGATGCCGCTTATAAAGAACAAAGCTTAAACCAACTCAAGATGCTTGATTAAAGGTGCATTAACGCTCTTGAGCATCTCCAAGCTTACATAAAAAAATTACAACAAAAACATAGCTCACATGTTACTCCTCGAATGTTTCATAAGGGTGATTTTGTCCTTTCTGAGAATCAACATAATACTAATGCTAACAATGAAGACACAGATAAATTTAGCCCTAATTGGTTAGGACCTTACATAGTTGATACCAGTTACTGGTCTGGTGCTTATGTCTTAATGGAGCTTGATGGAACACCCATTAATGAACCTATTAATGTTGCGAATTTGTGTCAGTATTACCTCTAACCTCTTTAAATAATATGATTATTAAAGCAGTGTTGTTTAAAGTTATTTGATGTCATTCTAAATAGCTTTCACATTGCTTCGTTCTTGACAACTAATTTTGTGTTTGTCTTGAGCAATAAGGTAATTATTTAAAGTACATTTTATAGTTACTTTAGGATTCATACTATTCGCCTTTATGTTATGTTAAGTTAGATCCTTATATGAGTTATAGGTGTATTTAATTTAACATATTCTCGAATCAACAAAGTTGTATCTACAATAAAACTAAAATATGATTTAAACTAGATCACATTAATCATGTTAAATCATGTAGACATTAATTAAATACTTTTACCATAAGTCATTTAATTAATCACATCGCATTTATCATCAACACAAAGAGACACATCATAATAACACCAAATACACATGTCTATATATATATTAAATTTATGTACATCTCAATATCATATACCAAGTCATAAAGGTCTGTGAGAGCTAGACCCCTCAGGCTCTGGCACTTGAGATCCAGTCCTTGGACCTCGTGAGATGGTTGTGTGTGATCATGATTGTGAATTGCTGAGTCTATGTGCATACTCTAGACCGTATACTCAAACAACAGCCACATGCCACTCCTCTACCATTTGATCCCTCTCCGCTCATGTCTATGCTAGCTCTACATGTAGTCTCTCAACCTTTGTTGAGTTATGTGATGTTTATTCTGCACTCTCTGCTCGACAGAGTCATCTCCTCATGCTCTCATACACTGCCTGTAACCTTGTGAAAGGTCTGAGCAACTCTCATTCCTCCTCCATGATCGGTGGGGGCATGTATTCAGGATCCATCTCCTCCTCTTCGATGGATGCAGGTACTATCTCCATAGCATCCTGACGATAGAACTCTCACCAGTCTCTCGTCGCTCTTGTAAGATAGATAATGTACACAATTAGTAAACATCATCATGATATATCTATATATAAATAACACATAAAATACTAAAGTACATGCATAAAATCAAATATCATCACCTATGTCTCTAGTTGGATGAGGAAATTCAACCTCATCCTCTTTGGGGAGCATCGAGGACATGCTAGCCCCTCTCTGACTCTGAATGCTGATGTCTGCTATAGCTACTACACAAGATATGGTCCTCTAAGTGTGTGAGGACTCTCTATGCTGATACCAATCCTCAATAGCTACCTCATCACTCTCAATCAGGGGTGGCTCCTCCTCGTAATAATCATCCTCACAATCCTCTTCCTCCTCCTCATCCTCTCCTCCAACCTGATCCTCATAGTCAAGATCAACATCTGACTGGTACTCATCATCAATAACATCATTAAAAATATATGTTGTCCTATACCGTACCTCCTCTACTCTATCCTCTGGCTCATCCCCCTCATCTAGTGCTCGTCCTGCATCAACTATAGGGAAATCAATGGGGAACATAGGAGCTGGTCATGCATAGGACCACCACTCCTCATGCTCATCTGTGTTGTCGACATCATTAGTGTCAAATGTTGGTGGCTAATCATGATTTGAATCATTGGAATCACTCTCATGAACATGATCTATTGTAAGCCAAACAGTATCACCTCGACTCTAAGCACTCTATATTGATTTTCTAATGAAGGGGCATGCCCTCGATGGTGTCTGTACCTATCCAAACTGTCACATGACACATCCATAGTCATGTCTCCTAGATAGATACTTGTCCTTCTGCATGCTCAGTTGACTTGTGGGATCTTTCCACAATAGAGTGAGTAGATAGGGTCTCCATAAGATCTCGTCCTCCTCCAGCTGGTCAAACCTCACCTTCCAAAAGTGTAAATCTCCATACTGCCACAAGCGTCGCAAAGGATAACTAAATGCTTATGGATATCCTATAGTTATAGAAAAATGGAATCCAACACACC
Organism: Sequoia sempervirens; assembly: GCA_007258455.2. Lineage (NCBI taxonomy): Eukaryota > Viridiplantae > Streptophyta > Pinopsida > Cupressales > Cupressaceae > Sequoia > Sequoia sempervirens. Next base: position 298,453,248 of record VDFB02058242.1, on the reverse strand, counting down.
TAGTGCATGTGATATGCTTGAGGCACCAAACCTATAGAAGTGTACAATGCACCATATTTTTGATCTCTCAAAATACAAATCGGCCAAGATCATAATATAAGTGTGCTAAAATGCAGCACCCCAAGAATGGACTGTCCTCTGCTCATACATCCCTCAAATCAAATGTACCAGTCCTCCATCTAAGTGTGTTGCTCATCCATCTAGATTGAGAACCAATGCCACTATGTGTATCATAATCTATCTAACCATAGGGGCTCATGAATATAGCAGCATGGGGAGATTGATCCATGTTCTAACCCTCTCATCATGTATAGGTCCACCTAGGAAATACTACATATCCCTCTTCTCGCAAAATGACCGATCCCCCCAGGAGTATACCTACTCTCACCAAATAGGAACTCATAGAATGCAGTGTACATCCTTGAGAGTGATGGTCATCTCCTTGGTGGGAAGATGAAATCTACAAGTTTTAGTGTCCCAACGCTCACATGGGGCCATAAGCATGGTGTCATGGTATCTCATCGGTGACATAAGATAGGCCCAATAGATACCTACTGACTATAAATGCTCTATATCTTTTGTTGATAGTGCTGGAGCATGATCTCTAAGAAACATGAGTTGCCTTCCCCCAACCGCTATCGTGACCGGACAGGGACCTATCAAAATCATCACAAAATGCTCTAAAATCCATTTAATTTTTTTCAATTTTTACATATTTAATCATGCAAGTGTGTTGTTCAAAGTAAATATAGTGTTCTTTCCTAATGGCCCTAGACACTTTAAAAACCTTTTAGGACACTTCACAAAGAAATGAGACACTTCACGAAAAAATGGGACACTTCGCGAAGAAACGAGACACTTTGTGAACAAAAGGGACACTTTGCGAACAAATGGGACACTTTGCAAAAAAAAGGGGACATTTGCAAAATTTTTTTCCAAGATCCTAAATTAAGCTATCCATGTAGTAAAATCATTAAATTATTACAAAATCACAAGGAAAAAGTTATCTCGTCTGCTCAAAATCATCCAGCCGTGAAGGTGTGTAATCTCATTTGCTCAAAATTTTATTCTCTCACTCATCACAGTTCTCAAGCTACACAAAGGTAAAATGAATAGTAAGTGACAAATTACTCCTCTTTGCGTCTTTTAATCCATCTTCATCTTTTTTTACTGCTATGCATTAAAATAGGGTTATTATCTTTTAGGAATTAATAAAGTATCTCTTCTTCAAATCAACATAATGAGAGCTAGGGTAATCCATTTTCCAAGCCGTTAGAAGCATTGGAATCATGATTCTGCACCTAACATCATCCATTTTCTATCATTATAATGTATGGTGCTTGGAAATTCCCCATGATATGACATTTCTTATTTGACATGGGTAGATTGCTACCTTGATTCCACCTCTGTAAAGAAAGACAAATCAAGGGGGGCATACATCTACCCTTGAATTGGATCCCTAGGAGTTAGAGAAAATGATTTTTATATGATTAACAAATGTGTGTTGCAAGATGCAGTTCCTCATTTTGTGGTTTTGCAAAAACTACACTGGGGGCTTCATTCTCCCATCTTTTGAATGAGTATCCTTTTATGTAATAAAGTGCACTGTTTAGAGTCCTTTAGCTTACATATACATGTAGTCATATGGGCGATAAAGTGGGGGCCAAATACAATGTAGAAAATTGGACCCTCCTCACAAAAGAGACAATTTCACGTCTAATTGGACACACTTTTAAGTGCCCTACACTATTTATTCTTCAAAATAGCATTTATAGGCCCCTAAGACACATTATTTTAGATCTAGAGGCATGTTTCACTTGAGAAATCACTTAAAACTTGACAAACAACACTTAATTCTAACATATCCTAAAAACCCACCTTCAAAAGTTAGTAGTGGGACCCATTCGCCACCTTGGGCGAATGAGTCCCCTCTAGTGGGACCCATTTTCCAAGGGTGACGAATGAGTCCCTTTTGAGGGAAAATTCAATTTTGAGTGGGAATTTGATTAATTCGACTTGAATTTCTACTGAATGTTGGCCTCTTAGGTCTGAATAATGGGAAAATTAGGTGTTGTTGCTTATAAATACTCATTTTAAGTCATTTTACACATCTTTTAGTCATTTCAAAAAAGAATTTTCAAAAGTTAAGTCTTCTACAACAAGTTTCATTAGTAAAAGTTGAAGTTTTAGGGTAGCAAACTAGGGTTTTGCAGGTCTTGAAGCTCACTCCTTAGGTCAAGATTCAACATTTCAAAGGGTTGCTTATGTATTCCTATGGTGAACCATGGATAAATCTAGGTTGAGGAGATGCAACTAGCCATCAAATCACACCTAAAGACTTGGTTTCAAAGTGATTCCATCTTCCATTTTCACTTTATCTTCATATTAGGGTTTGCATTTCATTTACATGTTATTTCATCTCTATTTTTGATATGTTGTAAGATTTCTAGGGTTGATATCTTGCATCATTCAAATCACATTTTCATCTCTTATTCTTGCACAATAGAATAGGGTTTTTGACATACGTCATATTTTCCTAGTCTTTAACACACCTAAGGCTAAGTTTTTATGCAATTTTTTATTCATCCAATGTTTAATTATCCAATTAGGGGTTTGACCAAGGCAAACCCCCCATTAGACAAAAAATTTTAGGTTGTTTTGTAGGAATTTTCTAATATCCCGATTCGGGTTTCCATCAGAAATTATTGTACAGGTGTCAAGGTGTTGAATAGAGATTTGAAAGTGGACTAATTCACCATGCATGGTGAATGAGTCCCTCCTGAGATGCAGTTTTGAGTTAGAGGTAGATCCTGACACCTAGTTGACAAAAAAAGCTTCTATGCAGAAAAACCTGATCTGGGACTGATTTGCCTAGGGTGGCAAATGAGTCCTAACCAGCTTAAAATTAGATCTTATCAGATTTCTAGATTTCTTTTCAGTCTTCTTTAGCTTCTCAGGTGCACACATTTTGAAAAATAACTTTTTGTTTGGTTTAATTTGTATTTTTGTTCATTCTTTTAAGCCTTTTGCAAACAACACTGTGTTTTAAAACACTACATGAATCTTAGGTTTTGCATACATAATCAGTAAAATAGGTCATGTAATTGCACTTAATTCATTCCATTTAGTCTAAATAACATCATACATTGCATAATTTGAATGAACCTACCTAGACTTTTGGCTCTACTTTCGCCTTTTAGGTGAAAAACCCTATAAATGCTAGAAAGGATTAGGGTGCCAAAAATCTATGGCTTTGTAGCATAACACCTCATAATGGTATGATATGATGTTGAATCTCACCTACATTGTTCTCCTATAAAAATTAGATGTCTTTTTTTGAATTGGCCACTCATATATGGGTGTGTTCTATATCCTCCTTAGCCCTAAATTTTAAACTATATTCCTCAACACCAAGTTATTTATTCTTCCACTATGACCATGATGTCAATATTTATCACCTTCCATTTATTACATGGGTAAGTGCAATAAATTGAGTCCACTTCTAGCGGAAGTGTCATTTTTTAGAATAGGTACCCATTTTAAAGTGGGTACTCGATCCAAAATGTTTTAAAATCACAATCCATGTTTCTCATTTAGACTTAGGCTTAGAGAATGCATGGTAACCCAACCCTTAGCCTTAGACCTCGAAGTACAAGGTCATGAAAATATCGAGAGAAAAAAATTGACTATGTCAATATGGTTATTAGGGTTTTTTTCAAAATTATTTTATGAAATTAAAACCCATTTTAGATGAGATTTTGTAGATTTTAAATATGTATTTTTTTTCAATTGGATTTTTTTTTTAATTTTTCAATTAATTTGTGATGAAACAGGTCCATAAACTTCAATTATAAGATATTTTTAGTATTTAATAACTTTTTTACTAAAATATTGTTTTGAAATTTTTTTTTAGGAAAGCATACTTCAAAAAACTTCTTTTCAATTTGAAAAGAAATGATAATTTTAGGTCATCTTATGCATGACGTACATGACATTTTTTCAAAACACCAAATACGACCAGTCAAAAATTAACAATAAAATAAATATTCAATTAAAACTTAAAAAAAAAATGAAATTGTGCTCAATTATGTTACAAATCTTTTCCCAAAAGGATTTAGAAAAATATGATTATTTAGGTCAAAATATGGATGACGTATACTTGCATGGTATAGTAAAAAAAACTAACTTTTAAATAGTGGTTTTTAGAAACGCCTAGTAAAAATTAATTTATATCATATGTGTATTAAAATAAATTACATATTTGGAAACTAGACTCTATGTACTACATTTAATGATTGGTGAATTTTTCCAACTTCCCATCTCTAAGTGCTTCAAATTTTAAGGTCAAATGTGAAAAATTCTGAAAATATGGGAAAACACTTCCACTTTTTGGCCAAAAAGTGGACTCAACTTCTTGCCAACACCCACATCCTAAATGAACTCTTCCTTTGTGGTGGCCTAACACTCCTATCATACCTTAAATCCATACAAATAACTAATGATTCATGAAAGTTATGGTCCTGTTGGTGGTTTTCAAAGAACTAGGTAGATCTCACCGAGCATCTATGAGTTTTCTAGATTCAATTCTTGAATACTTAGGAGATAATTGGCCAATGAACAAGGGGAAGCTTAAATTCTTCCCTCCTGCACTTTGGTATTTGCAAAACCTAGGAGGGAAATCCCACAATATGCATCCTGCAATCTTTCCACACAATTATATCACACATTGCATAATAAACAGATACATTCTCACTAAAATGCTAAATAAATGAAATCCTTCAAGAAATTGACAATTCCTTAAAAGGATTAAACACTTAAATCTAAGAATACCATACAATAAAAACATTAACAAAGGTAAATATATTAAAAAGTTTGTTTATAATTTTTTTTCTAAAATTGAAGCACTAGAATCATAGGAAATGCACTTAACACCTTAGATCAATGTCTTATCTTAGGGTAGGGAGTCAAAAAATAATAAACTGAACTATAAGGCGACATTAATTCCAAATAGTCACGAACTTTGTGAAATTTCATTAAAATTCACATATCACATACTCAAACTCTACGATTATTAGATCCACTAAACATTTATATGAATTCATGCTTTAATCAAGGTATTTTAATTGATTCATTAAACTAAAGCCAGAATTAAAGCATATATCGCTGCAAAACAACAATAAAAATTAATGAAAGGATCATTGATCAAATTTTCATTAATAAATCATATGGAATGTTACATATGGAGGGATAATAGACTAAAAATATTTGCAATGTTCATTCAGACATGCTTGAAAACCACACAATTTACAAAATCTTCTTGCTCGACTCAAAACCTAAGGGACAGACTCAAAATATATTTTGTCTATGTTCTTAAATTTCATTTTCAGATCTAGAATTCAAAAAGAGACCTACACAAATGGCCCTAAATTCCCTTTTATAAGAACAAGGGAGCAAAACAAGCTTTAGGATGAAAAGTACACATGTCACATTTTCATTTGACAACCTATACTAGGCATTCCATGATGAATGGTTACAACAAATTGAAAGAATATTCTCCATTGAGACAAAGGTTTCCTTTCAATTGCTGGATATTTATGTGCCTTCCAAAAGGTATTTTGTTGAAGAGAGTGGTCTTCAAACCGTTGGAACATCTTTATTCTTTTTAGCAAAATGACAAAAGGCATCCAAAAGGAGGGAAAAGGTGGATCAAAATTTAGATGAGCATCTAGCACCAGTCCAAGTCATCAATAGTCAACACTTACTTGTTATATTTTGAATTGGGAGAAACATATCTTTTATACATTACATCTTTTGAGGCCAGACCTGTACTATACTTGACCATGTGAGTATGTTCCCCATCACCGTGTCTATAGATCCAATTCATCAATGAATTTCTCCTTCCACAATTCTTATTTTGTGTCAGAAGACCAATTAAATCCAATAAGTTCATCCATTTTTTTTTGTAGGGAGCATATTTTTCCATGACTGAATTGGATTCTTTATCAAAATCTTCCAGGAAGCTAATGGAAAAAGAAAAAATCTCAAGGGTGTTCTTCAATACATCAATGTCAAAACTCTCACATATGAGTGATGCTTGGGCACCAATTGTTGTATCCAATTGATCTTTTCCTATAGAGGTTTTACCTCATCATATGTGTGTTGGATATTAGGAAATAATACCAAATTTGCCTCATCAAATTTTTTCTTCAACTCTTTTACTTTCACCTACAAAGGAGTAGCATACCCTTGAAACTTTTGTTCTTTAATCTCATTAATGAATTTATAAGTTAGGCCATTCTTTGGATATTTATCCTTCTAATGTGCTAACCAAAATGCAATGAGCTTCAAGTTACCAACCCTAGGAATCCATTTTTCCAAGATTGGAGTAGCTAAATCATTATCTCTTTGAGACAACTTTATTGCTTGCAACATTAAAGAATAATTTCAATGAATATTATTTAATTTACTTTGAATCTTCTTATTCAAATGCTCCAAAATAGTGTGAACAATCTTTGAATTATTCTCATAAATGGTATCTTGAACCTGTGCAAACAATTTCATATACACTTCAATTTGCAAAAATAATTGCTCCTTGGTGGGATCATTTGATGGAGTGGCACTCGATGTGCTTGGATCCTCAACTACAAGTGGTTCTTGGCCCAAGTTGTATGGAATTATTTCCAAGGAATGTTCTGGTGAAGGAGGAGGAGATTGAGGATGTGCTATTAGAGACGTTGGTGCAACATGACTTTAGCTAGATGGGCGTTGACTCCTCAATGTTTCCATCTATTCCTTGAACATTGCTAGCTCTATTTCCAACTCAGCTACCCTTTACTGACTCTTATTGTACTCATCAATAATTTCATTATATTTTCCCTTGTATAAGTCTCTATTAGCAATGACACTCTCCACTATTGCCTTAGTTAATTTAGCAACATTTATTGTCATTTCAATTGCTTCCAATCTTGGAGTATCAGAAACTCTCCTTATAATCATTTTCCCACTAAATTCAATTGGTTTTGCAACTCTTGGCTTCCTAGAATCCAAAGATAATGACCAAAGGTCCAAGGCATCTCATTCCTCACTAAATTGTGACCCTTGTAGTGCTCATTTGGCATCTTCCTCTATTTGGAACAAGAGCCTTTCATTCCTCATTGCATCTAGCACAACTGCATCAGGAATATCCCTTTCAGGTAGCAATAATATACCACTTTTCAGCACAAGTTCTCTACCTTCTTTAGCTATGATACATTGGAATTCCTTCCTCATCACCTTCCATACATTTGCTTGAATAATCCCCTCAAGAAGTTCTACATGCAGGATCCTATATTTTGCCACATTCTCTGTATATTCTAGAGCCTTAGCTCTCCACACAAAATATTTGATTGCTTTAGTCTCAATAAAAGAGTCATCTTCTATAAATGCCTTGTAGACTTCCTACCTCAATTCATCTACATTGTTCAAACCAATTATATAAGCCTTTCCTAGTATAAGGCCACTTTATGTGATACTTGATGCAACCTCCCTTGGGGAAGAAGGCATTCCTTGTTGCATCTCTTTAGGTGTAACCAAGAGTTCATCCTCATCTATCTTAGGGTAATCAACTACCCCACCCACCTTAATCCTTTACGTTTTGGTTGGTGGCTTCTCTGAAAGAGAAGGTCCTCTTGGAGGTGAATCAATATGAATTACAATAGCTCTAGCCTATCTTGAAGGTGATGGCACTAACATCACAGGAGAAGTTTTCCTTGAGACCCTATGATGTAGTAGGGGTTGCCAATGTTTTCTTCTTCTATATTGTCTCCTTCTTCTTGGAGTACACTCTAATTTTTTGGGGTGGTTGGTAGGAGGGTCTTTCCTTATCTTTTCTTTCTAGTTCTTCTTCTACTTCCACTACTTTCCCCTTTTCTACAATTGTATGTTCTTCCCTCAAAACACCAACTATGATCTCAAAATTATCAAGAACATACATGACTCTATTTAAATCTCCCTTAATGTTGGGTAGAGGATCATAGTTGGGATATGATCTTTTAACCTTTTCCACAATCTTTTTGAAGGCGAGATACTTTTCCTTCCTCTCATCCTCAACTTAAAAGTCAAAAAAATTCCTGATGACATCTTCAAGATAATAAAAGTTATGAACAAAGGAGCCACTCCTATTCTTTTCCTTCAAGGCAACTGTGAAGCCCTCATGGTCATTGTTCCTTGGGTGCACTATTTTAAGTTTGTATAGTGCAAGAATCTATCCCAAGTCCTTCCATCCTCCCTTGACCATTACAAATTCTACAAATACTATCCATTTAGCGAAGAATGAGCCTTTCTTTTGTTGGTCTGGTAGATGCACCATTTGTGCTAACCCTTTCTCATAATGTCAATGAATCCAATCCTCAATGGTACATCTCTTGGAAATGCATGTGGATTTACATTAGTACCATAGACCTTGAAAATGGTTGTATTGGGGTATGGAATTATATCCCCCCAATTATGAGCTATCTTATAATTAAGCATCCTCTTCAAGGGCCTCAAAAAATCATGTATCTCTTTGGGGATACTTAGTGGATTGTGAATCAGGAACCTCCTCAGTTTTGAAGCAAAAACATTCCAGAAAACAACATAGTCAAATTTCAAATCATCTTTATCAAGAATTTGAGTCCAACACTGGACTAGTAATTCAAGATCACCCTTTGATTTCCTTAATGTCATATCTTCATCATAATGCTTTTCTCCCTTTTTTATAAAAATATGTGCATCAAGAGGGAATACCACCAGAATATGACCCAATTCTTCCCTACCTTTAATGCAATCAAACCTTGATAACTATTTTTTTCCAAGTATGTGGCATAGTCATAAACTACAATGTAAGATGCATGTTGAAAATGTGCTTCCATATACATGTAACCCCTTGGTATGGTGGTTGGTGGATTATAACCAATGATTTGGAATAAGAAGTACATTGTCATCTTGAAGTAATTGGAAAAGTACTTCATGGGAAAGGGTTCCTTTTCATCTTTACCAATCCTTATCTTCTTTCAAGAATTCCCAACCGCAGTACTTGCAGTGTGTATGGGTAACATTGTTGTCTTGAACACAAAATTAGTATTCTCATATTCATTTATGAAAGTTTCAAGGTCAATGGTAATCATGTCATCACTCCACTTGGTTATTTTTTATGAATGAAACTTAATCTTATTCCTCATCTATGAATCTTCAAGAGCTCAATTATTAACAAGATTAAGGATTGGCCAACACATAAGTGAGGCTCTAAAAGACCTCACTTCTTCTCTTCGGGCTCTATGAAACCCAGGAGGGTAATCCCACTTATGCTCATAAGATACTTACTTGGTCAAAAGCATTTCCACACAAAGATATATTCCTCATAAATTGAAAACAAGCAAAATTCATCAAAGGCTTGGAAATTTTTTTAACAAGTTACTACCTATTGCAAAGAATACAATACTACTTAAGGTTTGTAGGGTATAACTAAAAATTTTTGTTTATGGAGTCATTCTCATTTAAAGTCTCTGGCTAGGTTCACCACCAGCTCAATTAGTTACAAGATAAGCTAGCAAAAGGAATAGTGCCTTCTCTAAGGGAATAATGGAGTCATACTTTGCAGTTAATCAATAATACAACAACAATTTAACTTAGTAATGAGGGGACTATTGGCATGCTACTTTGTGGAATCCAACTCACCGCATTTAAAATGCTGCTACTTATCTAACTCTTTATTATTTTCCCACAAACCCATGACCTTATTTTAGCATTAAATCAAATCATTGAATTTAATCACAAATAAACCCATTCATTCAACACAAATGAGAGAAGAAAAATGAAATTACTATTACAATTTTATTCATAATTTGCGAGGAAAATACACAGGAGAGCATATATTTTAGAACTAGCATTTTCTTCCATTACAGATATTACTTTGTAAAACCATTTTAAGATAAAAAAACATTATGACTCATACCCTAAAAATTTCTTATGATATATTCATCAACTTATCTATTTACATTCTATTGCTCTATGAGCTTAGCTTTTACCTAGACCCTTCTAAGACTGAAAATTTTTGAACTTCCATAATCAGCCATGAAATCCCCTTTATAGATAGGGGAGAAACAAGAATTCAGTTGAGTTAGGACTAAATTTCATACTTCATTTCAAAACCTAATTTCAACTTATTTTGAGAAACTCCCCAAATAGTTACATGCAATCATTTGAGAGCAAGGGAGGGAAAAAGACAAAATTCATCCACAAGGTACCATTAGTTGTTGAAATGTCCACATCAAGCAAAAGATTCCTTATCATACTAGCCAAAGGACTTCCACATCAGCATGGAAGAGTAAAATAACAACAATATAGACATGTTGAAAAACAAAATTCCTGATGTAGAAGCCATGGTATCATTAAAAAAAACAACAAGGAGGATACACTACCCTGAGTTGTCAACATCAGAATATACTCCACCACTCCTCATTTGTGATGAAACTAGAGAAGCTACCACCATATCCTCATCAAATTCATCATATGGCACTAGAGAGAGAATATATTGGCCATATCATGAGTTAGTGTCACCTCCATCATCTAAAGGGCTATCAGAGAGCACAAATGGAGAATTATGTTTTCCTAGGAAAACCTTATGACTCTTGTCTCTTTTCCTGGCCTTCTTTGTAGGCTTATACAGATCCTTTCCCTTAAACTTGAACAATTATTCTGAAATGGTCTTGTTTCTTAAGTTGTAGGTACTCTAGACAATTGCTTTCTTCTTTTGACTGTAAACAAATATTTTAAAAGTCGTTATTGGACACTTACCCTTCTAGGATCTTTCACCTAAAAGGGAAGGAATAGGGTTAAAAATCTATGTCTACATTCAAGAATTGAAGGTATGGAGGGATGCAATTATGTTTAATTAAGATGTACTAATGCAATAATTTGAAACTAAAGTAATGTAATGATGCAAAACTATGAAAATGTAAAGTGCTGGAAAACAGATTCTGATAAGCAGAAAAGTTAAAAAAATGCAATAAACAATCAAATGAAGATGTAAAATAGGAACTATGAACCTAGACACTGAAGGTAGGTAGATTGGAGATTGTAGAATCCACTAAAATTTTGGAAATTTTAACTGTTTAAGTAATTGGGACACTTAGGCCAACCTGCGTGACTTAGTCCTAGAATAGGGAAAACTACCCAAAAACCTATTTTAGCCAAATGGGTGTCTGAATCTTAAAAATCACTAAATATCAGGTTCAGTGGGACTAATTCTCCCAAGGTGGTGACTTATTCCACTTATGAGTTTTTGAAAATTCAGAAATGGAAATGGAAACCAAGAACCTACACTCTACTTTTTGACGGGAATTTGGATATGGATCTTCGAAAAACCCTACAAAACATGAGATACATTTTTTTCTAATCGGGGTTTTTCCTTAGTCAAACCCCTAGTTGGTATTTAAACCTTGAATGGAGAATAATTTGCATAAAACCCTAGCCTTAGATGTGTTAAGGACTAGGAAATTCTGAAGTATGTTAAAAACCCTATTCTATTGTCCTAGAATAAGAAATGCAAATGTGATTTGTGTGATGCAAGATCTCAACCCTAGAAATACTTCAACACATCAAAAATGAAAATGAAATGATGAGTAAATGAAATGAAAACCTTAATCTGAATATGAGGTGAGAATGGAAGATGGAATCACTTTGAAACCAAGTCTTTAGGTGTGATTTGATGGCTAGTTGCATCTCCTCAACCTAGATTTCTCCATGATTCACCATAGGAATCCATCATCAACCTTTTGCAATGTTGAATCTTGACCTAAAGAGTGAGCTCCAAGACCTAAAAAATAGCTAGTTTGCTGCCTTAAAACTTCAACTTTTGCTAATGAGACTTGTTGTAGAAGACTAGACTTTAGAAATTGCTTTTGTGAAATGACTAAGAAGATGTGAAAAATGACCGAAAATGTGTATTTATAATGAAGACCTAATTTTCCCATTATTCAGATCTAATAGACTGACATCCATTGAAATAATAATTTGAATTAATGAAATTCCTGCTCAAAAGTGGAAAATACCCCAAAAGGGACTAACTCACTACCTTGGGCGACTTAGTCCAACCAAGAATATTTTATTTGGGTTTCATGAAATTTGACTATTTTTAGTGATATTTGTTGGGATTTAAGTGGTTTCTTGAATGTATTAGGCCTCAAAGTCCAAAATTATGAGTATTAGGGGCCTACAAATGCAATTTTAAGAGGTGATTGACAAAAGGTGCCTAAAGAAGGACTTAGTTTTAACACAAAATTGTCTCTTTCTTCAAGAGTATATAATTTTTGGCAGTACATTGACCACAAGCCCTCCTTTTACCCTTTGAAACCTCATAAGTTGTCAGGACTTCTTAATTAGCTATAGACATATCCTCATAACACTCAAACACATGAAGCCGACTAGACCTCCTAGCTGGTTGAATTGGTACATCATACTTTCCCATTTCGTAGAACACAAGGTGAAAGCTAACAAGTCTAAATTGAGTATAAATTGACCAAATTAAAAGCTTCTGAATCAAATTTGTAGGAAAGCACACCCACAAGCCCTGACAATCACAACTATCCCTAGAAAAATGGAATTCCTAGGAAAACTAGAGTGTGAATTATAGAGATCCCATATGAAGAATAAATTACCCAGGACAAGAACACCAACTCCTCATCTCATGGGAACTTAACACTTGCTCACCTCTTTAATAACCCACACCTCACATTCTCTGTAGATTGAAAATGGTGAGATCAAATGGTAGGCATTCTAAATTAAATAGACCATTTGGAGCGTGCTGCAATTAGTGATTGAAGAGATCATTGCATGAGCGAGTTGATAACTTAGTAGCTCAATTTTTAATTTGAACCATCAATATTTAAGAATTTAAAACTTCATCAATGGCAACCCTGAGCATCGTTTCTATCTTTTATAACTTGTTCCTGAAAAATGGCGATACCACCTCAAAAAGTTGCCACGTTTACCCTTAATCCTCATTAGTCACTTGTGATCTAAAAATTAACATGCATCACCAACACAATTTTTTCTCCTTCATTAATATCCTAGAAGTACTCAAAGTGGGCATTTGGAGAGAACATTCCTTCATACATTTCATCACTCATCACAAAAATTTTCCATCTTTCTAGGGTTCAATTAGCAAGGAGAGTATTAATGTGATGAACTTCAGCTCCTTGGATCATTCTACTTTAAAACCACATCAAGGGTTCTCCACTCACCTCACTACTTTCTTCCTCCCTCTATACAATGTCCTCGAGATACTGCCACGTTCTTTTTTCATTCAGTAGTTGTCGCTTATCACTGACACATTTAATCCTTCACTAGTTTTATCAATGATGCAAGCATCCACGCAATGAAATCTTAGCCCTTGAAAATATGGCCCATCCTCAATCACATTCATTTTCCCATCACACATCACTAATTTAACTTTGAAATCTAGATACCATCAATGATGGGAGATAAAGTGATGAAAGAAGATTAAGACATGTGCACCTGCATGAAAATAAATGATACAAAAGACATTGTTCATAAGATCAATTCAAATGAGGGAAAAAAATTTGTACAGATGACTCTATCACTCATCGCTATTTTGAAACTTAAGTCTTGGAAAGGATCTGTGATGAGCGATAGGAGAAAATACAAAAGCACTAGGGCTATCACTTATCACTAATTCTCGTCATAAAATTTGCAAGAAATTAGTGATGAGATATCCCAGTAATTACATAGAACACTTGCATCGTGTATCGCTAATACAAACTTAACATTCAAAACCCATCCGTGATATGCAAAGCACAAGAGATACTTCATATTGTTCATTGTTATTTTGAAAATTACAATCACACAACTATCTATGATGAATGATGAAGAGAAGAACAAAATCGTGGAGGCCATCATTGATCACTAATTCAATACTCAAGGTTCAAGTGTTATTACTGACAAGAAAAAATTCAATGATATAAGGAGAAGCAAGAGCATTTCCCATCGTTGATTCATATCAAGAGCTCTCAAAGCTTTCTGCAATGATCGAAACCAAAGAAATACTGCTGATCACTTATCATCAATTTAAACATACCTTTCAGAAACTATCTATGATGAGTGACAAAGAGACATGGTCAAAGGGACTTAAGTAAAAAAATTTAAGCACATGCCCACAAGTTCTTCTAATGAAGGCGACCATCTTAGGATGATGTAGGAAAAGGTCTTCACAATATTTTAAGTCATAAAATGCAAAGGATGTAAAAGCCAAAAGGGCCTTTAATTCAACCTTATATAAAACATAGGAAAATTAGACCTAGGCATGAGGGACTGGTTACTCCACAATCGTCAATGGCATAAGAAGTTTGAATATGACCGACAACAGGAAACATGAGTTAAATGATGAATTAGAATGTTACAAGGGTTTAGACTTAAGGGTTTCCTGGGTGAAATTAACAACAAAATAACAATACTACAAAAACCAAAAGTCCAAAGATGAGAGGCCTATTTAAAAATGTAGAATTTTCAAAAATGGAACCAAAAAATTTGAGGGTTCCATCAGTGGCTCTAGTTGGGGAAATCTCTTTGGGACATTTATTTCTCAAAAAAAAAGTGAGAGTCCAGAATCTCAGGTGAAGCAAACCAAGAAAAAATAGCCAAAACCAATGATGAAGCAAGAAAACCAAACCCAAATGAAACAACATATGTATAACATTTACACAAGTTATGGGGTCAAACCAACCTTAAAACTAGTGCCTACCTCTGTAAAAATCCCTTGTTTTCCACTTTTTGCACCATGCTAAGGCTGAAGACACTATCATGAAGGGTCAGCTGGTCCGTTTGACTATTATCATCATTCAAATGGATATTAGATTCATTTTTCTCATTAAGCTATAAATCCTCATATACATTCCTTCTAAGGTTCTTGTTCAGGGGTACACCTTTACTTTGTGTGATGAACAAGAAATGTTTATACACAAGCTTCATTTCAAATTGGTGCTCAAATTTATTAGAGCAATATAAACCAACTATGTTGCCAAATGTTCCATTATCTTGGGAATTCAACTCATCAGACCACATAGCATTCTTGCTTTCATTCATACTAGGGATATTCCAACAAAGAGCATCATCCCTACCATCCTAGGCACCAAAGATTATTTCAGTTTCTAGTTCACTTGAATACTTGAGTCCTTTACTCCAATTATTGCTCAAATTGAAGCTAAAAACTTCATCAAATGATTCAAGCATCTCAGGCTTGATGTGATTAACATTATGGTATTCAAGTATGTCATCAATTAAAAAGTTTGTTGATTTGTATTTGTGGGACTCATTATACCCTGAACATTTAATAGCCAAACAATTTTTTTCATCCCTTTCTTCAATAGGCTCCTTGTTAAAAACAATCATATCCATTTCTTCCATGAAATTTTCATAATTCATTCATCTTTCATATAATCCATTAATGACATGACATTATTGGCTATCATTTTTAATTTCATCACTCCTAATATTTAGCTCATACATAGGTTACTGAATATAGACACTCTTGTCTTGAAATTCGTCATTGATCATATTTCTATAACACTCCAATTATGATGTTTTTGAACTACATTCCATGAGTCCTTCATTTGAATTTTGTTCATTTACTGGTGAGGGAAACAACTCGTGAAGATTGGTACAACTGAATCGTTCAGGCAAGACAAATATCTCTTGGTCAGTCTCACAAAGAGATTCTTATTCCTCTTGAGAGCAATCATAATATTTATTTTCATTATCCTGGCCACCAACCTTCAAGCGTATATTAGTAGTTTTTTGTAAATATGACAATTTTATCACCCACACTACTAGATAGATGTTCTTCTTCTGAGAAATCCTTATTCATTTCTTGAATAAACATTTGACCTTCACCAGGACAATTACCACTATGAGTTTGTAACCACATTCTTTGTAAATAATCATTCTTAGCCTCCTCAAAAATCCTAGTCCAATCAAGTATCTGATCAAAATCCTAAGGTTTCAATTCCTTAGGCAAGGCACTGAGTCCTAGCTCATAAATGTTCCAAAACATGTCAATGCAATTTGAATCCACAGGTTGTAACCCATTATGAATTTCTAGTAGGGAATCTAAGAACCTTGCAAACAACTCATATGGAAACTCCTCCTCATATCTCTTCATTCCAGATAGTCTTTGGACTAACAACACTTGATCATTATTAATTAAACTTTGTAGAAGTCCATCTTGAATCAATCCATGATTAAGTTGTTGTGAGAGTGAACAAGATGCGATATCTAAAGTATTATCACCTTGATCATCTCATTTATCTTTAGGAGATCCACTCACTTGTTGTGAACCAGGACAAGAAACACTTGCAGCCATATATCCTCTCATCATTAAATATTTCACAATTTTTTCAATATCCATAGTATTG
This sequence comes from Sequoia sempervirens, assembly GCA_007258455.2. Classification (NCBI taxonomy): domain Eukaryota; kingdom Viridiplantae; phylum Streptophyta; class Pinopsida; order Cupressales; family Cupressaceae; genus Sequoia; species Sequoia sempervirens. Next base: position 298,436,803 of record VDFB02058242.1, on the reverse strand, counting down.
TAACAAGCCTTCTGCAATGTTTTTGGTTCCTTATCCCTTATCAAATGCACCTAAATATATATGCAAACATTCTGCATCACTAGGTCTTAGGTATTCAAGAATATCTCTTACTTCTTGTTCAAATATGAGGTTGAAAACATGAACCAAATCATCTTCATCCTTTTGGATTTCCATAAATCTTTTCATTACCAAGATAGGATTACCCCTTTCACCAAATTTCTCCATAAATGCAACCATGAAACTATTCAACGAAGCTACAAAATAGATTGATAAATATGAAAACCAGTCTCTAACATTTTCCTTTAAAGAATGAGAAAAAAGTTTCATAACAACATCCTCACGATCTATCTCATAATCACCCATAAAATCTATGAATGAATTCAAGTTTTCAAATGATAACTCTGAGTTGTGCCCTATAAATTTAGGCAACATCACTTGGAATTTTCTTAGGGAAACCTTGAATACCATTAAAACTTAATCATTTATATCTCTGAATAGAGAACTTATTTTGATGGAATGATAAGAGATGCATGCCTTGCATGCTTTTATTTGATATTCCATAGGGAAATGTAGGTGAGTAATACATCTCTCTTATACCATTATCCAATCTTTCAAAATCAACTTCATAATTGATTTGTCTACTGCCTCATTCCTTAATCTTAATCACATTTTGGAGCTTGAACATATCCATGCCTTAAAATTTCTAAGAGGCATAGTTTAGGAATAAACATCCTTCTTCAACCCACCCTAGATATCACATATTACACCTTAGAAGTATATAAAATAGCTATAATCCCTCTAATTGTGCTTAAATCAGATAATAGTGAAACATAATTTTCACCAAATCATTTCAACATGGTCTTCACATATTTTTTTCTTCTTTGAAAACCAAAACAGGGGAAAAATACCTTGATATAGTGTAATTACTTCTGAATTGTGCCCTTGACTAAAAAAATTTATGGATCTGGAACTTTCTTCACACTTTCATCAAGCTCTTATTCATAGAATCGCCAAATCATTTATAGAGGAACCCACTTCAACAATATGAATTTCCCTTCATGAGTAGGTTTTACTTTAACCTTCACTAATCAATAGAGCCACATATAACTCTCTATACTTGTTTCCAACATCTTTTCATTCCATCTTGCAATAATTCATATTGGTATAGAGATAAGGGGAGTCGCCACCCACATCTAGTGAGCAATTTTTAAATATTCATGAAATATACTAAATCTTTACAACACCTGCAAGTTCTCAATGAAATAGACCAAATTCATTCCATACTAATGAAGATCATCTCATTGACACAAAACTAGGCTTGAGAATATTATCCCCTAACAAATAATTTGACTCTTTTAAGTCAAGATAATCTTCAATCAAAATATCTTCATGTTAGTCCCCAGTAGAGTCGCCATTTCTATTGGTTATTTTTTATGAACCAAACTTAGTCTTATCCCTCATCTATGAATCTACTAGAAATCATTTATTAACAAGGGTAAGGATTGGTCAACACATATTTGGGCCTCTAAAAAACCTCACTTCTCTTCGAGCTCTATGAAACTCGGGAGGGTAATCCCACTTATGCTCATAAGATACTTACTTGGTCAAAAAAATTTCCACACACAAATGTATCCCTTAGAAAGTGAAAACAAGAAAAATTCATCAAAGGCTTGGAAAACCTTTGAATAAGTTACTACCTATTGCAAGGAATATGGTTCTACTTCAGGTTTGTAGTGTATAACTGACAATTTTTTTTTATGGATTCATTCTCATTTCAAGTTTCTAGCTAGGTTCACCACTAGCTCAATTAGTTACAAGATAAGCTAAACAAAGGACTAGTTCCTTATATAAGGGAATAATGGAGTCATACTTTACAAATAATGAGTAATACAACTACAATTTAACTCAGTAATGAGGGGACTATTGGCATGCTACTTTGTGGCATCCAACTCACTGCGTTTAAAATACAACTACTTATTGAACCCTATATTCTTTTCCCACAAACCCATGACCTTATTTTAGAATTAAATCAACTCATTGAATTGAAGCACAAATAAACCAATTCATTCAGTGCAAATGATAGAGGAAAAATTAAATTACTATTAACAATTTCTTTCATAATTTGTGAGGAAAATACACAGGAGAGCATATATTTTAGAAATAACATTTTCATCCATCACTGATATTAATTTTTAAAATAATTTTAAGATCAAAATACATTATGAACCATACCCTAAAACTTGCTTATGATATATTCATCAGCTTATCTATTTATATTCTACTTCTCTCTGAGTTATCTTTTACCTAGACCCTTCCGAGACTCAAATTTTTTTGAACTTTCGTAATCAACCATAAAATTCCCTTTATAGATAGGGGAGCAACAAGCATCTGGCTGAACTACAACTACATTTCATACTTCATTTCAAAACCTAATTTCAACCGATTTTGAGAAACTCCCCAAGTAGTTACATGGAATCATTTGAGATTATGGGAGGGAAAATGACAAAATCCATCCATAGGGTACCATTAGTTGTCAAAATTTCCACATCAAGCAGAAGATTCCTTATCATACTAGCAAGAGGACTTCCACATCAACATGGAGGAGTAAAAGACCAACACCATAGACATGTTGAAAAAGGAAATTCCTAATGTAGAAGCCATGGTGTCATAGAAAACAAAAAGGAGATGCTACTTTGAGTCATCAACATTAGAATATGCTTGACCACTCATTGTTCATTATGAAACTGAAGGAGCCATCACATCCTTGTTAGAGTCATCATATGGAAATAGAAAGAGAAGATATTGGCCATATCCTGAGTCATTATCACTTCCATCATCTAAAGGGATATCAGAGAGAAAAATGGGAGAATTATGTTTTTCTAGGTAGGCCTTATGACTCTTGTCTCTTTTCTTGGCCTTCTTTGTAGGCTTAGCTAGCTCCTTTCCCTTAAACTTGACAAATTCTTTTGAAATGGTCTTGTTTTTTAAGTTTTAGGTACTTTGGACAATTGTTTTCTTCTTTTTACCATGGGCTCTCCTTTTACCCTTTGAAACATTAGAAGTTTCTGAGACTTCTTGCTCAGCTGCATACATATCCTCGTAACACTCAAACACATTAAGCAAGCTAGACCTCCTAGCTAGCTGAGTTGGCACACCAGACTTTCCTATTTCAGAGAACACATGGTGAAAGCTATAAAGTATAAGTTGAGCATAAATTGACCAACTTAAAATCTTATGACTCAAATTTATAGGAAAGCACACCCAAAAGCCCCAACAATCACAACTAGGCCCAAAAAAATGGAATTCGTAGGTGAACTACAATGTGAATTACAAAGAGCCCATATGAAGAATAACTTAATTGGGACAAGAAAATCAACTCCTTATCTCATGGAAACTTAACACTCACACTCCTCTTCAATAACCCACACCCCACATTCTCTCCAAATTGAAAATGGTGAGATCAAATGGAATGCATTCTACATTAAATAGACCATTTGGAGAGTCCTACAATTAATGATTGAAGAGATCATCATGGGAGTGAGTTGATAACTTAGCAGTTTAGTTTTGAATCTGAACTATTGATCTTTGAGGATTTAAAACTTCATCAATGGCAACCTTGAGCATCATTTCTGTCTTTTACAACATGTTCCTAAAAGACGATGATACCACTTTAGAAATTTTCCACATCTACCTTTAATCCTCATTAGTCACCTATGATCTAAAAATTAACATGCACTGCCAACATAATCCATGCTCCTTCATTAATATCAACAAAGTACACAAAGTGGGCATTTGGAAAGAATAGTCCTTCATACATTCTATCTCTCATCATGAACTTGCCCCATATTTCTATGGTTCAATCAATGACGAGAGTATTGACATGATGAGATTCAACTCGTTGGATCATTCTACTTTAAAAGCACATGAATGGTTCTCCACTCGCCTCACTACTTTCTTCCTCGCTCTATACGATGTCCTCATAATACTCCCACATTTCCTTTTCATTCAGTAGTTGTCGCTTATCATTGACACATTTCATCCTTAACTAGTTCTATCAGTGTTGCAAGCATCCACACGATTAAATCATAGCCCTTGAAAATATGGCCCATCCTCAATCATGTTCATTTTCCCATCATGCATTGCTGATTTAACTTCCAACTCTATATCACATCAACAAAGAGAGATAAATTGATGAAGCAAGATTAACACATGTGCACCTGCATGAAAATAAATGATACAAAAGACATCACTCATAAGATGAATTCATATAAGTGAAAGAAAGTTGTACAGATGACTCCATTGTTCATTTCTATTTTGAAACTTAAGTTTTGGAAAGGATCCGTGATGAGTGATAGGAGAAAATAAAAAATTACCAAGGCTATCACTTATCACTAATTCTTCTCATCAAATTTTCAAGCAATTAGCGACGAGAGATCCCAACAGTTACATAGAAATCTTGCATCACGTATCGTTAATAGAAACTTAACATTCAAAACCCATCCGTGATACTCAAAGCATAGGAGATACTTCATATTGCTCATTGCTATTTTGAAAATTACAATCACATAACTATCGTTGATGAACGATGAAGAGAAGAATAAAATCCTAGAGTCCATGACTGATCAATAGTTCAATACTCAAGGTTCAAGAGTTATTAGAAACAAGTGAAAATTCAATGATATAAGGAGAAGCAAGAGCATCACCAATCACTAATTCATATCAAGATCTATCAAAGCTTTCCATGATGAGAAAAACCAAATAAATACCACTCATTTCTTATCACCAATTTAAACATACCTTTTAGAAACTATCTGCGATGAGTGACAAAGAGAGATGGCCGAAGGGACTTAAGTGAAAAATTTTAAGCACATGTCCACAAGTGTTTCTAATGAAGGGGACCATCTTAGGATGACATAAGGAAAGGTCTTCACAATATTTTAAGTCATAAAATGCAAAGGATAGAAAGGCCATATAGGCCTTTAATTCAACCCTATATAAAAAATAAGAAACTCATACCTAGGCATGAGGGACCAGTTACTCTACAATCATCAGTGACATAAGCAGTTTAAATATGACCAGCAATGGGAAACATGAGGTCAACGGTGAATTAGAACATTGTAAGGAGTTAGACTTAAGGGTTTCTCAGGTGAAATTGATAACAAAATAACAATATTGCATAACTCAAAAGTCCAAAGATGAGATGCCTATTTAAAAAAGAAGGATTTTTAGAAATGGAACCAAAATTTTTGAGGGTTCCATCACCACTCATGCAAATTGAAAACTTGTGCAATCTCTTCCTTGGTTATCAAAACCATTTCAACAACATTGTATGGCCTAACCACTCTAGAAACACGGTCCTACCTTGCAGCTATTTCTTTCAAGAGGTCTACATCCATGTATACATTTGGGATGACCAACTTCCCCATATTCAACCTCAAGGTGTTACAAACAAGGACTCCACAATTTTTGTTCCCAAACCAGTTTTGGAACAATTTCCATCCAATGTAGGGAAACTCAACATCCTTGATAAAACATTGCTTACCTAGTAATCCATTTGTAATTCTAGGGCCATAGAATAGGGCTTCTCCCTCAGCCTTCTTGCTAGTTGAGTGTTTTAATTGATCGTTAATTTATTGTGAGATAGGCATGGACAAAGTTTTAGAACAGATAACTTGAGCTTTAGGATCCATTGGTAACAAGGTGGGTTTACACTAATCTAAGGTTTCAACACAGAGAGGTTCAAAACCTAGCTTATCTATTCAAAACATAGCGCATAGTTTGAACATACAATTTCAATTAAAAGAGTATGTGTAAACTAATTCGATTAAAGACACACTCAGTATTTTCCCAAATTCAAGACCACTTAGATAAAGCACAGAGAATGGAAATTGTTTTAATTATTACATTTTTTCTTGAAGGAAACCCTAATTTTGACTGCATTGAACTCTAGAATAATCTTCTCGATTTCCTAGATGCTTCAAACTCATTTGCAATCTTCAATTATGCAAAAAACCAATATTTTATGTGCATTTAGGTCAATATTGGGTAGCTCTAGATGTCTTTTCCACCATTACTACTCACTCACATGAAGTAGAATGGGTCTCATGTTCACATCTTCAATTTTGAGAATCATCCATCAATCCCTTTGTGACATGGAACTTTGGACAACTTAGATTAAGTCAACAAGGTTTGAATTTTTGTCGCCATCATTCATTTCTCCTTCGGCCAATGATATTTTTTCTGGCTAGAATGTTGAATCATTCATTCTATGGGCTCCACATTCTTTTCCAAATTGTGGAAGAAATCCATGTGTCATTCACTTGCTAACCCCGCTACTATTCATAAAACATTATTTTATTCTCACGGCGTGAGTAGGGAATGATTGAGATTATATCTCAATGTTGCATCTCAGTCATCGATTTAAAACCTTAAGGAATCGAGTTTGTGAGTGGAGATTGGGCCCCACACCTCTAGTGGAACATGTGTCTTCAACCCATTGACCCCACAACATTTCTGAAAGTATTATTTTATTCCAATGGGGCTAGCGGGAAATGGTCAGGATCAAATCCTCTAATCTAACTATCAACAAATCTACACATGCATAAAAGTTAGTTCTAAAGAAGGGAACCCGACTAGGTCAATGGGACTAATACCCTTGACATTAATGACTTAATACTTAATTGATACTTAACATAGGAAATATTTTTTCCCTAATTAGGAAGATTAAATCAATGGTAATGTTGGATGACCGATAAACCTAGACCAAGGGGGAAGTAATAATATATTCATGATGGATCGAGTTGTAACTCAAGTGACCGATAAGCGGGTGTAACAAGTCAGTGAAGAAATAGAATTCCCATGGTTTAAGACTATGCAAATATGAAATGAGGGGTTTTGAGCTAAAACCTTGAACCCTACCCTAAGGAAAAAAGGCAATAGATCATCACAAGGCAAGGAGGCAAGTCGAAATTTTCAAAATTTAGAATCTCTACTAGTGGCTCATGCTCAGGGATGCATACCCCTAGTGGGTATGGAGAGAATTCAAATCTCATGGTTGAAGTAGACTGACATAGAGAAACAAAAACCCAAGGAGCTTGCTAAGACCAAGCAAGTAGATGCAACCACAAGAAAACAAACCAAACCTATATACAATAATTACAAGACTGTACAGTGTACATGGAAAAAACCTATTTCAAGAGAAATAGGTATTCAAGAATTGTTCATGTACTGGAAGCTCTAGAAGTTCACCTATTAAGGATTAAAAGAAGTATAAATCCTCTCCATGTGTATCTACAATCAAATATGGTCCCAGCCAAAGAGGATCAAAGTTTATATTTTATCCTTTATCTTCCATCCTTGCATTGAACATGAGGACCATGCTTCCCACTTCAAATTTTCTTTCAACGAACTTCTTACCATATGGATGCTTGAATTGAAGTTACAAATTTTCATTTCTTTTATGAGTTTCTCTTCTAGTTTCACCAAGCTCAGCTAACTCCTCCATTATGTGCTACATCTCATCACATATATTTGTGTCATATTCTTGAAAAAATTGTACATTTTCAACAAGTTGTTGTGAGGTATCCTACCTTCTATCCCATATACAAGGTTGAATGGGGATTTCCTAGTGACCTTCTTGATAGTAGTTCATCCCATAATGCAAGCTACAATTTTGAATCCCATGTCTTTTTATTCTTCTCAACCATCCATTTGACGATCTTCATCAAACTCTTGTTTCTATATTTTTCTTGTCCATTCCATTAAGGATGATAGGGAGATGAATAGGAGATGAATAATCCATGCTTACTAAAAAAATTAGTGAATTCCTCTAATCTCAAACACATGGAATTGTTAGAGATAATCCTTTTTGGGAATCCAAATGTAATCGGTATGTTACTCATCAAAAAATGAATCACTACTTTAAGTTTTTCTTTCCTTGCGGGGATTTCTTCCACCCACTTTGTAAAATAGTTTTTTGCAACAAGTATCAAAGAGAGTCCCCCACTAGAATTCTTTGAAATTTCACCAATAAATTAAATGCCCCTTTGTTGAAAAGGATCCTAAACTGAAATTGGTCTAAGAGGAAGATTACCTAAGAACTTCAATTTTTAAGTGAATCTTTTGCATGCATCACATTTCTTAACAAATATGTGAGCATCCTTAAACATAGTTGGCCACCAAAATTTTTCTCTTAGTATTTTATGAGTAGTGGTCTTGGCCACGTAGTGACCTCCACATGCTCCATTTTGCATTTAATTTAAAAGTTCTTTTGCCTAATTTCCATTCACACATCTCAGCAATACACCCTCTGGGCTTCTCCACCAGAGTTCATTATCAATAAAGATGTATTTAATTTCTTGTATATTTAGACTTCTTCTCTCATTATTAGGCATGCCTTAGGGCATTGCATAGTCTAGAGGTATTCAAAAATTCTTTTGTACCATCCACAACTCTGCATGTCACACATAGGTGAAACATTTTCAAGTTCTACTTGATTTATCTAATTTGCTTCTAAGTTGGTCTCAACCATCAACTTAGCCAAACCTTGACCTCTTACCAGTTTTGTAATTTGGACATCAATATTGAACTACTGGATCCTATTGATCCATTTGCATCTTTAGCCTATAGTCTCTTGCTAGGTAAAAATATCTTTGACTGTTGCACTTGGAACATATGCTACCATAGTTGCTCCCATCAAATATGTCCTAAAATTTTATACAGCCTTAACCAATGCATAGGCTATATTTTCTATCATGCCATACTTAAGCTCAAAAACTTGTAAAGATTTGTTGAAGAAAGAGATAGGATGCTCAAAGCCTTCATTATTTTTCTATAGGAATACTCCTGCCACAGTATCAAATGAAGCAAAATTAAATATTTGAAATGGATTTGAGTAATCTGGTGACTTAAGCACAATAGCCTCCATGATGGCTTTATTTATAGCTTGAAAATATTTAGAGGGATCTTCTATCCATGCTATCTTTTCACCTTTCTTTAACATTTTGGAGATGGGTCTGACAATATCAGCAAAGTTAGTGAAAAATCTTCTCACAAAATTAATTTTCCCAAAAAATGATTGAATCCCCTTTGCATTTTAGGCTATGGAATTTTTTCTGTTGCTACCACACATTCAATATCAATCCTAACCCTATCTTTAGAGACAATGTTCCCTAAAATATTACCTTCCTTTACCCCAAAAATGCATTTCTTAGAATTCAAGGAAATTCCATATTCCAATGCTCTAACAAATATCTTCTCCAAATACATGCAATGATCTTCCTTCTTGCTATGTACAGTCAAGTCATCTTGGTATATGGCTAGAAATAAATCAATGAAATCAAAAAATGCTACATCCATGGTTGTCTGAAATGTTACACCAGCATTGATTAAACTGAATGGAGTTCTCACATACACATAATGTCCCCATGGTGTAGTGAATGTCGTCTTATATTGTTGAGATTCTTTTACCATATCCTGGTTGTAGCTTGAGAACCCATCCATCATCGATAGTAATTCACACCTTGTCACCTTCTATAATATAGCCTCCATATTAGGTAGTGGGTAATTGTCTTTCAAGGATGATACATTCAAGTTTCTGAATCCACACAAATTCCTAGGTCACCATTCTTCTTCTACACTAGAACCAAATTAGAAACCCATGAAGAATGCCTTACAAGCTTGATAATATAAGCATCCCTTAACTTCACAAGTTCTTTTATTTTAGGCTGTAATGTTGGATTTATTGGTATCTACTTTTTCCTAAAATTTTTGGCATCTAGTTTCAAAGGTATCTCATCCTAAAAAGGATCTTCCCTATAAGCTTTTAGGTCATCATATGACCATGTAAACACATGTCTATATTTTCTTAATAGGGAAATCAACATGGTTCTGATATGTGGTTTTATTTTCTTCCTTATATATACCTTCTTGGGAGTGTTCTCAATTCCAAGATTAATTTCATCCAAATCTTCCTTGTGAGAAGATGTCTACTTAACATTTTTCTTATCAGGGCCATTGAAAAATATTTATAATGCAACCAACCCTTTGGGAATCTTGTTAGATTTCAATTGGATAGCTTCATTCCCAAACAATGTTTCTTTACCATCCACTACCACAACCAATGCACCAAATTCAATTTCTTGGCTTTCATACTAATCAATACAGTGCAAAAATTTCAAAATATCATTATCATCATCAAATACTTTCCAATTACAAATATTATCAGGCACTATAGGTCAGGTTTTCACCTCTATATTTGAAATTCCATCAAAAGTGCCATCATCCAGTTTGATAGGAATGTTTGCTAAAAAATGTTCCCTTACATTCTTTCTCCTTTCTAGTCAATCAATATTAAAAGCATCAAAAGCTTCGATGGTATCCCAAACAACATTCCTATACTACTTAAGTCTTGTATTTTTTGAAATGAATTTAGACCTAACTTGGGATATCACTAATTCAGAGTCACCCAATACTTTTACCATTTTAATACCATGCTTTGAAGCTAATTTTAGACCAAGCAACAGAGCCTGATATTTGGCCACAATGTTTGTGCAAATGAATTTCAACAAGAAAGTGTATTTGAATGTCTTACCTTCTGGGAAATTCAAGATAACTCTTGCCTTTGATCTCTCCTTGGAACAAGCTCCATCCAAGTACATAGTCTAGAGAGAATCTCCTTGTGATTCATCTAAGACTTCTCTATCAATTGGTGTAGGTTGAACGTCTTCTTCTTCTTGTAGTTTTTCCACTCTAAAAGTATCTAAAATAGTATCCACAAAATGAATTCTCTCATGTTCCTCTAGTTCCTCTTCACACTCAATCATATGGCAAGCCCTTGATTCTCTAACAAGTTTGAAATCCTTTTGGTCAATGGAAAAGATAGCATATGATAAATCACATTATATTCTTCCACCCATGGATGCACTCCATTGTCTTGAAAACATCCCATAATTTGGTGGGATATGCACCACTCTGACACTCATGTATAATTCCTTCCCAAGGAATGTTGAAAGCTAGTATGGGACTCTATTAGTCATTCCTATTATAGGTGCTTCTCTTGATTCCATAGCATAACACTTTCCATAAGTGCTATCAATTTTCAAACCCATTTCCTTCATGATTTCTACCATTATAACATTAGAAGAGGTCCCTAAATCAATCATGCAATTTTTGAGCAACTTCCCATCAATAATCAAACTCAAAAAAAAAGGGTTAACTTGACTTGGGCTTGTAGTAATTGTGGTTCCCAAGTATATTTGGGGGTTTTCATTAATTACCCCTTCCACTTCATCATTATTTTCTTGATCTTTGCTCACTTTGTGTGGATGAGTCACCATCAACCAACCATAGCTACACCATTAATAAGAGCATCTTCCTTGTTCTTATGTTCCTCAGTCCTCATAATATCCAACAATGGGACTGTAACCTTGACCTGAGAAAACATTTGAAAAATGTCCACAAAAGAATACTTTGGTAATTCAAGAAGTATTATATCCTTATCTATTACCTTATCATCTTATTTTTTAGCCTTTTCAACATTTTACTTCTAATATTTAGCCTTCCCAGCTTGGGAAGTAGCTTCCCTATCTGTCTTGACATTATCAGTCTTTTTAGCCCAAATTCTAGCTCCTTTACCCTCTTTGGTTTTATCCTCTTCTCTCTTGGTTTCTATCTTGGTCCCTTTGTTATCTACACTCTTTTCTTTGATGAACATGTTTCCAGGCTTACCATGATTACCATTCACATCCCTATTTCCTAGATGGATAGTATTCATTGCTTGAGTAGCCAATGCAATCATCATATTTTTGATTTCTTCATTTGATGGTCTTCTCAAACAATTCTTATCCGATTCAAGATTGTAAAAATTGTCTCTCTTTTCATTTGAGAACACTTGTTTATGGTATACACTCACTTCCTTCCTTTGCATGCCCAAATCACCTCTATTGGGCTCATCATCAGAAGAATAATCATCATAGGCAATGTCTGATTTAGTCATGAGCACATATACTATTTCATCTTGATCCTAATGGGAATCATAACCTCCTTGATCATTCTATGACTCCTCTATAGATCTTGCAATAACACATTGATATGATGAATGAGGTAATTGACATACTAAGAACCATGAAAAATATTTTGTAGCATTTGTTGAATACTTTTGTAGTGGATCAAGTGTACCTTGAGCATTTTTATGATTGTTGTGGACTGGATTTCCATTGTGCTAGTTAGTGTGATAAGGATAATCTTGCAACCTTGGTGGCCTTTCATTTTTTGGAATTGAGGTTTCTCATTCCTTTCCACCTTTTGCAACAAACTAACAATCTAATCCAATTTCTCATCAAGAGCTACAACTTTTCCAACTCTTTCATTTTGATTTCTAGGATTCTTCAATGCTTTAGGATCATCTCTTCCTCCCCACCTTACCTGATGCTCTTTTGTTGTTCTCTATGTGAACTACCATTTTATAAACATCTCTTAGATTTTGTGGGTCCTTGTCTCTAAGCAAGTAACACATATTTGAAATAAATACATTGCAATACACCACTAAGCATGAACTCTCATTCAACCTCAAATAAGCTGGAACTCTATTCATGTCTATTTGAAACCATGCATTAAATTCAATTAAAATTTCATTATGTCCATTAATTTTATTATTGAAGTCTTTTAACATAAATCTAGGATTTATATTATCTCCATTGCTCTCTTAAAACACTATAGAAAGCATCTTTTGAATCAATTCTTGCATCAGGAAAGCTCCTTTACCAATATCTAGCATCTTCAGTTAATGATTGCATGAAGTAATTCATTGCAACATCATCATCCCAAAGCTCAAAATCTTCAACAAAACTCTAAAAATATTTTAGATGATCTTCACCACTAAAAGCATTATTATTGATGAAATTTGGTAAATGTTTCCTCACATTATCAAGAATAGGATTTGGATACCCTTGGATTGTATCAAAGCATAATTTCATATATATATATATGTATATATATATATATATATCAGTATGCAATTGTCTTATTCTAAAGGGCCCCTCTTGTTCATTCTAGTTGTCATGATTCCTTGTCATGTCATAATTTCTTTCAGGCCTTCCAGTGTCAAATACTCTCAATTGGGAATCATCTTGATTATGTTATTGAGTAGCCCTTTCCCTATTTTTTGGCTATGAATACAAATTGGAATGATTTGTATTGGACACATGGTTATCATTTGAATGGGGATTTGAAGATGATGCACAGGCTTGAGGGATTTGGGTTTTAGGAATAGAAGTATTTGTAGTAGATTCTAAGAAACCTAGTTTCTTCTTCAATTTTGTGTTCACAGCTAATAGTTCCATCTCATTTACTTATCTTTTCAATTCCTCATTTTCTTTTATTAACCTATGAGCCAATGAAACAAAATCATTTTGTGATGTTTCCTTCTGAGAGGATCCTCCCTCATTTATCTTTATACCCTTGAGTGGTTTATTTCCCTTAACATTAGTCTAGGAAACAACATTTGTACTACTAGGGATAGGATCAACTACAAGAGAAGCTTTCACAGTAGAATTAGTCCATGAATTTACATAATAATTGTCAATTGAGGTAGTTATAGAATCCCTACATACATTCTCTTTCATTGTAGGACCAGTTGTTTGGGTAGATTGAGTTGATAATTTTTCTAGTTCTCTCATTTTTGCAACCTTTCTTCTTAGCATGTCTCTCTCAGCCATAGCTTCCCTTATTCTTTATTCTTTCTCCTTATCCCTCCTCCTAGAATAATCTAGTGCTAACGCTTCTCTTCTAAGTTGCTACATATCATTGAAGATTTCGTCCTCTTCTAGTAAGCTAGTATCAACATCATATGTCACTACAATTTCAACATGGCTAGGAGTATTTTTGTGGACATACTCATCAAACCCAGTCAACAATTTATGAGGAAGAGGAGTATTTTTGTTAGAAGCTGAGGCAAAATTCCCTATAGCACTAGCATGACTAGTGTGTATAAATTATCTTGGTTTATCCTTTCCCTCTCCCTTCTTTTTTTAGCCAATAAGTCTCGTTTTGAACATTGCTCATTCACAACACTTTTCATTATAACTTCCCCTCTTTCAAGAGATACGTCATCACTTAAATCTAATAAGTTTCTTTCATGTTTAGGAGTTGGATGTGGAGTAGAATTACTTGTTCCTATATCCTTTTCTTTCCATTTTCCACTAGTGTTCTTTGAAAATTTTCCCTCCAATCTTTTATTTGGATGTTTCTTCATATTGCCATGGGTTCCCCACATTTGTGCTTGAATCTTCTTTTCTTTTTTCAATCTTTTCAATTTTCTTCTATTCTTCCTCTTCACTTCTTTGATATCTTCAAGTATTGGCACACACCGGTGTAGAGATTTTAGAGTCACCACCCAAATTTATTGGGACAAATTTGTAGCAATTTTGTTACAATTTATGCAAAAAAATTGTAAGATCCTTACAGACTCAGACAAGCTTTAACAAATATAAAGAAATTTGGGTTAAACTTTGGGAAAGGAAATCTAAACACAAAAATGATAGGAAATCCATAACAAATGTGAGCAATGGTCAACAAAAACATAAAATATATGGACTCTAAAGATAAAAATAACTATAAATCATAGTGATTCTTAGACAAGGCACTCTAGAGAACAAATATTTTATCAAACATGACTCCCTAGTAGAGTCACCAATATGTTGGTGGTTTTAAAGAACCAAGCAGATCTCACTAAGAATCTATGAATTTTACAGATTTATTTCTTCAATACTCAAAAGATTATTGGCCAACACATGAGAGGAAGCTAAAATTCTTCCCTCCTACACTTTAGTCTTTGTACAAACTAGGAGGGTGATCCCACAATGTGCATCCTGCAATCTTTCTATACAATTATATCACACATTGCATATTAAATAGATACATTCTCACTAAAATTCTAAATAAATGAAATCCTTCAAGAAACTGGAAAATCCTTAAAAGGATTAAACACCTAAAGCTGAGAATACCATACAATACTAACCTCAACAAATTTAAATTGATTAAATTTTTTTTATAAATTTTGTTCTCAAATTGCAGCAACAGAATCATAGGAAATGCACTTAACACCTTTAGATCCATGTCTTATCTTAGGATAGGGAGTCAAAACACAATAAGCTAAACTATAAGGTTATTTAAATTCAAAATAGTCATGATCTTTGTGAAATTGCATTACAATTCACATATCACATCCTTAGATTCTATGACTACTTATCAGATCTACTAAACATTTATACGAATTCATGATTTAATCAAGGTATTTTAACTGATTCATTAAACCAAAACCAGAATTAAAAAATATTTCACTACAAAACAATAATGAAAATTAATGAAAGGATCATTGATCGAATTTTCATTAATAACTCATATGGAATGTTAAAGGTGGAGAGATAATAGACTCAAAATATTTGCATCATTCATTCATACATTCTTGAAAACCACAGAACTTAAAAAATCTGCTTGCTTGACTCAAAACCTAAGATACAAACTCAAAATATATTTTCTCTATGTTCTGAATGTACATTTTCCGATCTAGAATTCAAAAAGAGACCCGCACAAATGCATGTGAATTTCCTTTTATAAGAACAAGGGAGCAAAACAAGCTTCGGGCTGAAAAACCACACATGTCACATTTTTATTTGACAACCTATACCGGTCATTCCATGAGGAATGGTTACAACAAACTGAAAGAATATACTCTATTGGGAAAAAGGTTTCCTTTCAGTCGGTGGAGATTCTCGCGCCTTCCAAAAGGTAGTTTGTTGAAGAGAGTGGTCTTAAAACCATTGCAAAATCTTTATTCTTTCTAGAAAAATGACAAAAGGCATCCATAAGGAAGGAAAAGGTGGATCAAAATTTAGATCAACATCTAACATCAATCCAATTCATCAATAGTTAGCACTTTCCTATTATATTTTGAATTGGGAGAAACATAAATTTTATACATTACATCTTGTAAGGCCAGACCTGTACTATACTTTACAATATCTTCTAAGGCAAGACCTGTACTATACTTGACCATGTGAGTATGTTCACGATCAATGTGTCTATAACTCCAATTCATCAACAAATTGCATCTTCCACAATTCATATCATGTGTTATAAGGCCAATTAAATCCAATAATTGCATCCATATTTCTATAGGAAACATATTTTCCATCACTAAATTGGCTTCTTTATCAAAATATTCTAGGAAGCTGATGGTAAAAGATAAATTCTCAAGAGTGTTCTTCAATACATCAATGTCAACACTTTCACATATTAGTGATGCTTGGGTAGTAATTTTTGTATTCAATTGATCATTCCATGCTTGTAGAGATTTTACCTCATCATGTGCGTGTTGGATATTGGGAAAAAATTCCAAACCTGTCTCATCAAAGTTCACCTTCAACTCTTTTACTTTCACCTCAAAAGGAGCAACATACCCTTGAAACTTTTGTTCTTTAATCTCATTAATGAATCTATAAGTTGGGCCAATATTTGGATGCTTATCCTTATTATGTGTTGACCCAAATGTAATGAGATTCAAGTTATCAACCCTAGGAATCCACTTGTCTAGGATTGGGGTAGCTAAATCCTTGTCTCTTTGAGACAACATTATTTCCTGCAACATTAAAGAATAATTTGAATGAATAGTATTTAATTTAACTTGAATCTTACTATTCAAATGATCCAAAATAGTATGAAAAATATTTGAATTATTCAGATATGTGGTATCTTGAACCTATGCAAACAATTTCTTATACACTTCAATTTGCAAAAAATAATTGCTCCTTGGTGGGCTCATTTGATGGAGTTACACCTGATGTGCTTGGATTCTCAGCTACAAGTGGTTCTTGTTCCAAGTTGTATGGAATTATTTCCAAGGAATGTTCTAGTAGAGGAGGAGGAGATTGAAGATGTTCTATTAGATAAGTGGGTGTAGCATGACTTGAGCTAGATGGGCCTTGACTCCTCAATGTTTCCATCTATTGCTTGAATAGTGCTAGCTATGTTTGCAACTCAGCTACCCTTTGCTAACTCTTATTGTACTCATCAATAATTTCATTATATTTTCCCCTATATAAGTCTCTATCATTAGTGACACTATCTACTATTTCCTTAGTGAATTTAGCAACGTTTATTGTCATTTCGACTACTTCCAATGCTGGAGTATAAAAAATATCCTTATAATAAATTTCACATTGAAGTCAGCTGGTTTTGCAACTATTGGCTTCCTAGAACCCAAATACAATGACCAAAGGGCCAAGGCATCTCATTCCTCACAAAATGTTGACCCTTGTAGTGCCCAATTTGGTCTCTTCCTTTGTTTGGAACAAAGGCCTTTCATGCCTCCTTATTGTATCCAACACAATTGCGCTAGCAATATCCCATTCAGGAAGCAATAATAGACCACTTTTCTACACAAGTTATCTACCTTCTTTAGCTGTGATACCTTGGAATTCCTTCCTCATTGCCTTCCATACATTTTCTCAAATAATCCCCTCAAGAAGTTATGGATGCAAGATCCTCTCTTTTACCACATACTCTGCATATTATGTAGCCTTAGCTCTCCACACAAAATATTTGAATGCTTTAGTCTCAATAAAAGAGTCATCTTCCACAAATTCCTTGCAGGATTCCTACCTCAAGTCATCTGTATTGTTCAAACCACTTATATCATCCTTTCCCAGTCTAGGGCTGCTTTCTACGATACTTGATCCAACCTCCCTTGGGGGAGAAGGCGTTCCTTGTTGCATCTCTTTAGGTGTAACCAAGATGTCATCCTCATCTATCTTAGGGTAATCAACTGCCCCACCCACCTCAAACCTTTTCCTTTTGGTTGGTGGCTATTTTTTAACTCTCCCTTAATGTTGGACAAAGGATCACAGTTGGGATATGATATTTTAACCTTTTCCACCATCTTGTTGAACTCAAGATACTTTTCCTTCCTCTCATCCTGGACTTGAAAGTCTAAAACATTCTTGATGACATATTTAGGATAATAAGAATTGTCAACAAAGGAGCCACTCCTATTCTTTTTCTTCAAGGTAGCAATGAAGCCCTCAAGGTCATGGTTCCTTGGGCCCACTTTTTTCAATTTGTATGGTGCAATAGTTTTTACCAAGTCCTTCCATCCTCCCTTGACCATTATAAAGTCTACAAATACTATCCATTTTAGGGAAGAATGATCCCTTCTTTTGTTGCTCTACAAGATGCACCATCTGTATTGCCCCTAACTATCTCATAATCTCAATGAATCCAGTCCTCAAAGGCACATCTCTTGGAAATGCATATGGATTTACATTAGTTCCATAGACCCTAAAAATGGTTGTACTAGGGTATGCAATTATGTCCCCCCAATTATGAGTTATCTTTAATTCAGGCCTCCTCTCCAAGGGCCTAAAAAATTCATGTATCTCTTTGGGGATCCTTCCTGGATCGCGAATTAGGAACCTCCTTAGTTTTGAAGCAAAAAATTTATGGAACACCACATAGTCAAATTTAAAATCATCTTTATCAAGAATTTGATTCCAACACTAGACTCACAATTCAAGATCAACGTCTACTTTCCTTAATGTCATATCTTCATCAAAATTATTTTCTCCCTTGTGTAAAAAAATGTGCATCAAGAGGGAATACCACAATAATCTGACCCAATTCTTCCTTTCCTTTAATGTAATCAAACCTTGATGAATATTTTTTTCCAAGTATGTTGTGTACTCATAAACTACATTATAAGTTACATGTTACAAGTATGCTGCCATATACATGTACCCCAATGGCATGTTGGTTGGTGGATCATAACCTATGAGTTGGCACAAGGAGTACACTGTCTTCTTGAAGTAATTTGAAAAGTACTTCATGGGAAAGGGTTCATTTTCATCTTTACCAATCCTTATCTATTATCTATACTTCCCAACCCCAGTACTTGTAGTGTGTATGGGTAACACTGTTATCCTAAACAAAACCTTAGTATTCTCATATTCTTTTCTGAAATTTTCAAGGTTAATGGCAATCATGTCCTCACTCCACTCATGCAACTTAAAAACTTCTATAATATCTTCCATGGTTATCTTAACTATTTCAGGACCATCGTATGCTCTAACCACTCTAGAAATAGGGTCATACCTTGGAGCTATGTATTTCAACAGGTCTACATCCATGTATACATTTGGGATGATCAACTTCCCCATATATAACCTCTAGGTATTACAAACAGGGACTACACAATTTTTGTTCCGAAACTAGTTTTTGAACAATTAACATCCAATTTAGGGAAACTCAACATCCTTGATAAAATTTTGCTTATCTAGTAATTGATTTTTAAATCTAGGGCCATATTATAGGGTTTCTCCCTCAGGGTTCTTACTTGTTGATGGTTTTAATTAATTGATAATGTCTTGGGAGATAGGCCTGGATGAGGTTTCAAAACTAAGAACTTGTGCTTTGGGAGCCATTGGTAACAAGGTGGGTTCAAACTAATCAAGGATTTCGACACAAAGAGGTTTAAAACCTGCTTATCTATTCAAAACCTAGGGCATGGATCGAAGGTTTAATTTCAATGGGTTTGACAAAAATTCACAACTTATACTTAATTTCAATCCATAATAAAGAAACTAAAGAGCATGTAGACCAATTCAACTGAAAGACAGTGAATATTTACCTGAATTCAAGAGAGTTTGGATAAAGCATAGAGAATGACATTTGTTTTACTTACATCTTTTTCGCCTGAAGGAAACCCTAATTTTGACCACATTGAACTCTAGAATTCTCTTCTCGATCTTTTGGATGCTTGACACTCATTTGCAATCTTCAATTATGCAAAAAACCAATCTTTTTTATGCATTTAGGTCAAGATTGGTAGGTCTAGATGTCTTTTCCACCATTACTACTCACTTGCACGAAGCAGAATGGCTCTCATGTTCACATCTTTGATTTTTAAAATTAGTCTTTGATCTCCTTGAGAGATGGAACTTTGGGTGACTCAAATTGAGTCATCAAGGTTTGAATTTATGTCGCCAACGTTCACCTATCGTTTGGCCAATGAAATTATGCTGACTAGAATTTTAACTCATTAGTTTTGTCGGCTCCACCTTCTTTTCCAAGCAGTAGAAGAAATCCATGTGTCGATCACCAGCTAACCCCACTTCTTTTCATAAAACATTATTTCATTCCCATGAGGTGAGTGGGGAACGATTGAGATTAAATCTCAATGTTGCATCTCGGTTGTTGAATTAAAGCCTTAAGGCATCAGGTATGTGAGTGGATACCAGGCCCCACACCTGTAGTGGAACACATGTCTTCAGCCCGTTGACCCCACAACATTTTAGAAAGTATTATTTTATTCTCGCAGGGATGTTGGGGAATGACCAAGATCAAATCCTCTCATCTAACAGTCAACAAATCTACATATGCATAAAAGTTAGTTTTAAAGGAGGGGACCCGACTAGGTCAACAAGACTAAGACCCTTGAGATTAATCACTTAAGAATAATTCATTCTTAACTTAGGAAATATTTATGCCTGACTTTGGAATATTGAAGAAAAGGTAATGTTGGATGACCGAAAAACCTAGACCAATTGACTAGTAATAATATGTTTGTGGTGGCTCATGTTGTAACTCAAGTGACTGATAATCAGGTGTAACAATTCAATGAAGAAATAGAATCCCTAGGGTTTAAGACCATGCAAATATGAAATGAGGGATTTTAAACCAAAAACATGAACCCTACCCTAAGGCGAAAAGGCAACATATCATCAAAAAGCAAGGAACTAGCTCAAAAATTTCAAAATTCAAAAGATCTACTAGGTCCCTCTTTGAATGAGGTGAATTCTCATTAGTGAATGTAGCTCTTGAATTATTTTTTCCCTCTTCAATTGGAAATAAAATTATCTCTATATTTTTTTACCATACCTAAGATGGTCTCCTTTAAATTATTCCTTACTTTTCCTCTCATATCCCCTTATATTTTTTTAGGAATATCCTCCATGCTCCACTTGGGCCTCTCTACAATGAGCATCTTCCACTCTTTCTTGTTTTCATTATTTTCTATTACCATCTATAGCCTTGTACTAGATGCTACAATAATCTCCCTCATTGTTTCAATAGATCATATCATGCTCTTTCTTTTCATGAGGGGAATTTTGAAATTCTCTTTCATTATAGTCCTGGATAATGTTTCATTGACCTCTTTTGGTTGTTGAACCCGATTAGGACATATCACCATGCTACACTATTTCTCCTTCTCTCTTCCTCTCTATCAATTTTTTCCTTTCTTCTAATTTATCATTCATATTTTTCTCTTTAATGAACTTCTATTATTAAATCTTTTCTACTATCCATCTATTGCAGATACCCGCATCCTCCGAGATGGATTTCTATGATGTTGAATGGTTTAATTCAATAAATTTTTATCTCCCTCTTTATGATTCCATGATAAAAAAATTATCCTACAATATTCCTTATTGTACTCCCCTACATTCATGTTCCTCTACCTTTAATTATGTATCTCATTTAATAGTTCCAATTGATAGTTGGCCAAAATAATTATAAAGTTCTAGTATTTCACCATTGAGCCCCACTTTAAAATTCTCTACTTCACTTTCTATTCATCTATAAATGGAGTTCTTTCTACCATATTGGAACATGAAATTTTAGCCTATTCTTCATAAAATTCACCTTTTTTTCTTATTATATTCTCACACTAAAACTATCAATATACATCAATGACCTCATATATCAAATCCTAAGGATCCAAAATTTAAAATAAATTTAGGATGTCCACTTTGGTCCTATTACTACTTTTTGTAATGGACCTTAGCATTCTCTCCACCTTATCCTCTTATCTTACAAATAATTTCATAGGATCTACTTACTATTCATGTTTATGACTCTCCTTAGCCCTAAGATTAGGGTTCCTTAAATAGTCTTATTATAGTACATCTATTAGTTTTTTATCCTCAACTTCAACATCTCATAAATCTCTATTCTTCCCATAATATTCAAGATTCCTTACCCCATCTTTAGTGACACATTTTACATGATAAAGAACACCTTGAGGTAAAAAAATCCATCCATAATCATCCTTGGTTAAAAGTATATATTTGTGTCACACATTTGGATTCTTGATTCAATTGCCTCCTTTCACATGATTCCACACTAACACTAGCTTTCTACTTATCAGGCATGTGATAGAAGTATGGTTTACATGGGAAATGACAACCCTTGTAAAGCTATTGGTGTAGGTGACATAAGAATCAAGATGTTTGATGGAATCATAAGGATTATTTATCATGTAAGACATGTACCAAGATTAAAGAAAAAATTATTCACTTAGAGTTTTTGATGAACAAGGTTACTGATTCAGTGGTGAAAATAGTTGCCTGAAGGTAATAAAGGGTGTGTTGTGTTGGTTATTTTTTTAGAACCAAACTTAATCTCAATCCTAACCTATGAGCTTGCCACAACCCAATTATCAGCTAGGTTAAGGATTGGCCAACACCTAACTAGAGTAATTAATACTTTACTTCTTCTCTTCGGGCACTATGAGACCCAGGGAGGGTAATCCCACACATACTCATAATATTTCATGCTTGGTCAAGAATATTTCTTCACACAAATGCACTATTTCATGAAAATCACCTTATCAAAGGCTCGATAGACCTCAGATAGAAGTGTTACTTATTTCAAGGAGTGCAGTTTCATACTTAGAGTTGGGACAATGTAGTTTAAAGTATTTTGAGAGTCATTTTTCATCTTGAATCCTAGGCCCAATGCAATACTGGCTCAACCTACTATAAGATAAACTAATAAAACAATCACTACTTTATTTAAGGGAGAAAGAGTCACAACTGGTAATCAATCGGTAGTACAATTTTGATTGAATTTCAGAAATAAATGGACCATTATAATGTTACTTTGTAACATTTAACTCATTGTGTCTACAAAATATCACTTCCTTATTAAATCTTATATCCTTTTTCTTACAAACTAATGAGCTCACTTTAGTGTTTAATCAGTTCATTGAGCTGAAGCATAAAAAAAATTCACCCATTTATGTGCAAATGACAAAAAGATAAAGGAAATTGTTATTAACAACTTCATTCATAGCTTGAAAGAAAACACATAGGAGAGCAACATTTTGAAACTATAATTCTTCTTTATTTCTAATATTTCCTTGTAAAACCATATTTAAGATTCGTATATAGTATAACTTTCATCTTTGATATATTTACTATAGTATCCTTCTATATTCTATTCTACTTTTAGAGAATAGCATCTACTGTGACCATATCTAGACTCAAAATTCTGAACTCTCTCTTTTTCAGCCATGAAATCCCCTTTATATAAATAGCGGAGCAACAAGCACCTGGCTGAATTACAATTTCACTTTTACTTGAGTTCATTTCAAAAACCTAATTCTAACTAACTCCTCAAAGAACTCCCACATGGTTTCATAAACAATCATTTGTGAACAAGGGAGAACAAAAGGCAAAAAACATGTGCAGGATATTAGTGTCGATGTAACAACATTCATTGTTTGAAACAAAAAATATTCCATTAATATCTTCTCGAGGACTTCCACATGAACATCGGAAAGAAAAATACAAACCACAAACACACAAAAAAAAATACCTCCTATGCAAAGACCATGGTGTCATAAAAAACTAAAACAAGGAAATGACCCTATTCAGAGTTGTCGACATCCAAAAATGCCTAACTGCTCCTTGTCCTCAATGCAATTTGAGGGATTACCAGTACGTCATCATCAGAGCTCCCATATGGCACTAGGGAATGAAGGTATTGGCCATAGTTTGAGTTGGTATCAGCTTTAGCATCCAAAGGAGAGTCCAAAGGCACAATAGGAGAGTTGTGTTTACCTAGGCGGACCATGTGGCTCTTCTCCTTTTTCTTGGCCTTCTTCACTGGTAGTGCTAGTTCCTTGCCTTTACACTTGACTGATTCTCTTGGAAGGGTCCTATTCCTCAAATGGTAAGTACTTTGCACAATTGACTTCTTCTTATGGCCCCTAGCCCTCCTTTTACCCTTTGAAATCTTAGGAGAAGCCATGGCTTCCTGCTCAACTGTCTTCACAACACTCAAAAACACTTAGTCGGCTAGACCTCCTAACATGTGGAATTGTTGCACCAGCCTTTCCCATTTTCTCTAAAGCTAGTAGAGTGATAATTAAAAAGGATTTTGACTCAAGACCCACAAGAGAAGCACCCCAATCCCAATAATTGTAGATAACCCAAGCAACATAAATCCAAAATAGACTAGAGAACCTAATTTCATACAAATTTTCTTAGGATGAAAACACTGAAACTCTTCTTAGGAAACCTTACCACCCTTTCAATCTCCTTTACTACACATGCCTTACTTCTTTTGTAGAGCGAGCGAATTGGAAACTTATCAGCTTGGATTTGAATTTGGGTCATTTATCTTAGAGTAATTACAACTTCATCTAAGGTGGCCATGAGCATTATTTTTTTACCATTATCAACTTGCTCCTTGAAAACAACGAGGCTATCTCAAATGATGCCACATTATTTTTTAACCTTGATTAATCATAGCTGATCTAATAATTAGCATGTATCACCAACCTAATTCATTCTTTTCATTAATATCGATGAAGTACATAGGACTAGTTTCTTAGAGAGAAAATTTCTTTATACGCTTCATCGCTAATCCTCCCCAAAATTTAGTGTGCTATTTAGCGATGAAGTTATTGATGTGATGAGTTTTAGTCCATTGGATCATCTCATTTTAAAACTTTATCAATGGTTCTCCAGTCCTATCATCGCTTTCCTTTTTGCTTTATGTGAAATCCCCAAGATCATGCCACATTGCCTTTTTCATTAATGGTCATCGCTTGTTTATGATCTACTTCATCCTCACTCGACTCCATCAATGATGTAAACATCCCAATGATAATCTTTAGCTCTTGGTTCTACAGCCTAACCTTTGGTCACATTCATCCTTCTATCATGCATCACTAATTCAAACCTTTCACTGAGGCTTCTATCTATGATGAGAGATGTTGTGATAGCACTAGATTTGGACACATATGACCTACATAAAACAAATGGCACATTATATTAGCAAAAGAAAAACCCTTTAGAGGACATCCATCACTTATTGCTAATTCAGAACCCAAGTTCTAAAACAAATCCACAATGAGCAATGAATGGTATAACATAAGGCCTTTGTTTATTGCTAATTATCCTCATATATTTTGCAAGCAATTAGCAATAAGAGGATTTACAACATTTATAAGGTCCATTGCATATCGCTGATGTGATACTTTACATTCAAAACATATTTGTGATCAAGCGATATATAGGCAATCACATCAAATCACTCATCGTTGTTCCAAGTTTATCTTTTATGGCCATCCATGATGAGCGATAAGAACATAAGACTGGGGCATCACTCATTGCTAATAAAAAATTGAAGGCTCAATATCCATTAGTGATTAGCGATATCAAAGGGAAAAAATCAATCCATCGCTCATTGCTAATTAAAGGTGTTAACCAATGAATAAATCAGTGATGAGTGATACATCTATGAGGGCCATCAGGAAATAAGTGGGAACTTTTTAAGCACATGCTCATTAGTTGTTCTAAAAGAGGGTATTTCTCTAGGATGACATGATAATAGTAAGCTCAAGACTTCTAAATCACACAATACAAAGGATGTAAAAATTAGGCGATTTAGACCTAGACATGAGAAGGGCCAGTCACATGATGACATTTAATGAACATGAAAAAGAAAAAAATTGTGACCAACAATAGGCAATACCAATAAATAACATAATAGAACACCAAGCAACTAAAATGAACAAAACCCTAAACCTCATATAAGAACCCTACAATAGATGTAACAAGTATTTTTAAGTAAAATTTCTTAGGGCTTTAATATGAGCACTCTAGATTTTGTAAAATTCGAAAGTGCCATCATGTTGGTTATGCTAAAGGGAGAAAAATTTGGAAATATCTACAAACTAGTTTGGGAAGTTAGCAGTGGATAAGCTATAATGACATCTAATATAGAAACAAACTTAGTATCAACCAGACATCATTGACTAAACCATATGAGTGAATGTGGTCTCAAGGTACTATTAGATAGAAATCTTATCCCAGGTGCCAAATATAAATATTTGAATTTTTGTGAAAATTGTTTGTTTGGGAAATAGAATTGAGTGAGTTTTCCTAGAAGTACTACTAAAAGTAACTATGTTTTAGAATTAATTCATTTAGATACTTTGGAAGCTCCTATAACATCTATTGGGGGTTCATCATATTTTGTTTCATTTATAGATGATTATACTTATAATGTGTGGATTTATCTTCTCATGAAGAAGTTTGAAGAATTTTCTTATTTTAAGAAGTTTAAGTCTTTGGTAGAGAATTAGACTTGGGTGAGACTATTAAATTCCTAAGAACAAATAACAAATGATAATTTTGTTTGGGTGATTTTAACTAGTTTTGTAGTGAGTATGGTATTGCATGGTGATTGGCAGTTTCTAGGACACTGAAACAAATTGGTGTTGGTAAATAATGAGCTGTACAATTATGGAGCAAGCCAAATGTATGTTTAATATTGCTAGTCTAGAGCATGAATTTTGGGATGAGGTTATTTTTATAGCCCATCTCTTGATCAATATGTCACCCACTACAACTCTTCGTAATAAAATACTTGAAAAAGTATGGACTTGTAAACCTATTTATTATTCCTCTCTTCATGTGTTTGGTTTTAATTATTATGCTCATATTCACAAAGAGAATAGAAATAACCTATATTTAAACTCCACAAAATATATTTTCTTGGCTATGTAGAAGGTATAGAGGGGTATATATTTTAGGATATTGCTTCCCACAATTCTAGAGTTAGTCACTCAATGTTTATTTTAATGAAAAATCAATCTAAAGAGGTAAATAACAACAAAGTATAGAAGTTATTCTAGTTAAGGTGGAAAGTTATGATGATAATCTATAGGTACTACATGAAAATAAGAAAGATGAAAAATGTAACCAAATGAGCCACAAGGTGATATATTACCTCTAGTAATGATATTCATTAGAGTATTCAAAGAAATTGTAAGGTTATTTGTACTAACTAATGTTGGTGAACCTATTTTATATCAGGAGGATTATGAAGCTGAATGTGAATGAAAGAGGACAATAGCCATGGAAGAAGAGATAGAAACTCGTTATAAGAACAAGAAATGGGAGCTTATTCCACTACCTAAGGGCAAAAATTCTATTAGGAACAAGTGGGTATTCAAATTGAAAAGGGACATAAATGATAATTTGGAGAGGTATAAAGCTAGATTGTTAGCCAAGGGCTACATGCAAAAGTATGGTATTGATTTTGATGAATTTTTTACTTGTTGTATAGTTAAGTAATATTAGATTTGTTTTAGTGATATTGTTCCTAGTCTTTATTTCAAGTTAGAACAATTAGATATAAAATTTCATTCTAGCATGGTGATCTCTTAGAGGATATTTATAT
Organism: Sequoia sempervirens; assembly: GCA_007258455.2. Lineage (NCBI taxonomy): Eukaryota > Viridiplantae > Streptophyta > Pinopsida > Cupressales > Cupressaceae > Sequoia > Sequoia sempervirens. The sequence continues at coordinate 298,409,275 of VDFB02058242.1, read as the reverse complement.
CCAAAAACTAGAAGGTTTTGAGGAAAGAGACAAGGAGAATCTTATTTGCAGGTTGAGAAAATTGTTGTATCATTAAAAACACATGCCAAGGTTTTGGTGCAACTGATTTGATTCCATCATGATGACTTTGGGTTTTAATAGATGTGAGGCTGATCATTGTGCCTACTTTCAAAGTTATGATGATGATAGTTTTATTATTTTACATTTGTATTCTAACGATATGTTGGTAATAGGTCCTAACATCAATAAAATCATCCATTTCAAATCTTACCATGCTAGGTATTTTGAGATGAAGGCCTTAGGTAGATAAAATATGATTCTTGGTATGACAATACACAAACAAAAATAATAAGAAAATATGGTTGTCATAAAATAACTAATGTGGAGAAGGTTTTGCAATGCTTCATTACACAAAATGCATAAATAGTCAGTACTCCATTTCCTTTTCAAATTAAATTTTCTTTAGAACAATTCCCTAGAATAGAAGACACAAATTTCTTGTGTATCATACTCATCAGTAGTTAGTAGTCTTATGTTTTCCATGTTGTGCACTAGACCAAAAATTGTACAAGTAGTGGGAGTAGTCAGTTGTTACATGGAAAATATAGGTACCGAGCATTAGATGGTTGTGAAGTGGATTCTCAAGTATTTAAGGGGTATTTTTGGTGCTTCTATCTATTACAATGGGAGTAGTGTTCACATTAATTATTATGTGGATGCAAATTTTGGCAGAGATAGAGATAAGAGAAACTCCACTATAGGTTGCATTTTCCCTTTAGTTGGAGGTGCAATTAAGTGGGTATCAAAGTTGTATATAGTGGTGGTATTGTATACTATTGAAGTTGAATATAGGGAAGCTACATAAGCTAGGAAGGAGGCAATCTCACTTCATAAAGTTTTTGGTGAATTATAGGTAAAGTAGGAAAACATGGTCTTGCATTGTGTTAGCCAAAGTGCTTTACACTTAGCATGAAAATTAGAATATCATGCTAGAACAAAGTATATTGATATTCAACATCACTTTATACATGAGGAGGTGGAAGGAGGACAAATATATTTGGCCAAGATACACATTGATGTAAACCTAGCAAATATTTTGATGAATCCCATTAGTAGAGATAATTTAATCTAGTGTAGAACTTCTCCAAGCCTGCATTTTACTTAATGATAAAAAGCATTGACATTGGTCTTTCAATATGAGGGTTTATTTGCAAGAGATAATTTTGAATTAAAGTGGGAGATTGTTGGAATATGAAGACAATTGTATTGTCATTCTACTACTAACAAATAGTTGACATGGATATCTAGCTAATGCTTTAGGTGTGCACTTGGTATGGTAAAAGGCCTACTATTGAATTGAATGTTGAAATTATACGGTGTCCTAGGGGGTTGTTGTAGCCCCTTTAACGCCAAAGGAATTTTTGATGAAGCTATTTTTTTTTAAGACTATTTTTTATATTTTTGATAAATGTTTGACATGTAGTTTCATGAGTCATACTTTCTATTTTTGAAATTTTTGTTCGAAAGGACAATGCAAATAAGATTTATTATACTATATTGAAGTCATTTTTTATTTAACTTTTGAATATTTTTGTACTTGCGAATTTTCTGAGAAATAAAAAACTGCAAGATATTTTCCCATTATTTTTTCCTACTATAATCTTATTAGGTTTTCTATGTAAATATTGTGTTAATTTGTGCTTATTGTTTTTCTTTGTTTATTATAAACTATAAATTTCTTAAAATACATGCATTTTAAGGATTTTTCATGTTATGTTATGTTTTTATAGTCACACTACTTTTAAAAGTTCATTGGAAATTTATTTGCATGAACTTTGTTCCTTACAATCACGATCTTGTCTACCTTCCTAGATGTGTTCCTTATCTTTCAAATCTATTTTCCATTAAGTACTTTCAAGTGCATGTTCTAATCATTTTTTCCTCCTTCATTCATTATATTGTGATAAATAACTATAGTAAATATATCATCCCTCTCTTATTAACATTATGATTTGGATTCAAACTATTTGTGGTAATGCTTCCTTTGTTTTGATTTGAAGTAAGCTATGTATTAGGTTTTTGTTCTTATGTACTAGCTAGATGCAATCACTAGTTACCAATACATTTCGATGAGATGGAACACATTCCATATAGACACTCTTACACTTATATTTTATGGATGTGATATTTTATCCTCAATTGATCATTTTTTCAAACTATTAACTTATTACTTTTGACAAGTGTAGTATTCCTTACATTGGTTGAGTAGTGTCATTGGGGTCACTCGTGCCAATTGATATGCCATATATTTTTTTATTGTAAACTTTTTACCTTTATTTGTGATATGATCATTAATCAAGTATTGTTGTTTGAGTTACTTGTACAAAATTTTACCCCTTTTGTCCTACTCATCATCTTAATTTTGGAGGAGGTTCATTTTGTATAGCACTAAAAAAATTATTATTTAATAGTTATTTGCAACTTCTTCATTATTTAGTCATGTTCTTCATGCTCTTTTTCTTCTTAGAACATTATTTTTTAGGCTTCTTAGTACTTCATATGTGTTTCTCTTTTTTGAAGAGGATTTTATCCTGACATTTTCTCCTTTTCTCTAAATATGAGATATATTTTTCATTTTTTATGCATTCATCATTAGAGACTTTGGCTTCTCCCTAAGTTGTACTTAATGGGCCAATGTTAAAACAAATTTTGATTCTCCTAATTAATTATTTGATTACATAGGTTCATTTTCACACTAGCTACTTAATCTTACTTAGGTCATGCACTTTTCTTGAAACTCGTAGGACACATGTCATGGTCTAATTTTATCCTCACATAGAGTTTCATCTAGGGTTTATTATTATTATTATTATTATTTAGGATTCAATATTGTATGAATTCATTCTACAATGTATATTCATAATGATATATCTCCTTTTTTATAAATATTCTCTTCTTCCTCCATACATATTTTATTGTTTTTTTATCTTTATATGATAGGTGAGCTTTTGGAGTTCCGGGGTTGAGGAATCGACTCCAACAATTTTTAAAACCCATTATGTAAATTTTAGTACCTAGATTTGTCTTTTGTAATCTCATATAACATTTAAGGAAACAAAACTAATAAAAATTCGCGTAGATGTGTAATAGATCTACAAGTTATTATTTTGATAAACTCTTTATCTATCTAAACTTAAGACTAATTAGCAAGGGAAAAGTGAGAAATGTGAAAATTCCATTGCAGTTACTGATTATTAATCTCCTATCTAAATAGATTACTTGACTGGAAAAAATTAATTCACAACAAATATTAAAAAATAACACAACTGCAACTTCACAAATAAAACCACAAGAATAGAGAAGAAAACATGCAAAATAATGAACACAATATTTTTGGAAAAATTGTCCCTGGGAAAACCCCGAAGGGAAAACCAGTACTGCAGATGAGGAATTTTATTAAACTTCAGCAAATTAAAAGATACATAAAGGGTATGTGTAGGATCATGATGGGCCAAAAAGTGGCGATATGATGGGTATGTGTAGGGTATGTGGTTGACGAATTTTTTTAACCCAAAATTGATGAAACAAAAAGGGTTTTTAAAGGAAATTCTTAGCTTTCCACCAATATAAATTATGCTTTACTTTAAATTTAATAAATAATTATTATTCATTTTCTATTTGAATTATGATTGAAGTTCTGATTGATAGATTGATTGAAAAACATCTATAGCTTTCAAATAGAATCATATTTTTTGAATACGAAACATGTGTCACATTCTATGCTTGCATACTATAATATGAAAAAAAAAAATCATGAATTTTTGACCAAGTTAAGGTGGTTAGACATATGAGTTTTTATATTTTTAAAAATTTGTAATAAAAAATTCATAACTAATTATTTACTTGGAAAAACATTACAAAAAAATGCAACACATTAGGACATGAGTCCTCTACTTATATCTAAAATATTATAAAAAAATATTATCATTTATTGTGGTTAGGGTGGTTAGACATACACCTATTTCTTAGTTTTTCCCTAAAATTTAAGTACTACTGCATTGAAATTTCAAATTTTCATCGAATAGATTTGAAAAAAAAAAAAACCTAGTAGTTTAGAAACTACATTCAATTTTGTATAGATTCTATTCTTACATATTTTTGAAATAATATAGATAACTTATTCAAATTTTTATGTCAAGTTTCCTAACTCTGATTTTTTTGAATTTTTCGCCAGTTAAGTGCCTATTTTTTCTATGATGATCCTACACATACTCTAAATTACTTTCCTATTACTAGCAGAGACAATATTCTTCTCTGGAAATTATTCCCTCAATTTCTCCTACTTAAATTCTAGAGCTATTGTCCCCAATGCTAACACTGTGCCCTTTCTATCACTGCAAAACTATTTTCTATCATTACAAATTTATTTGCTATCACTATGAATGCTTCTCAAGTGTGTGTTCTCCAAATGACCATTGATCCCCTTTTATACTTTTCTGATTGAAAAACCAATGGCCATGATTTAATATCAATCAATGCTTAAGATTAATTAGACTCTAAAAACCCTAACTAACTGGATTTTAGAAGTCTCTAGAGGAATCAATCAATCAATTAATTAATTCTAAGGAAAGCTCACTCCTTTCTAGAAGTTTCTAAAAAAAATAATTAATTAATTAAATATTTCTTGGGTTTGGAGACACCTGTCCAAGTTACATAAATTAACACTCCCTGTTAGTGAGGAAGGTGTTTTGCATGACACCCAACTTATCTCTAAAGAAGATGAATTTGGCCTTCCCCAATGCCATAGTCAAAATGTTGGCTACCTGCTGATCTATAGGTATATATTGTAGTTGAACAATCCCTCGCTATACACAATCTCTGATGAAGTGATACCTGATATCTATATGCTAGACCTATCATGAAACACCAAATTCTCAAAAAAATTGATGCAACTCTAATTTTCACATTGTATCACTGCAGTCTCAACCCTCTGACCAAACAAGGCTACTAGAAACTTTTGAAGCCATATCAGCTCACACGTTGCCATGCTAGTTGCTATGTATTCTGCCTCTGTAGAGCTTAAAGCCACATACTCCTTCTTCCTACTATACCAAGAGTCAACTCCTAATCCCAAGCTAAAGCAACACCCTGAAGTGCTTTCCTATCCACTGTACTGCCTACCCAATCTGCATCAGTATAGCCTATCAACCTGATACCATCACCTCGAGCATATATGATCCCATACTCGATTGTACCACATAAATATTGCAACACATGATTTCCCACCGTCCAATGCACTCTCTTCGGCTCAACCATGAAATGACTAAGAGAGTTTACTGCAAAGGATATATCTAGCCTGGTGTTGACCAAATACATGATAGATCCAATCAACTACTTGTATACGAGGGGTTCTACATCCTTCTCCCTGGATGAGTCTACCTTCTTCCAATTCGTGATCATAGTAGACATGGCTCTACAATCCTCCATCTCGAACCTCCTCAAGATTTTGATGTTGTATTTCCCTTTTCCAAGGAAAATATCTCCATCTTTTTTCCATACCTAGGTATTTGCAAGATCATCATGGAAAAAAAAGACCCTTAAGTGGCAAAAAATTCAGAAAAATCAGAGTTAGGCAACTTGACTTAAAATTTTGAATAAGTTATCTATATTATTTTAAAAATATGTAAGAATAGAATCTGTAGAAAATTGAATGTAGTTTCTAAACTATTAGATTTATTTAAAAATGAAAAAAATCTTTTGGGGAAAATTTGAAATTTCAATGCAGTAGTACTTAAATTTTAGGAAAAAAATAAGTAGGTGTATGTTTGACCACCCTAACCACAATAAAATGATAATATTTTTTTATAATATTTTTCCAAGTAAATAATTAATTATGAATTTTTTATTACAACTTTTTAAAAATATAAAAACTCATATGTCTGACCACCTTAACTTTGTCATAACTTCATGAATTTTTTTTTTTTTTAATCCTTTATTATGCAAAGCATAGAATGTGATGCATGTTTCAGATTCAAAAAATGTGATACCATTTGAAAGCTATAGATATTTTTCAATAAGCCTATCAATCAGGACTTTAGTCCTAATTCAAATAGAAAATGAATAATAATTATTTATTAAATTCAAAGTAAAGCATAATTTATATTGGTGGAAAGATGAGAATATCCTTAAAACCCCTTTTCGTTTCATTAATTTTGGATTAAAAAAAAGTCATCAGCTACATACCCTACATATACCCATCATATTGTCACTTTTTGGACCATTATGATCCTGCACATACCCGCCTCCATGCCTAGAAAGTAGTGCATATGCCCCAAATCCTTCATCTAGAACTTTGTTGCAAGGTACCTCTTACACTCCTCTATGAGCCCTAGTGAATTTGTTAAAAAAAAATTCGTCCACATATAGAACAAGAATGTGAATCACCCCCAACCCCCAAGTAGTAGAGGTTAGCATATGCTTCACTCTTCACAAAGCCCATTCCCTACAAGTATCTATCAATGCACTCATACCACACCCTAGGAGTCTACTTGAGTCTTTACAAAGCTCCCTTCAATCTGCACATGTGGGTTTTGTTGTTGTGTGCTACAAATCCCTCTAGTTGTTCTATGTATACCTCCTCTTTCAATTCACCATTAATAAACACTATCTTGAAATATATTTGATGGATTTGTCATTCCATCTATGCTACAAGTGAGATCACAACTCATATAGAAGTATACCTGGCCACTAGAGCGAATGTCTCATCATAGTCTATTCCCTCTTTCTGAGAGAACCCCTTGGCCACAAACCTTTCCTTGTATTTTTCAATGCTACCATCTACACCATGCTTGATCTTATAGATCCAAGATGATCCAACCACTACCCTACCTGTTGGTCTAGGAACAACCTCTCACACATCATGCTGCACTATTGAGGTATATTCCTCAACCATCACATCTTTCCACACCTACTATTGTGCAGCCTCTTGATAGCTGGAAGGTTCGCTATCTACCAACTAACTTACTAATGCCATATAGTCATTATACCTAGCTAGTTGTCTCTGCTATCTATTGCTCGTCCTAGGAGCTCCCACAAACTCCTAAGTATCCCTATGTGTCTCTTGGCTCCTGTTTCCAATTGTAGAGGATGAAGTATCAACCTCCATGTCTTCCTGATGCATCTCTTGGATCCACTGCATCTATTTATCCATACTCTATAAACTATTAACACCTGAGCCTATGCTTGTACTAGTAACTATACTCGAGCTTCATTGCCCCTAATATGGTTGAACAATCCTTGGAACTTCTATTGGCTGGTCACTCTAATCATTTGCTAGTAAATCTTTGGACTTCCTAATTTCCTTTTCCTCCATGAACTTGACATCATTCCTAACTATAATCCTCCTAGTCCCTGGAATAAATATTTGATATGCTTTTGAGGTTTCACTATACCCCACAAAGTACCCTCTCTTTACAGTCTAATCTAACTTGGAAAATGTAGACCCTAGAATGTGATAATATGCCAGACTCCCAAATATCTTGAAGCGGCCGACATTTGGCTTCTTCCCTAAGAATGCCTCCTCTGGTGTCATCTTTACCATTACCTTATGTGGAACCCTGTTTTGTATGTATATTGTTGTACTACATGCCTCTGCCCATAAGTAACATAGCATATCCTGGTCATACAACATATCCCTTGCTACCTGTGATATAGACTAATTCTTCCTCTCAGCAACCCCATCCTACTATGAGTTGTAAGGAACAATCCACTCTCTTGATTCCTGCCCTGGTATAGAACTCCTGTAACTCTTTCCTTTTGTACTCACCTCCATTGTCTAATCTAAGAATCTTTATCTTCTTTCCTGTTGAATTCTCCACAAGAGCTTTGAACTCTTGGAAGTGACTAAAAACTTCATCCTTGGTCTTCAAGAAGTACAAGTCCTCCTAGAGAAATCATCAATAAAAGTAATAAAGTACTCATATCCTCTAAGAGTCTTCATTGACATTGGTCTACATATATCTGAATGTACTAGATCAAGAAATTTATCATGCTTTGTGCTCACTTCTGGAACACCTATCACTGTCTTACAAAGAAATTTAAGTGCTCCATGATGTATATGGCCCATCCTCCTATGTCATAGCTCTCCTTGATCTCTAGAATTTTTGTTGCTAATCAATGGCTTATGAGTATCAAACTACAACTTGTAAAGTCAGTCACTCCTATCTCCAATAGCTATGGGTGATTTCCAATCCTTATGCTTGATTAACACATTTTCCCCTCTAAAGAGTACATTGTATCCTTTATCCTAAAGGACTAATATAAAAATTAGATTCATACCCAAGCCTAGCACATGCAACACATCATGAATGGGAATCAACTTTCCATTCTCCCTTAGAAATAGAATAGTCCCTTTCCCAACTAGATTGAGTTTGGACATGTTCCCCATAGAAATCTAGATTTTGATGTCCTCCTTATAACTAGAGAAGTACTCTCTAACTCCTATCATATGAAATGATGCCCCATTATCTATATACCAAACACTCTATGATGTTGAACTAACCATACAAGCTATGAGTGAAAACTCATCCTCCATTCTACTAGATAGCTCATCTACACTTGTTGAAGTTGTCATATGCTTCTTGCCTTTTTTTTTCTTCTTCCTTTGAGGGAATTTGCTGACATAGTGGCCAAACTTGTGACAACCATAGCACTTGATCTTAGACAAGTCCTTCTTCTCACTTTGTGGATTTGATCATTTTCTAGACCCTTTCTTTGCTTCCCCTTTTCCTGCTAGGGCAACATTTTCCTATTCTGCCTCACTATTTTTACTCTTACTATTGGTTCCACTAATAAGACTCACTCTAATATCATCCTAAGTGAAGTCACGCCATAGTTGATCCCAACTCGGTAAGGTGTCTTTTCCATTGATAACTTGAAAAAAGACATCCCACTTCTTAGTAAACCCATTTACGGCTATTTGTACTAGCTCATCATCATCTGGTTTATCTCCAATAGCTTCCAACTCATCCTTGACAAGGATAAGTTTGGTGAGGTAACTTGTAACATCTTCTCCCTTGTTCATCAGGGTATTCCTCAACTTTTCTCTCAGAATTAGCTTTTGGTTAGTGGTAGCATTCTGGTACAAATTTAGAATGACGTCCTACATCTTCTTCGTTGTATCTAACTCTATGATATGTGGAAAAATATGATCCTTGACACTATCAAGAATCATCCTCCTCACCTTGGAATCTTCCTTCTTATATGCTAAGAGCTTTGTTGAATCTGTAGGTATAGTTACAACACTGGTCACATATTACTTGATACCATTCTCTTCCAGCAATAAAAAAATTCTAGCTTTCCAAACACCAAAATTTGAGGCTCCATCCAAACTTCCCTGATCTCTTAAACCTATTGAGGCCATATCAAATGATAAAAATAATAATAATAAATATGAAGAGGTAGAACTGGGTTTTATATACCCTCTATTTTCCTTCATGTGCATGTGCTGAGATTTTTCTTCCCTCAGATCAACTTTGATACCATGTGAAAATTCTATTGCAGTTACTGATTATTAATCTCCTATCTAAATAGATTGTTTGATTGCCGAAAATTAATTCACAACAAATATTGAAAAATAACACAACCGCAACTTCACAAATAAAACCACACAAATAAAGAAGAAAACATGCAAAATAATGAAAATAAAAGGGACAAATTGTCCCTAGAAAAACCCTAAAGGGAAAACTAGTATTTCAGATGAGAAATTTGATTAAACTTTAGCAAATTAAGAGATACATAAACTATTTTCCTATTACTGGCAGAGCTCCGACAATATTCTTCTCTTGAAATTCTTCCCTCAAATTTTCCTACTAAAATTCCACAGTTGTTGTCCCCAATGCTAAAACTGCACCCTTGCTATCACTGCAAATTCTTCTCAAGTGTGTGTTCTCCAAATGCCCATTAATCCCCTTTTATACTTTTCTCATTGAAAAACCAATGTCTATGATTTAATCTCAATCAATGGCTAAGATTAATTAGACTCTAACAAATCCTAACTAACTAGATTCTAGAAGTCTCTAGAGGAATCAATTAATTAAATAAATAATTATCTGGACAATTCACTCCTTTCTAGAAGTTTCCAGAAAAATCAATTAATTAATTAAATATTTCTTGGGTTTGGATACACCTATCTAAGCTACATGAATTAACAAGAAATACTAAGAGAAATAACTAAAAATTATAAATCCATAAACCAAAATTCATAACCCCTTATAATCCTTCTCGAGAATGTGCAATTCTTTAAAAATATTGTATAAAAAGTATATATAGCACATTTATAAGTATACTAGATCATTCATCTATAAACAATTTAGAAAAACCGTACTAGGTTTCATAAATTGTCATATTCCATATTTCAAAACATATAATTTAGTTACACATAAGATTAAGGTTATTCATGAAATAAATGTAGTTCTTCTCTTCGATCTTAGGAACAAAAATGGTAAGAAAAGATAATGAGCAATAAGGGTTTGAATTTATTTATTTTTGTATAATAATCCATAATTCTTTTGATATTTAATTTTTTGTATATTTCTAAAACATATAAGGGTATGTGCAAGATCATCATGGAAAAAACAAGCCCTTAAGTGGCGAAAAATTTAGAAAAAATAGAGTTAGGCAACTTGATGTAAAAATTTGAATAAGTTCTCTATATTATTCCAAAAATATGTAACAATAGAATCTATAGCAAATTGAATGTAGTTTCTAAACTACTAGGTTTATTTAAAAATATATATATCTATTTGGTGAAAATTTGAAATTTCAATATAGTAGTACTTAAATTTCAGGGAAAAAATAAGTAAGTGTTTGTCTGACCACCCTAACAACAATAAAATGATAATATTTTTTTATAATATTTTAGATATAAGTAGAGGACTTATGTCCAGATGTGATGCATAATTTTTTGTAATTTTTTTCCAAGTAAATAATTAATTATGAATTTTTTATTAAAACTTTTTAAAAATATAAAAAATCATATGTCTGACCACCTTAACTTGGTCAAAAATTCATGAAATTCATTTTTTTTTTAAATCCTATAGTATGTGAAGCATGAAATGTGGCGCATGTTTTGGATTCAAAAAATGTGATACCGTTTGAAAGCTATAAATGTTTTTCAACTAGCCTATCAATCAGGACTTTAGTCGTAATTCAAATAGAAAATTAATAATAATTATTTATTGAATACAAAGTAAAGCATAATTTATATTGGTGGAAAGCTGAGAATCTCCTTTAAAAACCCTTTTTATTTCATCAATTTTGGGTAAAAAAAAATGTCATCAGCCACATACCCTACACATACCCATCATATCGCCACCTTTTGGCCCATCATGATCCTACACATACCCATAAGAACTAGGGAAAGAAGAAAGAAAGAGTAGTTGTGTCCATGTAGATTTATACTATAGAGTTTTCAAAATACTCCCACTTTAAAAGAATATTAAGACAACAAAAAAATGCATTCATACCCACACTAGTATTTCCTCCCCATTTAATATGAGAACCTTAAATTTGACATTTATTATGAATAATTTTTTCTAATTTTTATCTTTATAATTTTTCCATAAATCACATTTAGTCACCGTAACATTTATACTAAATATTAGGCAAATATAATTCATTTTGATTTACCTTTTATCTAAATACATTTGAAAAAAAATTGGTTTTCTATGAAAATTTTATGTTTGGACTATATTTTATTCCTCTCATTATTATTTTTTCTCTAAAAGTATATTTATCCATTTATATTTATTGCCATTTTATCCTTTGCAAATGATCTTTCACCCTAAATATTTTAGATTTAATTTGATCTTTTCTTCCTCTTTTATTTTCAAATTTTATACATTGGTATGAAGGTGTATGAGCTCTGCTAGGGTTTTGTGGTTTTTGCAGTCACCCTTGGCCCCTCTTGTGTCATACTACACATTCTGCGTAGGAAACCCCTCATTTCTTGTGTGTACAACTTCATTTACTGTGGTTTTTGTGTTTTAATATGCCTTCAACCGGCTCTAATGCAGTGGCTCGTGCCGGTGTTAGCAATTCAATGGCATTGCTCAATGGCTCCTCCTCCAAACAAATGACCCCAATTTTTTTTTGTGAAAGTTTTTCACGAGGTAATAATTTTGACTCCCCAGCTGATGTGATTTTTCCTTTACCATATTTTGATTTTTCTTGTCAATGGCTTGAGCAACACACACTTGTGGGTTATTTTGTTGGGAGGTCTCCCCCTAAAAGTGTGCTTAAGGAATGGGTCAGCAAGGCCTAGGTCCCTCATGGGGTCTACTTTGATATGGTCCAAAATTTAACCAAGGGTTTCTTTTTGTTTTGTTTTGCAAAAGTGAATCATGTCCAAGCTATCTTAGCCCACGATCCCTGGTATGTCAGGTCTTCCTTGTTGGTTTTCCAGGCATAGACCCATGATTTCGCTATCTCATATGACACCAAGTTGCGGCTCCTGGTCTAGATTGAATTCCCTTGTTTTCCTTTTCCTTGTGTGTCTTTTTCGAATCATATTGTATCCTCACTAGGGAGAGTCATTTGTATTGAGCCCGCTATTTTTTTCCAGGCCCAGCCCCAAAAATGGATCTGTGTGGAAGTATACCTCTCTAAGGATTTGAAAGAATCCATTGATATTCAAATTGGAGCTCTTTGGAATACCCAGAAAGTCGCTTATTTTAATTTTCCCAACACGTGTTATAGGTGTCACTAGTGGGAAGACCACAAGATTAAAGACTGCCCTTTGGTAGTGCCTTGTACACCTTCTCCGCCACGAGATACTAAAAAGAATCGTTAGGCACAACCTTTTGCTGCCAAACTTGATGAAAAAGGGACCACGATCACAAACTAGAAAAATAAGCCAATTAGTTTTGGGTCGGCCTCTAAGGCCTCTAAACCATCGAAGGTTGTTTAAAACCCTTTAGGGAAGGGAATGGAAGCTCCTATTGGAGCTGATAATGTTTCAGTGCAGCCCAGGACAAAGGAAATGCCTCAGCTTGCTACCATTATGACTGCTTAGCCGAGCATTTATCCACCCATGTTGGGAGCTCAAAGGAAGTCTTGCAATCCTTCTCCACCACTTGAAGCAGGTGAATAATTCCAAGAAAAGTGGAGATTTTCTGCTCTTTCTATTAAGATTGGGCCAGTTATGCCAGAATTTTTCTAGAATCATTTCTCTTCCTTGAATGAAGAGGAACTGAACTCCAACAATATGGAGGGGTTTCATTCATGAATTTCCTCTCATGGAACATTCGAGGTCTGATAGACCTCTCCAAAAAGTATTTTATTAGGGATACTTTGTGAAAATATTCTAGTATTGAAGCACTTTGTCTCCAAGAGGTTAAATTTTCTAGTTTCTTGCTCACTTCAGCTTGCCATTTTATTTGGTTGGCTAGTAAAATGTTTTGCACTATGTATGAGGCTAGGCATGGCGGAGTCGTCACCCTTTTATCCCCATGGTGGCATGCTTGTGTGGTTGATCATGGGTCTGACCCTACTCATTAGCTCATCTGGATCCTTCTCAACATTGATAATCATTCCTTTGGGATTATTAATGTTGATGCTTCTAATGATGCTAGGGAGTGCTCTTTGCTTTGGTGTTAGATTGTTGATTCATTGCTAGTTGCTACCTGGTTATTATGTGGGGATTTCAATATGGTTGAGATGGTGTATGACAAGGATGACACCCTTCCATTCAGATGGGAAGTTGGAGAACAAGAGGCATGGTTTTACATGTGTAATAAATTGGGGCTTTTTGATCCCAATATTGGTCACCACCATTCTCATTCTCTCTGGCACACTTGGTATAATTTCAGGGCCAGTTCTAATAGAATACTTAAGCACCTTGATCATGCCATGATCTTGGCTCAATATTTTTTCTCTTTTAACATATCTTCTCTGCTAATTAAGCCATTACTGGATGTGACTCTATCCGACCACTTCCCCATTTCTTTTTGCATTGAATGGGAGACATGGAATCCTCATATGTGTAAAACTCAATTCTTTTTTAACATGTCTTTGCTGTCACAAGCCTACCCTGACTCACATTTGTAGAGTGTCGAATCTAGAGTGTAGGCCAGCTCATCATACAAGTTGGATTACTTGTGGAATGATGCTATCACATGCATGGATATATTTTTGTGTATTTATGGGTGTCAGTTGGCTATCTTTCACCGGTAGTCTTATGAGGAAACCACTATTGACCTGCACTCAACTACTGAGGCTTTGGTGGCCAACCATTTTCCCCCATCATTGCAAGTCAGGGTGGCTGAATTAAGGCATAAAAAGCAAGTTGCAAACAATTATGTTGCCAGAGGTGCACAGATCAAAGCTCAGCTACATTGGCTAAGAATTGGTGATCGTGCCTCCAAAGTGTTCTTTTGGCACAGTGTGCCAGACACTCATCCCTGGGAATTAAAAATATAAAAGATGGCATTCAGGTGCTCTCTGAGCTCCTTGACATCCTTCAAGCCTTTATGCATCATTATGAGTAGGTTTTCACTGTGTAGGAACCCACGCCTGTGCAACAACAAGCTCTTCAGGATTGCCTTGTTGTTGTGCTAAATAGGCTTTCCTCAGCCTAGATAAATTTGTGTGATCAATTGTTAACAATTGATTATCTCAAGAAAGTTGTTCATTCCATGGCTGATGAAAAATCCCTAGGGATTGATGGTTTCCCTTGTGAATTTATAAGGCCTTTTGGAACTATGTTGGGCAAGATTTGTATCATGTTTCCTTAGATAATTTTCATGCTAATTTTATAGGTAACTTAATAAACAAAGGAAATATAAAATTCATACCTCAATCTATGGATTTGAAGGATATTTGTAAGTCAAGGCCTATCACGCTTCTCAATGTCTCCTACAAAATTATTGCCAAGGCTTTGGCTCTGAAGATCTGCCATCTTTTTCCTCAGATTGTGCACCGAGAGGAGACAAGATTCATTAAATCCAGGATCATTATGGATAATATTATTGCTATTTGGGAAGGCATGGAATGGCCTAGAAGTTCAAACCAGAAAGTTACCATCTTTGTTAAAATTGATTTTTCCAAAGCCTATGACCACATTGAATGTCCTTTTATTTTTGTTATGTTGCAAGCTTTTGGTTTTGGGCCTAATTTCATTCAGGTTGTTCAAATTATTTTTGAAGATTCCTCTGCTTGTATCACCATTAATGGCCATCAATCTTCTACCTATAGTCTCTTTCATTCCATTCGGCAAGGGTGCCTGCTTGGCCCCTCCCTGTATGTGTTTATGGTTGAAGGATTTGGCTACCTCTTGGCCAATATGGTTTCCCAACAACATGTCAAGGGTATTTTACTACCTAACTCTTAGGCTCAATGGGTTAACAACCATTTTTTTGATGATTCTTTCATCACTCTCCTGGAGGAAGAGGAAAATATTAAAGTAGACCTGGATTGCATTAATACTTTTTGTCTTGATTTTGGCTCTTCCATTGAGTGGCACAAAACTTTGTGCTATATACAGTCTATTCTGCCCACTCCTCCTTGGTTTCAATAGTATAATTGGAAGTGGATTGGGCCAGGAGAAATTTTTTGATTCCTAGGCATTCCCTTTGCTTTCCAGGTGTCTTCGGGTGAGTTATGGCAAGTTGTTCTTTCTAGGGTAAAGAAAAATCTTACTTACTAGATTACTAAGCCCCTCTCTTTGGCAGGGAAATTCCAAGTGTGTTCCAAGGGGCTAGTAGCTACCCATGTTTATTATTCTTCCTATTGGGCCTTGTCAAAAGCTGCCTACGACAAGCTTGAAAAATTGCTTTGGGATTTTCTTTGGGCCTCTATTGATTTGCACAAAGGGTTTCACCATGTTGCCTAGGAATTTTGCTTCCTTCCCAAGGATTCTGGAGGACTTAGATTTCTCTCCACTCAATGGAAAGGGATTTCCTTGTGTGTCAAATGGATAATCCATGCCCTTACTGGTGATGAGTCCTAGAAAATTCTTCTCAGACATTGCATTCAGTCAGGATTTCCTATGCATAGACCCGCCTAGAAGGGGATTGGTTTTCAAATGATTTTGGTCATGGAGGAACTAGTCCAAATTGTGGGGACTTTTGTGGCTAATTTTTTTTGGAGAGCCTAGGAGGTAGTTAAGCCCTGGCTTCACTGGGCTAGCTCTTGTTTCCATGATGGGCTTTCACTCAACTAGCTGAATGTTTGGTGGTTTCCCATTTTTGCTAGCAATGGTCAGTCATTGGCTAAATCACCTTGGCTTAAGGAAAACGGGTTCCACAAAAAGGGTATCTAGACCTTGCAATAGATTTTTCATAGACCCACAATGCGTATCATGTAGTGGGAATAATTTTGTACCCTGTACAGGCTTCATAACCAGGACTATGCTACTTATGATGGTTTGGTGAGTCCAATTCCTATAGAGCTACTTTACAAGGTTGGAATTCATGGGACCAAACCCTGGTGGAAAGACTGGAAGTGGTATCTAGACACCCCTTTCAGGAATTACAAGCCTCAACTTGGTTACAAGTGGCTTTCACCACACTTTCCTATGATTCAAATTTTGAACCAAATGTGGCTTCTTCAATCTCCCACTCTTGTATGTTGTAAAATATTTGTTGCCACTTGGTATGCAAGTGTTGAGCCAAAACTTTCCACTTTGCTTGGTGTATTCTTTTCCAAGGCTTGCATGTGGGTTCTTGGCTTGTTCACCTGGGGGTCCAGAACCCTTGTTGCCTTTTTTGTGGGAAAGATGAAACTTTTAATCATCTTTTCTAGTTTTTTCCCAAAGCTCAATAGCTTTGGACTTGTATTCATTATTTCTTTCGGTCCTTTAGGTTGGAGCCTTTCTCCTAGCATATGATTCTTCTGGGAGACTCGCCCAGAATTCCTACTAAGTATACCTAGCTTTGGCACACTTTCAATGTGGAAATCCTTTTCAATATCTATAAATATAGAAATGCCTACATATTTTCTCATTCTCAAATAGATATTAATGTTTCATTATATGCTAAAGCTATTATTTGTTCTAATGTGCTCTTCCAGATTTAGGTGCAAGCTAACAAAGTTGCACTTAAGGTTGCTCACCTGTAATGCTATTGGACCACTAGGGAAATGCCCCATGTATTATTTCTCGAATACCCACTTCATCCACCACTTCCTTCCTATATTTGGTCACCTTCTTTGTGCTATCAATAGAGTGGTTCTGTGTGTGCTCATTCTCATCCTCCTTGTTGGCGGGATTCTTGCCCTCCTCGGTGGACTATCTCTCCTCCAGTGCAGGCTAGCCAGGGGTGACCCTTTGACGATGCTTCGGGGAGTGGCGGTGGTGGTTCCAAGTGACCTTTTGATGACACTCTTACTTATAGCTCTGGTTGGCCAGACTTTGGTAAATGTGTTTCCGCATCTGGTACTTGAAATGTCACCTCAACACAAGGATAAAGATAAAGAGAAGGAAAAATATGTTGACAATGCCTAGGGTCCTCCTCCTGACATCACTCCAGACCTCGCTGATGTATGGAGGAAGAACATGGATGACAAAGACCCTCCTGGCTCTGATGGCACTACTTTAGCTGCTTAATGGCCCTCTTTTGGGCTTGACCCATGTGATTGGTTAATTTTTGGTTTTTCTACGCGCTGCCCATGTGACTCTCAGGGTGTGCCTTCTTACCAACCACCTTTTTTTTGTGAATATGTAACTTTATCTTTATTTTAATATAGATAGTTTCCTATTCATAAAAAAAATATATATAGATTGATTTTAAGTAATGCTAATATTTTTTTAACAATGAAAAATACTTGTGATATTTAAATTTTGAAAACATGATACACAATTTACCTAAAACACAAACAAGTCAACTTTAAACTTTTCTACAACTTTTTATTTTCTACTTTTGATAATTGAGTGATATAATTATTTATTATTAGATTACAGATACTCAAAGAAAAATATAGATAAAATAGTCACACAAAAACATATTTTTAAGAATTTATATATAAAAAACACTTTAAATATCTAGATTCTTTACATCCTCCATAATTCATGGGCTTTTTTAAAAATGAAACCTAATAGGCCCCTCGGGTGACCCACATCATTAGCTATTTTTCAATGGAAAGGATTTAAGTGTGACACCTCTCCATCTTTCCCATGAACCGCTGGAAGCCATTGATTGAGCTCAGTCAAATAACACGACATGCATATTGAAATGTATTAGTTTTTTCTCTTTGTGTGGTGGGCCGCTATAATTCCATACCAACCCCCTTCTAACCAATGACACTGTTGCACCATAAAACTCCAAGACACCTTAACATAAAACCCTAATTATCCTTGATTTAGATCAATCCTAGGCCAGTTACATCCTATTTTAACAAAGGATTTCATGTAGGCTAATATCCAAGCATTCTTCATATATGCGCTAATCTCATTTGGATGTGCCTTTCTTGTACTTGCAATAATTCTTCTATGCCATTTTTCATTCCACACCATTCTAGTTTTGTTAGTGCCAAGCTCAGTTTCAACCACCTCAAGCATCTAGAATCATGTACTACTAGCCTTAAGTTCCACATGCCCTGTATCCTTCGCCTAACATCACACAAGCATATAAGCATGCTTATAAGCTTATATCCTTCATATGAAACTCCTTTTATCAACTGTTCTCACTTGCAACTAGTGTCCCAATGGCCGAACCAATGTTCAACATAATGCTAGCATAAAAACTTCTACACATGCAATTGAATTTGGGTACAATCCTTCATCATTCATAGGTTACATCTAAAGACATTGTCATATTTCAACATTGTTGTGCTAGCTTAAATTTCTATGTGGGCCCTTAATATTCCATGGTGCAAAAAATTGATTGGCCATTCCAAACATCACTGCAAGTTCTCTTTTGTACATTTTTGTAGGGTCTTTGACATTTTATTGAATGGTGGTTTCTCTTTGTTCTTAGAGTACCTAGTTATGTACCACTCAGTATGGTGATTAGGGAGTATTTGACTACAGGTATAACTATAGACACTAAAAATTGTCCTTTTCCTCTAAACATTATTTTTCTCCTTCAATCCCCTTTCTTCCATAATAATTAAATAATTATAATTATTTGATTATTGTCTAAAGTCATATTCCTCTATTAATTATTTAATTAATTTATCATTTTTTTTATTCTCTCTTTGATTAATTAAATAAATTTCTATTTATTTAATTATTGTCACTTTCTAGTATAATTAAATTATTATTTCAATTATTTAATTATTGATTATCCATTTTTTTTCATAAATTAAATAAATTATTTTTTTAATGATTTACTAATTTGTCATTTTGTCCCACTTTTGAGTTAAATATTATTTATTTAAAAAATGATGTTTTCTCTCACTTGTCTTTTTCCTCAAATTTTTTATGAGATAATTGTTTCAAATTATTTTATTTAGAAATTCATTTTTCCTTCCACTATTAAATAATTATTTTAATTATTTAGTAACTTGTCTTTTCTTGAAGATGCTTCTTTGATTGAAAAGATAGTTTTAGCAGCTCTTTTATTATTTGCAGATGCATGAGAAAATTGTGTTACAATCACCTTCTTTTAACCATAATTCACATGACTTTTGTTGCCAATATAATTCTTCCATCTTACTCAAACTCATCCCACAATTCTTGGAGTTCTTTTTTTTTATCATATATAATAGCATTCATACCATTCTGAATAATAAAATCATGAAATTGAGCCAATTGTTGAGCCGTCTCTTCCTTCTGTGCAAAAATGTTTTTAAAGACATTCTTATTCCATTCTTTTATTTTGCCTTTTGTATATTGCAAATTTTTAAATAGTTGAAACATTTTTGTGCATTGATGGAATGGTGCACTTTCCCACCATTGTTGTAATAAAGGGAGAAATTTTGGGTCTCTTAACCACATTTTCTCAAACTTAAATGAAGGTTTGTGAGCTAAAACCCATGTTGGATGAGTAATAGATAACATTATAGCATAATGATTTGATCCAACAAAAGGAAGGATTTGTGAGGATAAAATAGCTGATGCAACTACCCATTCTTGATAGACTAGAAACCTGTCTAATTGAACAACAATTTGTGAGAAATATCTTCTTCAGTTTGTCCATGTAAATCTCCCCTTTTTTTGGTAAGATATCTCAAAGAGTATTGTTTGATATGAAATTACCAAAATCAGAAATTATTTTATGGGGCGGGCATATCCCTCCTTTATTTTCATTGAGCGATAAAACCACGTTAAAATCCCCAAAAATAATTATTTTTTGATCATTCAAATTTTGAATTAAGGCTGTGAGAAAATCCCATAACGTCTTTTTATCTTGAGTTGAAGTAGGGCCTTAAACATTGAAGAGTATAAATTGTAAATCAAAGCTTTGAACATTTAAGAGTTGCCAGTTATTGTCAGCATTTATAGGCTCTATTGTAACTGTTTTGGGATTCCATAAAGATACAAGACTACTAGAAGCTCCTTGAGTAGGTACAACTACATATTTCCATCTTCCCCATTTGGAAATAGAAGATTCAAATATTTCTATAGAGAGTTTAGTTTCTTGTATGAGAAATATATCAACCCCACTAGCATCAATTTGATGCTTGATTTGGGCTCTTTTGTCAGGGGCATTAATGCCCCTGACATTCCATGAGAAGATCTTCATTGAACTTGAGGAGAGAAACATCCCCTCCTCGGTCTCTTATTGATTGAGTAATCACCATCCAAAGTGGTTTGTATACCCGCTTCTATTTCTTCTATGATCTTATCAGCATTAGATTTTCTCCCCCTTTTAGCTAGAGTTCTTTTAGGCAATGCTTGAGAGATTGGAGTTTGAGCAATTTATAACTCCTGAGAAAAATAAAACCCCACCTCCATCTCTCCACCCAACTCCTTGCTATCATCCATAAATTCCTAAGGAAGAAGGAGATCTTCTGACAATGAATCTGGTTTTGTTCCTATCTCCTCATTGAAAATTTCATCAACTATCTCATCTATAAGTCCAGAACCTATAGATTCTAATAATTTCTGTGTAATATCATTTATCTTATCATCTTGGTAGAGTAATTGCATAGATTCATTATTTTTTATAGATATATTTTGATGATAGCAACCAAGATCGTAAAAAGATAACACCTAATTGAAACCTTGAGATTTAGACCCAAAGGAGATTATCTAAAGAGGTTGTCTTTGATCAGATAATATTGTGAAGTAGAAAGGATAACCTTCTTCCAAATTGTTGAAATACAAGATAGGGCACTTGAACTTTTGGTTTTCTAGAATGCATAACAAATGAGACATATCACCCTCCAACTTAAACAATAGATTTTCTGCATTTTCTTGTAGAAGAGAAGAGAAGGGATGTTTGAATTGAGAGTTTTTTTTGTACCCTAAAGGAGATATTAGTGATAAATTCTGAACTAGGGGAGCTTTCTCATCCTTCATGTCTGACACAGGAGCAAAGATTGATTTCTCACTCTTCTTTGAGAGCGAAAATATAGTCTTCTTAGGATTACTATTCAAGTTTCCTTGTGATAGATCCTTTAAAGATTCTTGGAGCCCTTTTGTTTTTATTTATTCTTGGGAAGAAGAGCAATCATTAGCCAAGTTTTCTAAGGAATGACAAATGTAACAATTTTTTTGGCTATACAACTAAATAATGATGAGGAAATCCAAGGATGAGTAAAAATTTTCAAAAAATTCCTTGCCCTTGTTAAGTCTTCTAATACTGTTATACAGGAAGGGGTATGTGCAGGATCATCATGGAAAAAATAGGCCTTTAAGTGGCAAAAAAATTGAAAAATCAGAGTTAGGAAACTTGACGTAAAATTTTTAATAAGCTATCTATATTATTTCAAAAATATGTAATAATAGAATCTATAGCAAATTGAATGTATTTTCTAAACTACTAGGTTTGTTTTAAAAAAAAAGAAATCTATTTGGTGAAAATTTGAAATTTCAATGTAGTAGTTCTTAAATTTCATGGAAAAAATAAGAAGTAGGTGCCTGTCTGACCACCCTAACCACAATAAAATGATAATATTTTTTTATAATATTTTAGATATAAGTAGAGGACTCATGTCCTGATGTGATACATATTTTTTGTAATTTTTCCAGGTAAATAATTAATTATGAATTTCTTATTGCAACTTTTAAAAAATATAAAAAACTCGTATGTCTGACCACCTTAACTTGGTCAAAACTTCTTTAAATCCATTTTTTCCTTTTTTAATCCTATAGTATACAAAACATAGAATGTGACGCATGTTTTGGATTCAAAAAATGTGATATCGTTTGAAAGCTATCAATGTTTTTCAATTAGTCTATCAATTAGGACTTTAGTTGTAATTTGAATAGAAAATTAATAATAATTACTTATTAAATTCAAAGTAAAGCATAATTTATATTGGTGGAAAGCTAAGAATCTTGTTTAAAAACCCATTTCATTTTATCAATTTTGGGTAAAAAAAATCATCAGCCACATACCCATCATATTGCAACTTTTTGGCCCATCAGGATCCTGCACATACCCGAAGAGTAGGAGTTATTATCTGTGATCCCTACTCTCATCTCTTCAAATGAAAACCAAGCATTGCTCAATCCATTCACATTAGCAGAATTAAAGGGTGTCAATTTTTTAATGTCTCTAGATAAGGCTCCAGGTCTTGATGGTTATACAACTCTATTTTTTCAAAAATGTTGGATTTTGTGTGTTCTGACCTCCTTATGGATATTGAGGAATCTCGTAGATCTGGTAAAATTCTAAATAATTTCAATACTAAAAACATAGCAGTACTCACAAAGGTTAAGTAACCTAAATTTTTTGTAGATTTTAGACCTATATCACTTTGCAACACAGTCTATAATATTCTCACAAAAGCAATTTTTTTAATATTGCAACCCTTTATTTCAAAAATTATTTCTTCAAAACAAGGAGGTTTTTTTTCGAGAAGAGAAACTATAGAAGGGTATTTTGTGGCACATGAGATTCTTCACTCTATCAAGGAAAATCATTTGTCCTCCTTCATAGTGAGATTAGATATGATGAAAGCTTATGATAGAGTTGATTGGGAATTTTTGATAAAATTCCTTGAAAATTTTGGATTTGCAAAGAAATGGTGTAAATGGATACTCTCTTATCTCTCAGGTGCACATTTCTCAATTATAATTAATGGTTCTCCATGCGGTTTCTTTCAATAAATGCTAGGGGTGAGACAAGGAGACTCGTTGTCACCATTTCTATTCATAATCATGGTGGAAACTCTGAGCAGGACAATAAAGGATAAGAACTCTAAAGGTCTATGGAAAGGTGTTAGTATCCCTCAAATTGATATTTTAGCCACTCACAACCTATTCATAGATGATACCCTTCTCTATGGGAAGGCTTATGTTTCAGAAGCAAAACAAATAAAGGAAGTTTTGGATAAATATTCACTAGTATCTGGTTAAAAGATAAATGCTCAAAAATCAAAAAATTATGTTTTTAATGCTAAACCTACAATAAAAAAAGAAAATTACAAGAATTATGGGATTTCAAGAAGTAGAGCTAACTTGCAAGTACTTAGGTATTCCTTTTTTATGGGGGCTAATAAACCTTCTTATTGGGTTAAAATCATAGATAAAATCAAACAAAAGATTAGTGCTTGGAAAGCCAGATGGCTATCATTTTCAGGAAGAATTCTTCTTGTAAAAAATTTCTTGACAACAATACCTAATTACTTCATCTCTATATTAAGGGCTCCATGCTCCGTAGTTGAGTAGATTCAAAAGATCATAAGAGGTTTCTTATGGAAAGGGAATACGAATGATGCAAAGAAAATTCCTTTTATTTCTTTAGATAGTATGGCTTTAGAAAAACATAAAGGTGGTGTAGGTTTGCATGATTTATCTAATCGTAATCAAGACTTTTGGGGAAAGCTAATATGGAAAATGTATGCTAAACCTGAATCCAAATGGTGCTCTTTGATGAGAGCTAAATATTTGGATAGTTAGGATCCCAAGAGAATTTTTACAGTTTTAAATCCTTCAGAAGGTTCAGCTATGTGGAACTTCATGCTGTCATGTAGAAATCTAGTAACAACATACATTTCCTATGAGGTCAATACAGGCGATGAAGTTAATTTTTGGTCTGATTCTTGGAATGGTCATCCCCCATTGAGCCAAAATAATGATTTGCAGATAGCCATTCCAATTCTATCACATTTGTGGGGAACAAAATTAATAGATTATGTAAGTTCTATTGAACCTCCATCAGGCAGAGTAAAATGGAAAGACTTCTCCTCGTGATAGATTTCACAGGAACAAAAGGATTTACTATCAACCATTCTCCAAAATAGAGTAGTTTTCATAACTGGTAAATCTGACTGTATAATTTGGGCACCTTTAAAGAATGGTTCTTATTCAGTGAAACTGGGATATGGAGCAACTCTTAATAGAAGAGATCCTTCCTAGCCTCAAAGAGAATTTTCCTTTTGTTGGAATAACTCATTCCTTCCTAAATTAGGTAGTTTCATTTGGCTTGTAATGAGAAAGAGAGCATTGATAGGTGATAGACTAGCTAATTTAGGCATTGCAGAACCATTCAAATGTGTGTTATCTGATCAAGATTTTAAAAACCATGATCATTTGTTCTTGCATTACTCTTTTGCTCAACCTTGCTGGTC
The DNA here is from genome assembly GCA_007258455.2 of Sequoia sempervirens. Classification (NCBI taxonomy): domain Eukaryota; kingdom Viridiplantae; phylum Streptophyta; class Pinopsida; order Cupressales; family Cupressaceae; genus Sequoia; species Sequoia sempervirens. Next base: position 298,384,597 of record VDFB02058242.1, on the reverse strand, counting down.
ATTTTTTTTGAGGAAAATGAATTATTCAATGCCCTTTCCTAATACAATTTGGGATCTTTTCTCTACTTGGCCAGTACTCTACAATAAATCCCTTTTTGCATGCATATGGAAGGTTATTCCAACAATGGTAACATGGGCTATCTGGTGGGAAAGAAACAAAATAATTTTTAGAAAAACAATTTCATTAGCAAATTTAGTTCATGCTTTGATTGAAAAATCTATCTCTGAGTCAGTTAATGGTTGGGTTTAGAATCATAAGAATGTTGGTTCACTATTTTCAAACTAGTATAACTTCATTCTACAAAATTGGAAACATATAGTTCTTCCATTTAAGGGAAGTTTGAAACAACCATACAATGCAACGATAGATAGGAACACTATTAAATGGTTACCCCCATCTCAAAATTTCTCAAAATTGAACTTTGACATAGCATCAAGAGGTAACCCTGGAGCTTCAGGAGTAGGATTTTGTATTAGAGACAATAAAGGCTTTCTCATGGCTGCCAAAGCTTTCTCTTTACCCCCTGGAATGAATAATATGGCATAATCATTATCTCTTCTTTATAGGTTGATCTTGGCAAAAAAAATGCAAATCAAAGCACTGCACATAGAGGGTGATTCATTATTAATAATAAATTCTTGTAAAGAGAGATCGTTCTTCAATTGGGCTTTGAAATATATTTTGCAAAATGTCTGGAAACTTTTAGATGATTTTGAAGAGGTTCAAATTTCCCATATTTACAGAGGGGAATGTTTTAGAAGACCATCTAGCTAATCTAGGTTGTGACAAAAAGGAATTTCTTTATATTCATGATAACACAAACAATAATGATTATACTTGTATCCAAGAGCTAGAAAATTTGAGAAGCATAATTGAAGCTAATTATTCCAAATAATGATTATCTGACTAGGTAATATGCATACGTCCTTATATTTTCATTGGTGCTAAAATCACCAGGTATTTCGTTCATTATATCTGAATGGTTTGAAGCATATACTATTAGTGATGGTGTACTTGTACCACTCTCAAAGGAAATTTTTTGAAGCATATAAATTTTCATGATGGCTTCTTATTCCTTATGGGTACTCACACCATTCTCAAAGGATGTCTACCTATCACCTAATGATGTTAGCATCAATTTAAATATTTGGTCAGGGTCACATCATTTCTTTCCTTTATGCTTCCTCAAGTTTGTGGCAACCTTTGGGTATAGGGTAATTATGTATTGTTAATATAGATTCGCCTTTGAGTACTGGGTAATCATATATTGTTAACACAATATCTGCTGCGAAATATTTGGGCTTTCATTCGACACGTATGGGCATTAGGAATTAATGAGAGCACTATGTTCTATGCATGTAGCTCCTCAAACTTCTATTTATAATGAGAGATTTTTGTAAAGTTATAAAGCATAATTTAATGTTTGCAACATTTAATAGCATGGACTTGCTAGTGAATCGTTTCTTGTGCAATGGCACTCTACCCCTGGAATTACAGAGCTTCATTACCAGTCAAATTGTGGGAAAAGCCCATTGAAGAGTATATTTTGCAGGAAATATTGAACTCTATGTTTAGAATTGACTATTTAAGAGTGGAGGAATGTATTTGTATCATCTTGGGGATAGAAGTTACCAGTCCTCATGCTCGTCGTCTCCTTTTCCCCTCTCAGGTGATTTCTATCTTTATTTCCAATGCTTTGGATTTGCTTCAATCTCTGAATGAAATTGAGGAATTGGCTAGGAGTTATATTAAGTTTCAATTTTGAATGGATAATGTTGTTCTTCGAGCTTTCCAACAGTATAACTTTTATAATGGGGAGGGATTTGTTGGGGGCCTTTTCTCGAGAAGATTGGTACACAAATTTCAAGGTATTGAAGAAATTTTTGATGCTATTTGGATGGCTTTGAAACACAGAAATGAAAATATTTTTTTGAGGAGTTTAAGGAAAAATAGGCAGTGTTTGCATGCTAATGGAACTGGAAATTAAGGATAGATTTTATGCTCTGTCTTTTCTTTGTGCATACACTCTATGTTTTGCTTACCAAAATTTGCAGCTAGACTTGCAATTATAGGTTAACTCTCCAAGACATATGTCTTCTTCTGCAAGATTAATGCCTCATGCGCCATCTCACATGGAATCTCAGGTCTCTCAATACTATGCTTGAAGGGCTGGCAATAGTAACATTCCAAAGACTCTGTATTCAGAAGGAATGAATGAGAATTCACAAGTTGAAAGAGCTATAGGTGGAAACATTCAATAGTTTTATGGTTCTTTGTGAAATGGATTTTGGGATTTAATTAGAATTTCGTATTGGGTCTATATATGTCGTTTAAAATGTTTATGGGGTTTTAAATATTTCAAAGGGTTGGGTTGATGATATTATTGAAATGTTTTGTAAGGGCTCATGTGTTTAAAGCACTTATAATTGTAAGGGCTAGGTCAATGATCATTTACTGAAATAATGTAAGGGTTGGGTTTTTAATCATTTTGAATCATTTCACATCTAGTATGGTGGTTTATTGGGAAGGTCATCTTAGGTAGTGTCATAGGTTAGTTTGGGATAATGCTGAATTTTGAAGTTTCAACACTATTTGTAAAAATGATTTGTATCTTTTTTCATGTTCAGGGGCTATAACCAGAGGTTTTCTTATTGGTTCTTTCCTACTGGTGTGCTCCACAGAATCAGTTTTTGTATTCTTTTATTTAATATATAATAAAATATAATAGTTGCTTGCCACTTTCGCCAAAAAAAAGAACTTGTCTCTTTCCTCCACTTTTTAATGAGATAATTGTTTCTAATTATTTTAAAAAGTCATCTTTTTTCCTCATCTTCTATAATTAAATAATTGTTTTAAGTTATTTAATTATTAACTTACCCTCTCAAACTAAATAATTTTTAGAATTATTTATTTTCCTCTTTTTTGTGCCTTTTCTCTATATCATGTATTCTTCTTGTTTCATCTAATCTTAACCCTTGATTGAATTATTTTATTCAATCTAAGCCATTCATTTTTGTATCTTTTCCCTAACCCTATCAACTTTCATTCTTGGCAATTGATTAATATCATTTAATCTCATTTTTTCATTCATATTTAGCTTTTTACAAAAGATGCTTGTCATTGTCATTTCTACGAATCGAGTTTATTCACAAGTACATGCTGCTTAAGGAGACAAGTATCTTCAATATTTTTCTATCACAAACATTAGGCTACTATTGTGAACTCGAATCTAAGGGAATCAAGCACACAGGCTAGTGGGAAAGATGGCATCTATCACTTCATGGAGGGAGCCACTAGACTTTGAAGATGATTGTTTCATAAGATAGGAGATCGATGGTTGATGGCAAATGACATGGGTCAATCTTGACCACTCCCTACCATCCTGTGAAGGGCCCCCTTGTGTCTCATATTTTCAGCAAGCAAGAAGATGAGTGCCATGTGGAATATTATGAAGGCTTCGATGGACTCTAGTGGAGTTGGAATGATGCTAAATTTAGCTGAGATGGCACTGTGATAAAAATAGTGCCATTTTTGAGATTATTCTTTAGGCACATGTTTAGGATTTCAACTGTTAGTTTTGATAGTTATTGGTATATGTGGGAAGGTGAAAATAAAGCAAGATAGGGTATGGGTCGATATTCTGAGATCAAATCAAGATCACTCCTCATTGTCCTGCTCCGATGAAGTGCAAGTGTATTGATTCCCATCGGTGAGTGGGTAACTATGGCATGATAGGTTTTAATTCATGCTAAGTATGTTGTTGAAATGTGTATATAGAGTGGATGTATATGTGCTTGGGGATTTTCTGATTAGGAAAAAACATTAATAGCATGCAATTAAGCTTTTTCATGATTAATTACATTGATGATAACTATCCATTGATTTATCTTAAAACATGATCAATGGTTGAGATTTTAAAATCAAAGAAGACTGTTGTCAACTCACGTGCATAAGCTTTTCTTGAGTATTAATGGTTGGAACACTTGCATGGCTTGATATAATGAGGACCAATGGCCATATTTTTTTATTCATAATTTGCATTCAAAAGATTAATAATTGAGTTTAGTCTGAGAGAAAAATTGGTGAGGGTTTTTTGAGTCTTCTTGTTCTAGTTCTTGAGAAGATGAGTAAGTCAAGTGAGTTTGTTAAGCCGATTCGAGGGTCTAGGAGATTGAGTTTGCTTGAATTTAAGGAAAATTCTCCTGAGGATGAAATTGAGACATATGGAGCTCTTGAAACACCAAAGGGTAGAAAGGAATGCAGGAAATTAAAGAAATATGGTGTAAGGAGTAATTCCCACCTGAGAAGCCAGACCATTTTAGAAGAACTAGTCATGTTCAAGGGGAAAGAGCTAGTTGAGTATGAAAAGAAGGAAAAGAAAAGGTGCAAGTATCATAAGGCTTATCTAGGGAGACATAATTCTCCCATTGAGGTTTTTCATAGCCATTCAGATAGTGGAGGTGACACCGATCCAGAGTGTGACGATTATCCCCTTGCGCTTGTACCTTCTAAAGACTTTGACGAGGAAGTGGTGATGGTTCATCTAGTTCCACCATGAATAAAACATGGGTGAGAATATTCTGATGCTGATGACTCAAAGTGATGTATCTACCCTATTTTTGTTTTTAGTGCTGATGTGGAAATTTTTTAGGTTGGTGTATTGGAGAAGTGCTAGACTTCCTAACTTTAATGATAGGTATGCTTTTTCTAGGGGGTATGCAAAAATTTTCTTCGGCTATGAATGGAGAATATTCTTTGGTCAACAAGGACAAGGTGATTCATTGCTATTGTAGTAACAAAATTTTCCTTTCAAGCAGCTGGCAAGTCTTCATTCAAAGGATGTGGAGTTTCGTATTTTACTCTTCCATGTTCTACAATGATTACATATAAATAACTAAGGAACATCTCAAATTCTTGTGCAAATGATCTCTAGATAAAATGAAATGTAAATGTAATCGAGCCTGATGCTTGTTGCTCCCGTATTCTATGAAAGGGATTTTAGGGCTCATTACAAGGGTTGGATTTTTAGGTCTTAAGATGGTCTAGGTGAAAAGATAAGTTTAGAAGAGGCATTTTGTAGAAAATATGAATGAATAGAATAGTAGATTGTGTTGGGTATGAGTCTTGTATGTAATAGTCTTAAATTGGTTTTATAGAAGCTATTAATATCAAAACAAATCTTAGTTTAGAAACAAATAATCTCCTATGTATTTTTCTAAGAAGTTACAAATGAAAGTATCAATGGTGTTCTCATTTATCTTCAGTTGTTCCATTGAATGTATGACTTTGTTTTAGCTTTAACTTAAAGAGTTGATTAAATGCTTGAATATGGTTATAGATTTGTAAGGAATTGCATACGATTTGGTAAGAAGTTATTGTTTTAGGCATTGTGAGTTTTCATACTGCAAAGCACTATGGAAATAGTCCACCATTTTTTGAATTAAATGGCTTACACATTACTGGTTCTTGCATATTTGACTCCATTGTCCCAATTGATGAAGCATTGGTCTATTTGTTAGATAATATGCATGAAAATGAGCTATTGGAATGCCTAGTCATGGATTTAAAATGAGAAAAATCATTTAAAAATATTTTTCAAATAAAAAGTATGGGTTTGAAATACCCTTGATTCCTAGCAAATAGATAATCATTTTCTCAAAAGGTATTCCAAATCTTCAGTGACGTATGTTTATTTGCAATAAATCAGAATCAATCTGTGTATGACTGTGTTACCAAATATATATACCTCATTTGAACACAATAAGGAACACCCTCCTAGGTCCCACAAATCCTAAAGTGTAGGAGTAAGGACCTCAGAATCCTTTACTCATTATGTTGGCCACTAGCCTTGAAGTTTCTTAACCATAAGGGATGGCCACCCTTTAGAGGATTTCAAGATTCTACTGGAAAAATCACCAACAAAGTTCATGTACACAATGCGACACTCCTGGAACATTTTGTGTACATCATAATTCACACTTTCGGTAGCCGCAATTGGGGCATGTGAGTAGTAGAGTGTTTAGTGAGACTAGAGTTCCTTCACTGGGTGAACATAGGCATCGCCAGCCTCAATCTCTATCCGCGAAGTGGTTTGATAGGTGATGTCATTTGCATTGCTTATATTCCTTAGAATGAAGCCCTAGAGGAAGTGGTGACTCTTCTGCATGTGGTACTTGTGAGAAACAATATGGAACTTTTTGCGAGCAGTTTCTATAGACACACGAGAACCTACTCTTGCTTGCTTAGATAGAGCATCTTCAAGTAGTTATAGAATAATTTCGTGTGTTGGTGTTTACCCTTTTCACCTGAGAAGAAATTTTTTTTTTGATATTATGTAGCTCCTTCATTTCTATATAATCAACAAAAAATTTGTATTTCTAGTAGTACCAATATTATATATAGATAATAAAATATAGTGTTTTGGCACTCCTGGTGCTGATTTTTTGTATCATGATTCATTTTGTCTTGCCTTAGGTTTCAATTTTGTTTCATGTGAATGAATATTTATTCATTCAATTCTACATAATGGCTTTCATTTACACTTTTGAATGATACTCTGTATGACGGCCACTTAATTTCCCTTGAAAACACATTCTAGCAGTGAAAGTGGTAACTTCGTGAAACTATACAATCACCACCATAGTTATAAGAAGTGCTTAGGTTTTCACGTAACTTTTAAAATAATTTGAAAAGGTTATCAGTGGTCATTTTAGTAAGTTCATGAACCTTGAGTACAGTCTGCCCAAACTTGAAAAGTGAGACTTTGGAGCATACGATGAGTTGTGACAAAATCACAAAATACTGCTCGAGTTAAAGCATGATAAATGAAAGGAATATGGTGGTTAATAGAGGAGTTATACTAAGTAACCAAAACACTACCCAAATTATAAACACTTAGCAAAACCACACCCAACAAAGACTTATCCAAAATTTACTATGGGGCACCGTTCAAATGGAAGGGTCCCAAAATTTTGACACCAAAAGTAAAAGATGTATTTAGATTAATGAAATGTAGGATAATGGTATGGAAATTTAAACAACAAAACTTGTCAAAGATGAATGCTTGGCCAAGTTGATGAAAGATCCCAACTTGGAAGTAATAGAGGTGAACGATGTGAATGTATAGGATGTTTCCATATTGTGCAAGTTAAGTGAAATCATTGGTACAAGGATGTGATATTATATGTTTTAAATATGAATTTCCCATGATTAATGGATGAGAATCAATGGATAAATCTCAAAAATTATTCTTAAAAGTGTGTTAATTCAGGGTGAGCTAATGTGGAGAAACCATGAGAAATTTTTACTCAAATGCTTAGATAAAGAGTAGGCTTAAAAGTAATCATGTATTTTCATCATGGTGTGTGTAGTTGATACTTCAAGGCTAAAACATCCACAAATAAAATATTTTTGATAGGATTTTAGTGCCCCACATTATTTAAGTATGTGGAAATAATTATAAGAAAATATAATGCCTGCCAAAGATTCTCAAGAAAAAGATAGTTTGTTGGTCCACTTTCCTTGCTACCTCTGTCAATTGAGGCTACTTTTCAATAGTTGGGGGTAGATTTCATATAAGAAATATAGAAATATTCTAGTAATGGATATAAGTGGATCCTTGTAGCCACTGGCCATTTAACTAAGTGGGCTGAGGAAAATCCAACTCATAATACAACATAGAAGGTGGTAGTATATTTCTTGATCAACAACAATATTTTTGGCCAAACTGGACACAAAAATATTTTTTCTAACTAAATATTCACTTTTAGGCACCTATAACAGTTAAACCATGAAGAATTTGAAGATGATGCAAACTAGTGATTTGTCACATTTTTTTTGTAGATTCTAAATATATTTTTTTCAATATTTTTTGAATCAAATTGCACTTCTTTTTCCATCTCCTTCGAAAACTAGTTTTTTTTAGTAAACAACATTTTTAAGGAGTGACGCTCACCGTATAATGCATAACTTTTTTTCCATGAAGGATAAAATTCTTTTGTTTTTAATTTAGATTTGTAACTATGCTATCTAGTGCTTCCAATTGTTTAGATAGTGTTTTATTGAATATTTTTTCCTTAATCAAGTTTTGAAGTCAAACTAATTACAATTCAGACATTGGTAAACTATATAACACAAATTTTTTTGTTTGTATCGAAATTCAATTTTTTTTTATTGTTGGATCAAGGACTTCAATATCTACTACACTCATATTTATCAATTTTTTTTTTGATAATCTACTATTTTTTGACATGTGCAGATCAGAGATCTAATCCTATATCTAGATAGGGAGAGAGGTCCTAGGCCTATATAGATAGGGTAGGGCATGGCTATATATCTAGATCTAGTCGGCCCTCCCCCTCCTTGATCTATCGCCTATCACCTATTAGTAACTAGAGGGTAGGGGGTTCTAACTAGAGGTGGATCTATCTCCATCTAGGGGTCGAGTCAGTCAGGTTGATTTTTGATGAAAAACCTATGTTTAATAAAACTAAAAAAAATAACATAATAAAACCAAAGCGTATTAAAATTATATTCGTTGGATAGCTCGTTATGAGGACTACCATCATCAAATTGGGTTTGTGAAGTCTCCTCCATTTTCATCCTCAACTCGAGCTTTGAAGAACAAAATTTTGGACCTTTTTTGTGCCAGAGTGTGAGAAGGTGGGAAAAGGGGGGTTCGGGTGAACCAAGAGGGTTTGAGCAAACCCCTAGGGGTTCACTCGAACTAGGGTTCATTCGAACCCCCTTTCAAAAAAAAAAATCTTTTTGTTTTCTGGCACCAATGAGGGGACCTTGCATTTAATTTGTTCACTTGAACCAAGGTTCTAATGAACCCTATTTTGTTTTGCTAGAACCAAAGAGTTCATTCAAACCCCAAAAACTATTTTTTTTGCATGGGGTCTTTTTTGCAACTTTTCCTTCCTCACTATAATTGTAAACTACTTTTGTGGGTTTACCCAAATAGGTTAGTAGTTCCAATCAAAATATTACTAGATAATATGATTTTTTTATATCATACTACATGTTAAATATATGCTCTAAGTTTAGTATAAAATTGATATATTCTTCCACATATCACCCATAAAGAAATGGATAGCCTAAGTCAAGTAATATGAGCCTAATAAAGATAATAAAGAGAAAACTTTATCAAAACAAAATGCAATGGTATGACATGGTTACTTTCAATAATGTGATTGGATGTAGTCCATTTGAATTAGTATATATGTATTTGAGGCTAGGATGCCCATCAAGCTATATTTTCAAATGTATCAATATCTATGTGATATAAATGTGAATCAATGTGATTTTGTGTCTATAAGTATCACAAAGGTGACTAAGTTGGATAAGAAATGAAGAAAATAATAGGACAAGAACTTTTAGCATAAGTAGATCATAAAGCATCTAAATGATAGGAGGGCATCACCAAAGGGAGTTTTAGGTTTGTGACTTGGTTCTTTTGTGTAATGATAGATTATAGGATAAGGAAAATCATTGAAAATTGATGCCTTATGGCTTGGACCTTCTAGGATAACTAGGAGATATGAAAATCATGTATATTGTCTCATGGATCTTGACAAAGAATGATTGGAGCTACATATGTTTCATTAGCATCTAAAGCATAATTTTTCACAAGTGATGGGGTTTATAATTTTGAATGGTGATTAAAAAATTTCATCTTCCATTATTTTATCATGACTCTAGAATTAGTCTTGATCCCAATTATTTCAAGATGGTGTTTCATTTTAGTTGTGATGGAAATTTTGTGGTCTTCCTAAATATTTAAGTTCTCATGAGGCTTATAGTAGGCATCCATCCCCAACCAAAGTAAATGTTAGGATTTTAATATTCAATTTTCCTAAAATCTAAAAAATAAAAAGAAATTTTAAGTCATGGAAGTGATCAGAGTTTTAGCTGATAAAAGGAGGTGGTTGATGACTCCCTAGGAACTAAGAACCATTGGCTCCTAGCTCCTAGTCTCAATCTATGCTCCAAAACAATGTGATGAGGATGTGTTCACATGCTAATGATGGTTATCAACTAGTGTAAAGACAACAAATTTATAAGGATTATGGAAACAAAGAAGTGAACATTTCCTATTTTTTTGGATGTTGCAAGAGATTTTGAGATACTCATGTATATCCAAGTCTTTGTAGAAGTTATACCTATCCATATGTGGGTGTAATCTCTACATGAAACAAGTAAGAATTAAAGTGAAATAAAACTCTTCCTAAATATGAAGTTTCATGGGATTTTCCATGTCTTGTGCATATTGTAGTTGTTACAGAGATATCAAGACATGTATCAATAGATATAAATTTCTCAAAATTATTTGGATAGAATCTAAAAGGCCATAGAGGTTTACTTTCATGGGATATAGTGGTATCAATGCATCCAAATTGTGGATTTTTTTTTGAATTTATTTCTTACCTAATCCTTTGACCCTATTATGAATCTTTTAATGCACATTAAATCCATGAATTTTCTGTGTTCTAAATAATTCATTTGGGTGCCAAAAAGCTAGGACATTGTGTTTGAATTGAGTGACCTCAACCTACTCGTAGTAATGATGATTCCTCTCTTGATAACCAATCGTAATTTCATTATCATTTTTTTCATTGTGCATCTATCTTGTCTTTGAGTTTGGAGTGTCCATTCTTCACTAGAACATTCTTCTACCATCCTAGTATAGTCCAATAATTAGAATGAAAGAGGAAATTATATTGATGCAAGGAAATTATTTAACTATAGAAAGGTTATTGTAGTGTTATTTTCCATTTTGTATATCCATTAACATTTGGAGAAACTCAACAAATTTATTGTCTTATATATTTATTCTTCAACAAATTTGTTGCAAAGAATATAAATACCATTAGATGAATATGATAAACTTCTAATTTTTTGTAATACTTATAATAGCTCTCTTTATTTTTATATATGAGTTTGGGTAGTTTTCCAATAGATAGCTAGGTATGTGTAATGAAAAAAAAAAACATATTTATGCATTTGAATATGTAGATCAAATTATTGATTATTATTTTTTCTTGCCATTTCTTCCTTTAATTTTCAACTTTGTTATGCTAGGATATACACCAGTCTCATTATACATGGTGTAGGCATAAAAATGAAAACAATTCATTCAATAAATTTTCATTTTCATTTTAATTTTGTGTTTTTCATGGTATTGCTACATACAAGGAATAGTAATATATAAATTTTAATGATTCATCCAACTCACCACTGCCTTACACTCGTTGTCAAGGCATTGTATTAGCTAAACAAAGGTCATTTAGTAGCTAGTTTCCCTTATACCATTGACAACATTCGAGTTGAATCAACATTTTTTGTTTAAATTATAGTTCTTTTATTTATTGTATCCAGTCAGCCATGGGAATACCCTCCTGAGTCAAAGTTGAGCTCAATGAAAAGGAGAGAAAAATGACTCATAGATTTATCTCAAAATCCTCCATAGTTTTTTAGATGAAATAATTTCACTCATTTGTTGACAACCCTATACTTACGATTGGATTGTAGTTCTAGGTGATGGAGAAGTGATTTTTAAACCTAATACATAATACATGCTTAATTTATTTTTTTGTTAATTTTTTTATTCCTAGAGATCCATTCATTTATTTTTTATCATTCGATAATCATCATGGATCACTTGAGAATCAAAAAGATATTTTATTAGATCATATACCATTACATAAATCATCTTAGAGCCATTGCATATGTGTTGTTAATCCTTGTCCTTTATTTAAAAATTGTTGAATTGATCTAGCTAGGGGTTTAACAATCAAGAACATGACCCTCATGATTCAATATATTCCATAAAGGTTCTTATAAAAAATACTTTTTTATTATAAAATATTCATATATTAGAAGATTGAGGTGAGAAAAGTTCAAGAATCAATTTTTTGTTGGTTGATTCCCAAGGGTACATATTTTGGTCCATGAAACAAATCATTTCACTTGTAAAGATGATTTATGCAAGAGTAGATCTTAACCAAAATTTAACACAATCATATTACAAGTTTAAATATAATTATTTGATTGAACTCTTGAAAGCCAACATTGTGACAAATTGATTACTAACATCTTCAAAATACAACAAAACCAAGCTTCAAATCCTCAAAGGTGTATTCGGGCCAAGGTCAACACTTGTGTGACTTTAATGGACTAGATCTTCTTACATGTGACTACTTAGTCGAAGGCAACTTGTAGTTTAGATGTATGCTACTTTAAATTGTTTTAATCTGCTATATAAAAAAGATGATATCTATGTAATCCAACTTATTTCCATAAAAAAAATACAATTAAATATTATATTAAAATTTATTATATTTTCACATTTTAATTTAATGTTTATTATTTGTGATTCCAACTATTTCACCTAAAATAATTATTAGTCAATTTTCTTTCTTAATTAATTATGCTAAATTACCTTACAAAGATACATTTAAGTATTAATATTTTAAGGCAAGGAGACATCATAATTTTGCCACGCTACTTAGTGGGGAAACCTAGATTTACTCATTACTATGCGGCTTGATTTACACGAATTTGAACAAAAGATATTTGATTGAATGTCCGAGACTTGAAAAGTTATATAGGCATGCATGCACGCTATATGGTAAAGTTTAGTATGTCTCCTAGTTTTGCATCAAAAAGCACTTAGTGATTCACTTGTTATGGATAATTTCAAATGCACATCCATAATATAAAAATGGGCTTCGAGGGAAGTAGCTGGTTGCAATGGCTTGGATACTAGTGATGAGATTATAATAGGGTTTATAGAGAGAAAAAAATGAGACTACCAATGTGAATAATCATTTCTCAAAACTTACGATGACATTATAATATTGTAATATCCTTCAAGAGGATGAATATTCCTTTTCCACTACCAATGTGAATAATCATTTCTCAAAACTTACGATGACATTTTGGGGCAGGAGTGTTGTTCCCCTGTTTGGAAGCACATTTTGTGATCCATAATAATATAAAACGTGTACTTGAATCTGAAAGTAGGTAAGAAAAGTGTGCCATGAGTGCATTTTGTTGGGTTATGATACATATTTCAAAAAACATCATGATGAACGACAAGGCACTAATGGGCCTATTGTGCCCAATAATTGTGGTCATTACCATTACCAAGTTCATTGAACAATGCTAACACTCTATTCTCTAACATAATAGTAATACATAATTTTTAGAAAAATGTGTAATAATATGATGATAAAATTTGTATATTTATATTAAAGATTGAGTTATTTTAATGGAATGACTTAATATAATTTTTTTATAAAGTTTGGTTTTTTTTTTTTTCAGTTATATTTATTCATATATATATTGATCGTAATTTATATAAATCTATATTTTATATATATATTGAACATTTAATATGTTAATTATATTTATATATTCATTTCGTACATTAATATTATTATTTCATCTCTACTCAATCTAATGGTGCAAGGTTTATCATGCAAGACATAAAATTGATCCTTGAAATTCAAGTTTTTAAATCTAAATTTTGCCAAATCTTAATCGTTTCATTCTCATTATGAACCAATTTGGTACACTTTTCACATGATTTATTACTATGTATTGATATTTAAAGATATTTGATGTGAGTCATTTTACACCCAATCATATCTAATTATCATACAAAATCTCAACAATTTAAGGATATTTTATTTAGCAATGCTTCAATTTGAGAACTAAAAAGAATCATAATATTGTATCTAAATCAACATCTAGATCATATGGATGTTTTCTTATTGTTTTCCCATCATTTAATGATTGTAAATCTAATCCATCAAAGTATTAACCTAGGAGAACTTGACCCTTATGATCTTGCAATCTTCCCAAGTTATTTTCAAATATTGCTAGCCCTTGGAAATTATTGACAAGTACCCTTCAAGGTGAAATAGATGGAAAACATACACATTCATCCATATCAAATTTGTGGGATATATTAGATTCACATCATATAAAATTGATCCATAGATACCGAGTTTGCATCCCTATTCAGCATTATGAACTACCATTTTTAGGATGCTTGGATGAAAATCACTTGCAAGTAGTTTTCAAATTTCATTGCCCAAGTGTCTACAAGTTCCTTAAATGTGTTATCAGCTCAAAAATTCTCCATCAAAAAATGAGAAGGTTAATACTTCCATTAAACATTCTCTCTATCTTCATTTCCAATCTCATGTATATGCTTCAATGTATAGATTTTGTGAATATTAGTAGAAAAGCTTGTGAATGAAGTATTTCTTCTAAATGATGCTTTGTTGATCTATACCCAGAAATATGAATTTGGGATGGGAGAACATTATATAGGAGGAATTTTCCATTGCACTTCTTACCTCATAATAAGTTTTTTGTCTCTTTGTGTGATGCTTTAAATTTTTCCCTTGAGCATAGTGACTCGAGCCATTTGAATAGGGATTTTTCAAGGTATAGTCATCAATAGGGAAGGGAGATGTCCAAGTGCTTTAGGGAAAAGTATCATTATGTGTCTTTCCTTCTGAAACATAATTTTCATCAAGTTACAAACCATGTTATCCCTCAATATCCATTCAGATCCCCTAATCCAACTCAATTGGTGCCACATAATAACTATCCACCTCGTCAGGTTGTTGGGGTAGTCAATTCTCTAGCACCTTGTGGTATTCCTAACATGAACATCACAATAAATTCTTAGAATATTGTAGCAGGGAATGAAATGCAAGGTGAGAACTCTGTGGAAATAATTTAGATGGAAGAATAATGGTAATGGAAAATCTATGGTCTTCAGTGCTTTTGGATTTGTTAATCAGTTATAAGATGTAGAGGTAGTAGTAGTTTCTCAGTAAAACTATCAATTTGTGTAGTAGTTTCTAAATGGGGTTGTAATTTCTACAATGGCTACCCTAATATGCGGTGTTCTAATAGTGCATTTAGGTTTGTTAGTAGCTATTAGTGACGTTTTGGTCTTCAAGCAGCCCCAACTCAACAACACTTTTCCTCAAACACTTGCAACATATGGTGCTTGAAGTTTATTGGTATTTCTAAAAAAAATATCAAATCAATGTGACTGTATATAGTTATCACAGAAAGGGTAGGGTGAACAAAGCACATAGAAGGTTAAAATTTTGCATAATTTAGTATAGTATAGCATCATATATTGATTAGAGCTTGATAAAATTTTGAATTGTAAAGATATTTTGTATCTACTATTTATATAAATAATATATATAAACTAATAGCCTTTTGTCAAAAAAAAAAAACCTTGATGATGTCTGAGCCTATATATAATTCATGGAAAACTTGGATTTCAATATCAAATATAATTTCTTTTAGTAAAGAAAAATCATTCTACAAGTCACTAGCTTTTTCACCCCCTCTTGGATCTTACAAGTATATTTTTCCATTATATTTAAACTTCTGATATTGTTCTTATTATCTTTCTTATTTGGATTTTATCGATTTCATTATTTAACAAGCTCATTAGATAATATAAGAAAGTGTTGTTGTGTCTTTACATTTTTATTGAGCTCAACTATTCCTACAATTTGTGGGTATTTTCCATAGAGTTTGAACCTTCACTCACTTTAGGGTTTTTTAGATTTGTATAATTTTATTGCATTATCATTTTTATATCTTAAGGATTGTGTTTTCCTATGCATTATCATTTTTTTGATATATCATTCCACTTAAGGTTTGTTGTTTACTATGACCTCTATTTTTTTTTACCATAATTTATTTTTTTAGACTTACAAGTAGAGATTCATTTTTAGATATGATTTAACACTAATATAATATTTTTAAAATTTAGAAGAAAATTGTTGACCTATATCCTATTATATGTTATTTATGCATGAGCTAACCATAATTATAATATTCCTTTAAAGAGTTCTTGTTTAAATAATACTATGGTTACCCTTTCTACCAATGATTTAGATGTTCATATTAGGAATAAATTTGATAGTTAATAATATTTCAATAAAATTCACTTGGCTAAGAAAAACTTACCAATCACTACGTAAGAAGTAATTGATTAATATATGAAAATTCAATCTCATGATTAATTAGAAAAGGTTTTATAAAACTTTGAAAGCATGCCCTATCAACATAGATATTTTTACATGATCTTAATTCTCTATCAAATGCTTATAATGGCATCCCATCTCATCTATATTATTTTTATTATATTCCCACCTTCAACTAACTCCTGTGACTACCTTTTTTCTCATAGTATAGATCTTACATACACAATCCTTCCATCTAATTCTTGATGGCTTTTCCCATTAATATGAAATATCATCACACTTAACCAATTCAAACATACCATATTCTAATGATTATTTGACCTCTAGTATGTGAATCAACCCTAATCCATCTACCCACATACTCATTAATTTTATAACTATGGGAAATATTCAGGTTAGCAGATTAATGCATAAATCAACAAAACCCAAAGAAAGCAATGAAGTACAAAGGAGTGAAATCATGAAAAAAATGAAAGATATTACCAAATGTCTTCAAACTCCATGATTCATCTTCATTGCACCTTCTCTATTTGCTGCAATATGAAGTTTTCCCTTAGATTTGTGATGAGCAACCAAGGAATATGCCAATGCCCTAAGAAAATGTTGAAATATTCTATTCTAAATGCAATACAATGCAAGTAAGCCACTATGAAGCAACTATGAAGTAAGCCTAAAGTATGCAAATGTCAAGATGCCAAAATGCCAAGAGATGAAGTCAAGAAATGTCCAAGTGAGACCAAAATTCCCCTTTTATAGAAAACCAATTTTGGATGAATGGCCAAGATTGAAGATTGACAAATGCCCTAGAATCAATGGACAAGATTCAATGTGACAACCCACAATTAGGGTTAGGGCAACATTAGGGTAAATTTGAAATGAATGGAAAATATTTGATTTTAGAAAAGAAAATCAAGGGACAAGATGACATGTGACGAGGAGATAAAAATGGCACAAAAAAATAGGGAGTTGGAAAATCAAATAATATTAGAAATTATTTGATTTAAGAAGGAAAGTTATTATTTAAAATTAATTTAATTCAAAAGGTGGGGTCATGTGTCAATTTTAAATAAATTTCTTCATTTAAAATTAGGAGAATGCCAAGGTGGACAATAATTAAATAAATTAATGAATTTATTTAATTATGAGAAGACATTTAGGAATTAATAATGTATTTAAATAAATAAATACTTAAATAATCAGGAGGAATGATTGAACAAAGATAATTAAATAAATTTAGGAATTTATTTAATCATAGAAAGTCATAGGTCATTAGCGGCGTATTTAAATAAATAAAATTTATTTATTCAAATAATCAAGAGAAGTAAAAGACATGAATTAATTAAATAATTGAGAATTATTTAATTAATAGTGGACCATAGGACATAATTAAATCTTTTAATTATGCTAGGAAGAATGTGGAGAAAAATAAACTTGTAGGCCTATGTCATTTTTGTGTGTCTACATTTTTCCCCTCTTTGTCATAATGCAACCTATCACATTGTGACAAAGAAAATTCATTCAGAAACAAGACCTAGCGAAGGTATGGAGTATTAATGCCCCCTCGAGAAATTTTTCAAATTTTTGCCCGACAACAGAAATAATTGAAAAGTATCTTGACAAGCTAATTTGATGTCCAAAAAGTCAATGGCGTGAGTGGTTTCAAATTTTGAGGCATTTAAGGTAGCCTCCAATAATAATGCTTTGAAGAAAATCTCACTTTGACCCTATAAATAGGTTAAAAATAGGTAAAAAGTAATTTCATTTTCATTGTCACTTTTGTAAATTTGGAGAGCTCAGAGCTAGGAGACCTCGCATGAAAATGGTGATTCTAGTCACTGAGCATCGCAGATACATCGTGCAAACCTTTAGATGACCAGATGGTGTAGAGCCACCAGTAGGTACACCTTACCCACTTTGTCATTTTCTCGATTTACACACTTTTTAGGGTTTAAACATAGGTCAACGAATGTACTGCGATGCATACACGTTTGCATAAGTTGCATTCGAATTCACGTTCAATAGATTTGATGCATTTTCATGCAAACTTGATGGACCCATTGGGTTTCGGTGAAGTGTGACACATTCGAGGAACAGTGAGATGCATTTGCCCATTCGCACTGTAAATGATAGGTTTAGAGATGCATTCAAAAGATTGACATGCATATGTGGAGCCATGCAACACATTTGATTGTCAATGACGCATTTGATGGATGGATTGATGCAAGTGATAGAAGATGATGCATTTGTGAGTCAAAATGACACAAGTGCCAAAATGTGGCATAAATGCTTGATGTAACGATGCAAATGCTAGGGTGCAACACAAATGAAGTCAATGTGACGCATTTGACTTTGACCAAGGTTGAATTTAGTTTAGACTTAATTTTCTAAGTGCTTTTGATTAGTTAGATTGTAATAATGATTTTCAATAATGTGCTAACTCTCATTTTTCGCATGTGCAAAAATAATTACCACTGATCTATAAGCGCAAGTTTAGGCCATTGACGTATTCATCTCGGGATCAACTGATGGACTAGGAGTAGAGGTTCCTAATGTAACTGAAGTTATATTATGTCACCTATATGGCCCTTATTCAAGCTAATAGGGGGATTTTGACATCACTAGCCAAGAGATGGAATTTAGAGACTTTCTCTTTCAACTTGTCGATGGGGGAGGCCACTATCACTTTGGAGAATGTGTACATGATTCTACACATTCTGATTAGATGGGAGCGAGTGGTATATGATCCACACCAGAGAGTGTAGGCTCTGATTGAGTTGGACAAGGCAGATGATGGCATGGGCCTTGGCATCGAGTGGTATGAGATTTGATGGGAGGAGTACCTAGCTGAGCACTATCCACGATGGGATGTGACGTTATCTACCTCAAGATTGCCAGAGTCCTTATTCCATATCATCGAGGACACGAGTTTCCAATCGAATGGACAGATGTGCTAGCGTGCATGTGATAGGATAGGATAGTTTTTACATGGGGACCCTATTTGCTTGGTATGCTTTATCACCAGTTGCATGAGGTAGCCTATAAAGGTGTGCATAGCATTAGTTGTAGGATGACATTACTAATGACCTGGGCTTGGGAGCATATTCCCATTTTTTGTTCACCTATTTAGAGGCCACGATTAGCCGATGGGATGCCTTATGTCTATCTATATGTGGGTGCTCTTTAGTAGACTAGAGTTGGAGAGATGGGCTACTAGTGACATCAGATTGATACTGTGACAACATTTGTCTAGAGGCCTTATAGGGATTGTGCATAGTGGGTAAGAGAGGGAGATTATTTGGCATTCTATATGAAGTTTTGATATCTAATTGGGAATACTATGCAATCATAGTTGATCATTAAGATGTACCTATCCCAACATGTACTACATCAATTTGGTGAGCACTAGGGTGTACCTATTGGGACAACAAAGTATGTGTGATCATCATGAGAGCTAATGTGGGGACCAACAATATTAGTTCTTTTGGCCAAGCAATAGATAGATGGGTTGGTAGCATAGCCATGGGGTTGGAGTAGGGGTCTAAAAAATCCAAGGATGTCCATAGATTATGATTCATAGTGGCAGACACATAGGCCACAACCACTGACAGATCTAGATGGTCTAGCACTAATTGATCATCGATCAATTATTCCATGGGTACAATAAGGAGGCTAATGAAGTAAGGGGAGAGGGAGAGACAGAGGTCAAGAATATGGGGGGAGAGGTGATGGGGGGAGAGGTGGCAGAGATGGAGGAGGAGATGATGGAGGTGATGGAGGAGATGGCGGTGGGAGGAGGAGAGGGAGGGAGGCCAGAAAAGAGAGTGAGACAATGTGTTGAGAGGGTACCACTAGAGGTGATTCTTGAGGTAGCTGAGAAGGAGAGATAGGAGGAGTAGCCAGAGGTGGAGGGAAGACATGAGGAGGAGCAATGAGAGGCAGAGATACTGAGGGAGGAGAGATAGCTAGAGGTAGAGGTTAGGCTAGAGGCAGAGGTCAAGCCAAAGGTCAAGGTCAAGCTAAAGACCAAGGTGTCGAGAGAGGAGGAGGATGTTGGTGATGATGAGGAGATAGATATTGGTGATGAGATGGATGAGGTAGAGAGGAAGCTCTAGGAGAGGATGATAGATGGGGAGCAGGATATATCTAGGGTACCACCATTGCTGCAAGATGCCATAGTGGACTAGAGACTAGTAGACATGTAGAGGAGACTGGATGATGCCACTGCATAGATTAGAACTCTATGAATAGAGCTTGAGGTTTTGTGTGTAGAGCAAGATCAAACAAATATTTGTCGACAAGAGATAGGGAGATGGTGTGTGGTATTTTCTCAATTATGTTTAGGCCCAGTTGTAGATGTTGCTAGAGAGTTGGCTAGGGTCAACACTAGCAAAGGTCAGTATCACATGTTATATGAGAGAGCAATGCCAACTAATTAGAGGGAGCCTAGGTTGTCGATATCACAGAGTAGGATAGGGACTAGGTTAGGGAGCAACATCTACACACATAGTAGTCATAGTCAGAGCAGTGTAGGTGGCTCTACTTCTTCAGGAAATTCATTAGGTCACCACTCTCATCATAGTCATAGGCATTCCTTCAGCCATAGGTTGAGCCACAATCATGGGTCATCTAGTTCAGAGCACAGTCAGCCTCTGGTTAAGGATCCATCTACTTCATAGACTCTACCTGCCATGTCCACTATGCCATCAGTATCAGTTCCTATCACCGAGCATTAGTCACCTCAATCTTCTCCTCAAGGAGATGAGGATATTTCAACATAGACAATATGATTGTTATCTTGTTATCATGTTTCAAACATTATGTGATGACACTTATATTTTGACCACCAAGCTTGTGAGCTCTATTTTTGGGATATCTCATGACTCTATCCTATGACATGGTTTTTGAGATTATATATATGATGCAGTGGTGCGGCCTATATGCTATATGTTATGTGATGATTCATTATGTGTTGATTATGTTTATGCTATATGCTTTTATAATGATGATTATGATGATGCATTTTGTATGTCATGTGATGTATGTAGTTATGATGTATATGCATTGATATATGACTATATGTTTATCGATAATGTGACATGCAATGCCTTATGATGTGGTGTATGTATATCAATGATATGGATGATCCACTTATATGTTATGTGAATGCAAATGATATGCTAATAATGTAAATGGAAATATTTTGGTGTAACTAAATGAATGGATATATGTGATTGTGTAATGAACTAATGCAATGTTTATATGATCATGTATGCAATTATTTATTTATGTCATAGGATATCATCAAGAGATGGATGAGGAAAAACAACAAGACAAAAGGAGATATATGTTAATGCGGAGATCAAATCCTTCAATATATTACCAAAGAACTAATAGTCATTTCTCGTAATCATCATTGGGTGGATTATTATAATGGACAACAAATACCATGATATGATGTAGATCGATGGTGTGAAAGGTCATACCATCACATGAGACAAGCAGTCGCAGACAAGGATGATCATGACTCATACTAGAAGCATGATTTCCCTAGTCTTTTTGTCACAATAAACCACAAAAAAAAGAAAGACAAGAAAGCAAGCCATGAAACATCATTTCTCCTCTAAATCTTGTTGTCAGGACATCCTCGAGGAACTAGCAATATGACTATTTGAAAAGAAAATGACAAGACAATCATCATGATATGTCGTTGCTTCTCTAAGTCATGTTGTTAGGACATTGTTGAGAAACTAGTAGCATTACGAAAAAATCAAAGGACAAAATGACAAGATAGTGTTATCCAAGTGTTATCCAAGTGTTTTCCAAGTGTTTGCCAAGTGTGTCTAAATGTCAAGCGTTTTGTTGTCGAGATGCCAGGCTTTACAATGTCTAGATATGAATGCTAGGTAATGCCAAATTTAACAAGGACACATCTTGAATGATGTCAATGCCAAGAGGATTGGTCCTCAAATTCCAAGAGAATCCCTCAAAATTCCAAATGATGGTGATAATGCCTAGGAAGGACACATCCTAAGGCATAAAAGAAATGACAGGGGTTGTTCTTTAGGAGACATCTAAAGAATAACCAAGAGTTGAAGTTTGACTTGTTTTATCCTACATTTGACTGAAGTTGATTGATTTTGACTTGTTTTGATAGAATTGACTTGCATTGCCAAAATCTCTTATGCTATGCATAGAACTTCCATAGATGCAAACTATTGATGGGTTATGTTAATTGTTGACCATCTGAAGTGGCTAGTTGATATGCTTTAGAACCAAATGAGGTCATGGTGATGTAAGGACCCAACCAATTAGGCTTGAACTTTCTAGGTTTCTCTCTGTCATACTGATTCTTAGGATTTTGCATTAGGACCAACTCTCCAATGTCAAACTTTCAGACCATGACTCTTTTGTTGCAACTATAGAAAAGGAAATTATGAGATTCCTATAAATGGTTTAAGGAATTTTTTCTATGTTCCTCTAACATGTTCAGCTCATGCAGTTGTGACTGCCTATATTCTTCATCATCGATCAAACCCTTCAAGGAGACTCACAAAGAAGGAATTTCAACCTCGATGGGAAAGATGGATTCAACTCCAAAGACCAAGGTGAAAGGAGTGGCTCTTGTAGGTGTGTGAATGCTAGTGTGATAAGCCCACAATGCAGGTTTGAGTTGTATGTGCCAATCGTGACCAACATCATTGACTATCTTTTTGAGAATTTTGATGAGTGTCTTATTAGATGCCTCAGCTTGACCATTTCCTTGTGGGTAGTATTGCCTGGATAAATTATGCTGGATATGGAAGCATGTGGAAAGTTCAAGAACGTCCTAATTTTTGAAGGGATGATTGTTGTCTGTGGTGATGGAATATGGAACACCATACTGACAGATGATGTAGTTGAGGATGAATTTAGAAATTTGCTTACTAGTTATGTATGTGAGGGGGATAGCTTCAATCCACTTAGTGAGGTACTCAGTGGTGGTGATAATGAATTTATGGCCATTGGAAGAGGTAAGATGGATTTTTCCCAAGAGGTCGAGTCCCCATTGTGCAAAGGGCCATGGAGAAGTAATTGGTCAAAGTTCCTATGCTGGTGCATTAATTAAATCACTATTATCTGACATTGGCGACATGTTTTGACAAATTCAAGTGCATCTTTTTCCATTGTCAGACAGTAATAACCAAGTATCGTGATCTTCTTAGCCAAGGTAGGACCACTCGAATTAGATCCACATATACCCTCATGTACATTGCATAAGGTTGTTCGTGCTTCATCAGTGTCGATACATTGAGGAAGGGTATTGTGAAAGTTACGATGGTATAGGGTGTCACTGATGATGGTGTATCGGGTGGCTTTATGGATAAAGGAATTTTGTTAGTTGTTGGATGGGTTTGGGAGAAGGGTCTACGATTGGAGATAGTCATAGATGTCTTGATACTATGGTTAGTTGGGACCAACAAGCTTTCAAAGAATTTTTAACTCTAGAATGTCATATGCGAGAACCAAGAGTTGTTCCACCAAGAACTCAAATTGTGGCACATTGTTTGGAATGTCTAGGAGAGAGGCAATTGTATCCATTGTGTTTGTTTCCTTGTTTTGTGACCTAGGAACTTTTTCAAAAGCTACCATGTGGAAGTATTACTGAAATTTTTCTGCCATTCATTTGTAAGGCATTAACTTCTTATCCTTGGTGTCATAGTCATTATTGACCTAGTTAATGACCAACTGAGAATCTTCAAAGACATGCAATTTTTTTATTTTCCATTTTATGGGTATTCTGAGTCCTCTGACAAGTTCCTCTCATTTTGCAACATTATTTGTACATGGAAAAGAAATGTGGCATGACTTAGGAATGGAGTCTCCATGTGGTGTGATAAATAGTATCCATACTCCTAAGCCGTGACTAGTATGAGACCCATCAAAGTAAACTTTCCAAGGTGATTTTAGTTCTGCATGAAATATAAACTCATCAAGAAAGTCTATTACCAATGGATAATCACCTTGTAGAGGTGTGTCTACCAATTGATCTATTATAACTTGTCCTTTTATAGCCTTTTGTTCCATATACTATATGTCATACTCACTCAATATCATTACCCATTTTGCCAAGTGACCTATCAATGTTGTGTGACTCAAAAGATACTTCAGAGGACCAATCTTTTCTACTAGATGTGTCTTGTGATTCAACATGTAATGTCTTAACTTTTGGGTTGCGAAGACAATTGCAGGACAATCGCATTCAATGGATGTGTAGTTTAGCTCATACCCAACCAATGTCTGACTGATGTAATATATTTCCCTTTCCTTTTCATCATGATCATTTTTTGCTAGCAATGCCCCCAATGCTGAAGTTGTTGCAAAAATGTACATAATCAAAGGTTTTCCTTTATAGGTTGCATTAAAACAAGTGGTGACAGTGGATAGCCTTTTGTTTTTTGGAAGGCCTCTTGACATTTATCAGTCCATACAAAGGGTATACCTTTGTGTAGGAGATACTAAAATGGTTGAAACTTGTCTACTAGTTGTGTGATGAAGCATCAGATAGACTGTAATCTAGATTGCAATGTCCTTAATTCATTTATTCCTTTTGCAGAGGCATGTCTAATATGGCTTTCACTTTGGTAGGATCTACTTCAATGCATGTGCGAGAAACAATGTATCCCAAAACCTTTCTTGATGTCACACCAAAGACACACTTCTTAGGATTCAAGCAAACCTTGTACTCTTCTAGTCTTTTGAAAAAAAATTCTAGCACATTTAGGTGATCCTTGCATGTTAAAGATTTTTCCAAAAGATCATACACATTATATTCCATTAACTTGTGCATCATGTCATGAAATATTGTTGTCATAGCTCTCTAATAAATGGCACCTGTATTCTTGAGACCAAAAGGCATGACGTTCTAGCAATATGTACCCCAAGGACATGTGAATTTCATTTTATGCTAATTTTTAGTGGGAATATGAATCTGATTATAACCCCAGAAATTGTCCATAAGGGACACCATATTGTTTCTTGTCGTAAGGTCAACTATGATGTCTATGTTTGGCAATGGGAAGTCATTCTTTAAGCATTCCTTGTTCAAATCTCAAAAATCTATGCAAATGCATATTTTTCCATTCAACTTCGTGATAGGTACCAGATTTGAAATCCATTCAACATAGTCTATTGACCTTATGAATCCCATGTCTAAAAATTTCTTGAGTTTGGATTTTACTAACAAGGTGATCTGTGGGTGCATCTTTCACAACTTTTGTTTTACTAGCTTTGTGTCTAGAAGTAAAGGTAGATGATGTAAGACTAATTTTGGATCTTACCTAGGAATATGTGTAGATGCGTATTTTCCCATTCAACTTGGTGATAGGTACTAGATTTGAAATCCATTCAACATAGTATATTGACCTTATGAATCCCATGTCTAAAAATTTCTTGAGTTTGACTTTTACTAATAAGGCGTTATGTGGGTGCATCTTTCATAGCTTCTATTTTACTAGCTTGGCATCTAGAAGTAAAGTCAAATGATGTAAGACTAATTCTAGTTCTTACCCAAGCATATCGACATATGAGCCTCATCATTCTGAAATATGTCCATGATTGGCAGGCCTTGTTGATCCCAATAAATTAATTGTGGGAAGACAAGAGAGATACCATCATTATTATTGGAAAATGGTGGGGAAGAAGTGGAAATAATGTAGATAGATTCAAAAAAGGTAAAGATATAATTTTCATCTTCCAACTCCCAATTAGATTTTATCTACTATTTTCCTTCACTTGTTTCATACTCATTATCAAAATAATGGAAAAAGGGAGTGAAGTCACAGTCAGTAATGTCATATGGCGATTCAGATGAATCTGAATGATTGTCATTAGGGTCGGATGGCTGGACAGGCATGTCAAAATGATGGTCACTGGGCTCAGAGGATGATCCAGACTTGTCAATGTTCCGTGGGAAAGAGAGTCTACCCAAATCTTCTCTTTTCCTTGGGATTTTGGGGTTTTCATTATTTTGTGATAGATTTACCTTAAACATTTGCGAGAATATTTCTTCAAAAGTAGGTTCTCTAGGTTCAAGGAAAAATTCATCAAGGAAACAATCACTCAGGGATCATTGGGAGCCCAATTCCCACTCATGGGAGTTTTTTTTAGTAAGGGAATATTCAATAGTCTCTAATTTTTTTGAAGCATTAACGCTCTCACCTGAAAGTACATTGGTATGTCGATCGCCATTTTTGGGTAACCCAAACCCTAATCCAAGAAGTTTTGGTCTTTGAAAAGGAATTATAGGTTCTCACATTCGAGTTTTATTTTTTCCAAGGCCACTAGTTCCATCGTAGCCTTTTTACTTCATTATATCATAGCCTTTTCCATATATCTGGAATGGTAATGAGGGTGATTCTTCTAAGTCTTTGTAAATCCAAGTCAATATATCCTCAATGTATTCTTTTCTCATTTTACCCCATTTTATAAAAATGTGCGATGGAGGAACTTTGAAAATCTCTTTAGGCTCCATTCTAAAACAAGGTCAACCATAAGCCTTAGGAGACTTGGGTATTTTGGTGATGTAATAGTGCATGTTCAATTTATACTCTCCACAACCTTGCTCCTAGGTCTTGACATTTGGATCGACCATCAGAATAGAGGGAGATGGTGTGATAGAACTAGAAGGAGTGGATGTGGATGGTTTGGAAAGAGCATATGGGTTGATTTATTTGGAAGAAGAGGGAGTCAAATCTTATCAGTTGATGGGCACTTGATGTTCTGAAATACCCCTTAGATTGGTGCAATACTGGAAAGGATTGGGGTCTCCATATATGGTAATATAGGTGTCATCAAAAGGAAAATTTGGGCATTTACTTAATGGTAACTAGATGGAACAACTTTTAGGGCATGAATCCAGGGTCGACCAAGCAAGATGTTATATGGTAACTCAATAACCAGGACTTGGCAACTTGTGTCTACAATGACTGGTCCAAATTGGATAGGGAGAGTAATGACACCTCGAGAGGAACATTCTTCATCATCATACACTTTTATAACAATGCTCTTAGTGGGTTCTACACAAGCATCAAATAAGCCTAAATCCTTAACTAGTTGTAGGGAGAATATGTTCAATCCTACTCCACCATCTACTAAAACTCGTCTGACCTTATGTTTATGGATAAAGACTTCAATATGTAAAGTGTCATTATGAGTGGACTTTGGTGATGAATAGTCTTGATATAAAAATGTTATGCGATGGGGTGTGGTTAGGTATCCCACCATGGATTCAAATTGGTTGGTATCAATGTCATGAGGGACATAGGACTCTTGTAAGGTTTTATCAAGTATGGCCTTGTCTGCGGGAGAAATGTGTAACAACTCAAGTATGGAAATTTGAATAGGTGTTTTTCCTAGTTGGTCAATAAGGTTGAACTATCCCTTAGGCTATGACAGTTTAGCAGATGGGCCAAGATGTGACTATTTAGCGGATGGGCTAGCTATCATGATCTTCGGTTGCCTAGGAGGTGGAGGACCATCTATAGTGAATTTGTCACCTTGGGTAGTGACATTACATTCAGGTGCTTTCTTGATGGTAATTGTACTAACAGTTTCATTAGTACCTCAGAGATGATTAATAATGCATCCATTAGAATAGTCGAAGGAAGTGTGAGTGTAATTGGCTTGGTTATTATTAGTCTTAGGACTTGATGTAGAGGGATTATTTGAACCATGGTCTTGCAGTGGGTTTTTGTGAATAGTATGGTCTATGTTTGATACAAATTATGATCCACCCAATTCAATGGTGTGATTTTTAATGAGGTCTTGTACAAGATTTGTTAATTATCGACAAGAGGAGGTTTTATGCCCTTTAGCGTGGGGATAATCACAAAATGCATTGTCATCCCACCTGATGGTTTGAATTTTCTAGGGTCATATGGCTTAGGGTTTTCTAATGTGATGAAACCATTTTGAAGGAGCTTCTTAAGGATGTCTTTGATTGGTTCACCCAAGGGAGTATATATGTGTCTCATTGGGAATTACTTAGTATGACGCCACTGCCCTTGATTTTGACTATTTTGACTGTTTTGGATAACATTGGTAGGAGGTTTTAATGTGGTCATCGATTTGTTTTGTGGTTGAGCTCCTTTAAGAGTGAGTACAAGACCTATTGTGTTTTCCATCTTAGCATCAACATTGCCATCATTGGTAATGTGTTTATTCTTGACCAAGTATTTAGTTTTGTCCGCAGGTGGGTTTATGTTTGTGTTCTTAGGGCCATATTTAAGTTCTCTTTTACCAATAAGGGCCTTCTCAAGTTGGACTCCCTTCTCAACTAAGTCTGTGAAGGTGGTACAACAGTGGAATTGCAAGTCGTATTTCAATGGGCCTAGGAGGTTTTGGAAAAACATGTCAACTTTTTATTTCTTGGGTATGCCAACATGGCAATGACTTGTTAGAATTCTCCATCTTTGAAAGAATGGAATGAAAGTCTCACAAGATTTTTCTTGTGTGAGTGTGCATAGGTTGGTAATGGAGACATCTATGTCAATGTTAGAGGCATATTTTTGTACAAATCTTTCTACAAGTTGATCCCATGATTTTATCCCTTTTTGTAAGGTAGCAAACCACTCAAGTGTGGGATTTGCAAGACTCCTAGGGAAGAGTCTCACCAAATAAGTATTTTCATAGGTGATGTCCATGCAACTGGTTGTTAATTCTTAAATGTGTTCAAGAGGGTTTGTCTTGCCTTTATATTTAGTAAAATTTGACACTACATATATAGGAGGGAAATTTGGAATGTGCAAACTCATCTCAAAAGGATATGGAAATATATCATATGATGTTTGATGCTTTTTCTATTGCATTTTCATGTTATCCACCTATTTTTCCAAAGTCTCAATTTTGGCTATGAATGCATCAATTATAGGATTGTTCATTGCATCACTCATGCTAGTAATAGGGATGCCATGAGTTCCCATTTGTTGTGAAGATGTGTTGCTGTGAAATGTATGACATGTTTTGGTTAGAAGGTTGTTGGTATTGCTATTTTTGGTTAGGGATGTATTGATGAGTATGGATATGTGACACATATGTGGGAGTGTGTCCTCTAGCCATATTAGTTGATATTTGTGGGATTTGTTGACCTTGAATATTTTGGTGCCCGAATGAAGTCATGTGCTGTGTGTTTTGATTTCCTTGTATAAATTGGTAGAACTATCCATGGGGAGTGTTAGTGTCCTACCTTTGAGGGGTGTGGGTATTGGTGCTATGTTGTGATGAAGTGTTGGCATTATGTTGGGGTCTTGGAATGGAAATTATTCAGTAATTTCTCCCAAAGGGCTTGAGTGACTTTATTCCCAAGGAATTATTTGAAGACCCAATAAAAGGGTTTGATGGTGATGTTCCCATAGCACTAGATGAAACTCCAAATAGGAGGTTTGAAGAGCTTTCCCCCATTGTTGAGGATCCAAAGGTAGCTCTAATTGACTATGAGGACATTGTTGACATTGTAGGAATTGATTGTGACATGGCTTGTGACATAATTGGTGTCCCTCCATTGGATGTTGCATTGATTTTGTTGGAAGTGTGCTGAGAGGAAGTAATATTGGAGGTAGCATTGATAGTTCTTGTGGCACTCTGCAAGGTGGCATCAATATTTTTTGCACCATGTTGAGGTTGAGTAATTTTGGAAGTATTGTTTGTGTTGTTGTTGGCATTGTGTTCAAGAGATGTTGCTCTAAGAGTGTTAATGTCAAATCCACATGCCAATTTGGCCCCTTGGTGCAAAAGCATGGCTAGATATATTTATGAATCATGCAATAATAAATATTTGACAAAGGAGGCCACTTTAGGATTTTTTGTGGTGGCTTCTATTTCTTCCAAAAGTACATGTCCACTTTCATGTCTATGTATGAATGGTTCAAAGGGATTATGTGACAAAGATGGCATATTCATTTTGCTGAAAGGGCTGATGAAGGATGTGTCTTGGTTCATGTTTTGATTCATGTCATTAGGGAAGTTATAGGTGTTGGTGTTTTCCCCAAAATTAGCCATTTTTCTTCTTTTTCTTTGAAGCCTTGTTTGAACCATATAAGGATTTTTCTCAAATGAGGAAGAGGACAATGACAACTAAGTCTACGAATGGGAATGACACTATGCAAATGCAACTATGTTTTTGGGTTTTTGATAATAAAAGATGCAATATGACAATGTTGTCTAAAGGAAATGTCAAATTCCAAAGGACAATGAGGACCAAGATGAAAAGTATGACTCTAATTGTGTTTGGATTTCTATGAATAAGGTATGAAAAATGAGGAATAAAATGACTTGAGTGACTAAGGTATTCAAATACAAAAGTGATTTTGATGGACTTTAAAAAGAGGTTTACTCAACCACTCAAAGTTTGGTCTATATATCAATTTGGGTCATCAAATGACTTGTTGGTAGGATTAAAGGACAAGATGAAAAGATGACAAAGCGAGGTTTCCTAAGTAGAATTTTGAGTTGGAAAGTCTCATGAAAAGAATGACTTAAAAGAAGGATTTTGACTAGGTCCAATGACAACCTATTCTTGAAGGTAAGGATTTTACAAAGGATGGTAAGTTTTCCCTATTCCAAAGTTTAAAATTGAGGACCTAAAGACTAGTTTATTACTAAAAATGAAAATGATGGACTCTAAGGAAGCAACTAAAAAGATGCAAGGATGGACCTATGGGAGAATGTAAGCTAAAAGGATGCAAATAATGAAGAACTTGAGCAATTCCTTGTCTGGTTTTTAATAGAAGCCACTGGAAAAAGATGTTTGATAGTAGATTGGGCAAGTTTGATCTCAGGTTTTGGACTGTGACAATTTTTTTTGTCTTTCCAAGAAAATGTGTCATTTTAGGTCACAAATGCATTGCAATTTGTCAGATGTGTCATAATTTCAATGAATGCAGCATTATAGTTAACATATGTGTCTCAAGAAAGCAATTGCATTATTTTGTAACTCAAATACAATGCAATATAAGAAAATGCATTATACAAAATAAAAAATTTGGCTTAGCAGAGCAAATGTGTTTTAGAAAGTGTCAAATGTGCTGCATAATAGAAAATGAGTTGCAGGTAGAATGGAAATCTAGTTGTTTGCAATTTTGACAAAATTTCATATTTGTTTCAAGTTGAATGATTGCTTCTAGGTCTATGAAAAGTGTTTGTTTGTTTCAATGTCTTAGAAAGCACTTGGCAAACACAATATTTTGAGAACATGTAGAAAGAAGACAAGCACAATCCTAGGTTAGGCAAGGACTATATTTGCTAGATTCCACATGGGTTTCCCTAGCCACACTTATTTTTAGTGGGTGATCTAGAAGCTTGGCCACACAGGCTCACCCTTACATTCTACTCACTTCTTAGGTCAACCAAGCTTCAAGCCTCCATAAATCTCCCATGGCAGAATTTTCACCCCTACTAACAACTATGAGAATGTGGATTCCTTGGCAACAATGATTGTTGAGCTAGAAAATAGATAGAATTTTGGAAAATACACAAAGATTTTTAGTTCGGAACCCCCGTTTGAGTGGCCACACGTGAGGAAAGATTAGCTCTGATAAGGAGGAACTACAGTCTGAAGAGGTTATGCTCAATATGGTTTTGGGGAGTTCACTTGTCTGTGTGACACATCCGCACTCGTAATCCTAAGTTTTCCATTAGGATTCATATTTGTATACTGGTTGGGGGTAGCTCAACTAAAGAGCCCTGTTGCCAGATTGAGTCACCTTGGGGTGAGTACTTTTTCCCACTAAGGAAGGCCCAATTCCTAGAGTCAATAATAGTTTCTCTTGCACCCAGGATCGTACAAGTGTGCAAGGGGACACAATACTTCTATTATTGAATTAGGGTGACAAAATTGGAGACACTTGTGAATTTTAGTTACCAAAATTGTAATGTGAGGGAGACACTTAAGACACTTTTTTTTTTAAAAACTTTTAACTTGAGGTGTGAAAGACAAAGTTCATTTTAAACCCATGACATGATAATGCATTTTCATTTTAGCCATATGATTTTTCAATGCATGATTGTGTTCATTTTAAACCCATGACATGAGGATGCATGTAAATTTTAACCATATGAGTGTGAATGCAAAATTATTTGATTGAATGTTTTCCTTAAGGAAATTGAAAATGAAATAAAAGATCAATAAAAAAAGGTTAAACTCCTCACCACATGTTGCCAACAGAACATTAGTAACCCAAAACCCCTAATGTACTAAATGGGAAAAATAAATTTGGAAAAAAATTGTAAAATGTGAAAACAAAATTTTACCAGACGATTGTGTTGTTCTATAGTTCAAATGCGTCGCATGGAGAAATATGGAAATTATCAGGTAGATGTGTTGTTCTGCATGAAAAATGTGTCCCAGGCCCAAAGGTTGGAATTTTTAGACAGATGTGTCGACTTGCAAATCAAATGTGTTGTAGTCTGAAAAATGTGTCATTCTGCTCATTGGATGTGTCGCACCAGAGCGTATGCATTGTTGTGGTAAGAAAATGTTTCGTAGTAATTTGAATGTGTCACAGAAAATAGAAAATGTGTCATGCTATACCTGTACCTACAAAAATAAAAAACCATACAAAAATTTAGAAAATGTGCAACTTTGGTGTTGAGTTCACCAATGTAACTATGGGAAATATTCAGGTTAGCAGATTAATGCATAAATAAACAAAACCAAAAGTAAGCAATGAAGTACAAAGGAGTGAAATCATGAAAGCAAAGAAAGATATTACCAAATGTCTTCAACCTCCATGATTCATCCTCATTGCACCTTCTCTATTTGTTGCAATATGATGTTTTCCCTCAGATTTGTGATGAGCAACCAATGACTATGCCAATGCCCTAAGAAAATGTTGAAGGATTCTATTCTAAATGTAACACAGTGCAACTAATCAACTATGAAGTAAGCCTAAGGTATGCAAATGCCAAGATGTCAAAATTCCAAGAGATGAAGTCAAGAGATGTCTAAATGAGACCAAAATTCCCCTTTTATAGAAAAGTCAATTTTGGATGAATGGCCAAGATTGAAGATTGACAAATACCCTAGAATCAATGGATAAGATTCAATGTGACAACCCACAATTAGGGTTAGGGCAACATTAGGGTAAATTTGAAATGAATGGACAAGATTTGATTTTAGAAAAGAAAATTAAGGGACAAGATGACATGTGACAAGGAGATAAAAATGGCATAGAAAAAGACATAGCTGGAAAATTAAATAATATTAGAAATTATTTGATTTAAGAGGAAAAGTTATTATTAAAAAATAAATTTAATTCAAAAGGTGGGGTCATGTGTCAATTTTAAATAAATGTCTTTATTTAAAATTAGGAGAATGCCAAGGTGGACAATAATTAAATAAATTAATGAATTTATTTAATTATGAGAAGACATTTAGGAATTAATAACATATTTAAATAAATAAATGAAATTTATTTATTTAAATAATCAAGAGTAATGATTGGACAAAGATAATTAAATAAATTTAAGAATTTATTTAATCATAGAAAGACATAGGTCATTAGTGATGTATTTAAATAAATAAATAAAATTTATTTATTCAAATAATCAAGAGGAATAAAAGACATGAATTAATTAAATAATTGAGAATTATCTAATTAATAGTGGACCATAGTACATAATTAAATCTTTTAATTATGCTAGGCAGAATGTGGAGAAAAATAAACTTGTGGGCCTAGGTCATTTTTTATGTGTCTACAAATTTCATAACCTCTATTTATGTTTCAAATGTCATTCATCCTTCCCAACTAATGTCTCATAATATTTTTCCATCTAACCCCTTTAGCTATTATTTCAAAATAAAGAATCAATTCATTGAAAGCTATGAAACAAAATTTATGTTTGGAAACAACAAAATTTAGGTGAATTTTAGTAAGAAGAAAACATTCTTGATTAAATTCTCCAAATATTAATTGATTTTTTAAAATATAAGTAATAAATCTATAAAAAAATTAGTATTATGTTAAAATTGAATCTATTATAGAAAATTTATATTTACAGTATAATATAAATATGTTAAAAATTTTAATTTAAATGGTGTCGGTGGCGGGAGGATGGAAGGAGATGTGAGGTGAAGTAGAGCTGGAGAAGATAAGGAAAAGGGGTAGAAGAAGAGGAGTAAGTAGAAGGTTGAGGAAGAGAAGAAGAATAGAGGAGGAGAGGAATAGGATGAAAGGAGGAGGATGAGAGGAAGGAGGAGAAGAGGAAGGGGGTGAGAAGGAGTAAAGAGGCAAAGGGAGGAGGTTTCAAGGTGAAGGTGGCAAGGAGGAGGAGGGAGGTGGAGAAATGGAGATATCAGGGATGAGGTCCCTCATATGTGGCCTCATTGGTTCCTAGCTTTAGTCAAAAGCATTTATCGACCAAAATAAATAAATAAATATTACTGATATATAATTAAAAAATAAATATATTGTAATTCAAAAATTTATTTAAATATTTTAAAATATTCAATTTTAATATATTTAATACAAAAGAAATCAACATTGCTTAGTTTAAAAAAATATAAAGATATTAAATTTTATTTTAAAAATTAAAAATTAAAAAAAATTAAATCAAAACACAAGTCTTTCCTCAATAATGGAAAGTTAGTTGGTAATGTGTTCCATGACCAAGAAAGGGGTGGCAGGTTACTGACTAAATGATTGAATGGGAAATGCATCAGATATTGGAGTTGTGGGAAAGGGATGGGTATGTTTCATGAACACATTGGGTAGTTGAGCATGACTAGCCAATGTTGAGATTTGGAAATAGGGTATTCTATAAAACTAGATTTTAAACTTTTAGTCACTCGAGCTTTCCTTAATCATCCAAAATTTCAAGGTCAAGCGTTCATTACATTGGAAAATGAATTCAACATAGGTATCACAAATTTTCAAACTATCATAGACTGAGTGGAACTCTTCTCTTTCTCCTTCCACACTTTCTTAGGTTTCTTTTTAGTTGTCTTCCTTTTTCTCATAAACTTTTGTTTCCTTTTCCATTTTGGGAAGTGATTTTTTCTTCTTCTTAGAATAAACATTTGGTCTGATAAATTTTGTTCTACATTCTATAGCTACATGACCAAATTTTTTGCAATTGTAACAAAATATATTCATGTCAACCAAGGGAGAAAATGGATTTTTTCTTTCAAAATTTTTATTGCTCCTTGAAATGACTCTACACTCTGTAGCCCTATGAACAAAATGATTACAAGTATAACAATACCCATATAAGTATGATGAGTACTTGGTTATGGTGTTTCCTTGAGCTAGAAGAGGAGACATTCTTTTTCTTGGCTTCCTTGGATGATCCACTCTTGTGAATCCATCATCATCTATTCTTTTTTGTTCTACCTCTTCATTTGTTGATCATGGACTAACTGGTTCTTCTTCTTGTATACTAATGGAACCCCTAAAATTTGTTTTTGTTCCATCTCAAAATTCTACAAAATTTGGTTAATATCATTCCCTTGGGGCTTAGGGTTTGTGTTCTTAAAAACCCTTCTTGAAAGCCTTATATTTGATACCATTTGTCATGTTATATTTTTTCATTGACCTATTGTGCTTGTTTCTAGTCATGATAAAAATAACTTGAGCCTTTGAAGCCCATGAAGTAATCATCCCCTTTTTCTTAGGTCTAAGAAATATGTTTGTTTTATAGGGTCAACTAATAAACCTTTTTTTTTCCTTTACATCATTTGAATAAAATGGTTTTATGTCCTTTGTGGTCTTTTCTTACGTGGTCCTAGGCGGTGCCCTTTACAAAATAACTTAAGAGCATGTGTGGAATTTTTCCACTTAATTTCCTATTCACCGCTTATGCCCATCACTCATCGTGGATAAATTTGTGAATGTACAACTTACATTAGCGATGTGTGATGGGTGATGTTTCTTTTGTATCATGTATCATGGATAGGGTATGGATCTTGAGTTTGGCATTAGTGATGCACGATACATGTGTTCTCTTCTATATCACCAGTTTCTCTCACCATCGTTGATTGCTTGTAATTTTTTAGCTATGAATCAATGATGTGTATTGAAGTCCTATGTTCCAATGCTCCATTGTTGATATGAATTATTGTCAAGGGTGACACTTTTGTAACCATTGATCTCATATTAAGTACATGTGGTTTAATCTTGACTGGTCATTCAGGTTCCTTCATCACTAATGTGTTGTGACCATTGTGAAACAAATTGGTGATGAGTGTTCTCAGTATTATGCCTTGTGCCCATTGTACCATGTGTGACCATCATGGTTTCAAGTGGATTCCCAAAGTATCTGTTAGTGATAGGCGAGAGAATGTTTGAGAGAATATTCCCCTTATCATTGGCTCTTAGCACATCTCCAATTTTTTTGAAGGAGCACAAACCAGAATAGTGATACATGATGGCTATTACAAAAGAGGTAACTAATGTGATTAAATGGTGACATGGTGGTTTTTTGAGGTATCATCATCATTTTTGAGGCACAAGTTGTAAATGTAAGGAGAGATGGTGGAGGAGCATTATTGATTACGTTTTAAATCAAGTAAGATCGACGACTAAGATTCAAAGTTGGATGGTTGGTTATTAGTTTTCTCACATGAGCCTTCTTTGAACATTAATGGCTACATGTTGTAGTTGCTATACCTAATGAGGATTGTTTTCTATTTTATTTCACCATTAGCATCCATCGAGGGCTGAGAAACTGTTTGAGAGTGAGAGGAGAAGCAAGAGGCTGACAAATTGGCCAAATCTAAAGAGAGGAAGAAGAAGGACAAGGATCACAATGATTATGTTTCTTATGTGGGGAATCTAATGTTTCCATGGAGAATGAGGGAAAAGATGATCTAGAGTACTCCCAATACCTTCCTACAATGGCTAGTCTAGTGGACTCTATTTGATGGTGAGAAAAATTCTCTATTTTCAACAAAGGCCATGGTGGGATATTCATACTCTGACTGTGAGGATGATGAACCATTGTAGAGTTAGTGTCCCAGTTCATGGTTTTTGGTTTTTGATGACACTTGTACCATGACGGTAGGTGTGCCTACTTCAACAAGAAAATATTTTTGGTCTTGTGTGCTGACATGGAAAACTTCTTTGGTTGACATGGATGAGAGCTTTTGTTGTTGCTGCAATGATGGATGTGTTGTTTGAAAGGAAGGTAAATCTTTTGTGATGTATGGAGTTTTATCTCCCCCCCTCCCCACTTTGCAATGTGCAAATATAATTGTCTTAGGGGGACCTTTGAACTTGAAATTTAATTGAATTTCAAATGTAAAAGTGATTGAAATGGTAATTTGGCCTAAAGCGTATTGCTCCCATGTTTCTATAAATGGGAATTGAGAGCCAGTTATGGTGATTCAAATTTTGGGTCTTGGGTGGTCTAGGTCAGAAAACTGACTCATGTGAGAGTAAGTTGTAAATTCATGGATAGATCAATAGACCATGTTGAAACTAAAAACTCACTATTTTTGCAAAAATATACCATGTCATCATTTAATGAACTGATTTATCTATGCATGAATTTACAACATACTAATTATTACCTTAAGCATTTTAATGACCTTAATTATTTAAGGTTTGTGAGGGAAGATACTAGGATTGATAAGTAGTTTTTGGTTTTGATATAGTGAGTTGAATATTGTAATGTAATATGTCAATAGTCCACAAATGTTAAGTCTAAATTGCTAATGTATTACAAATTGTTACAAGTATGACCTTCTTACCTGAAGATAAAGCACTAGTCTATTTGTTTGGTTATCTCAAAAGTGATATAAATGATTCAGCCTTGTGCCTGACCAAGAACTCAAAATAAGAATGAAAATAATTTAAACACCTTCAGTTAGAATGTATCAATATGAAGTATCACTTATTCCTTGCTAGAGATAGTTATTTGCTTAAGGGTCAACCAAATCCTCAAGCAATTTTATCTATTAGCACCTGATAGGAATACATGTGTTTGTTCTAATGTTTAGGATGAAATGGTAAGGGAATATTATTTGAACATTATCAAGATCACCCTTATGGGTTTCATAGAGCTCGAAGAGTAGAAGTAAGGGCCTAGTAATCCTTTACTTGTTTGTTGTCTAATCCTTACCTATGTTAATCATTGAATTGTGGAAAATTCATAGGCATATGGTGAGATCAAGTTTGGTTCTAAAAAAATAACCAATAGATTGGTGAATCTACTAGGGAACAAACTTTGAATCTCTAGTTGTAGAAAAAAAGTATTAGAGTCTGATACTTTGCAAGTATAAGTTCATTTTTTGTTGGGTTTTGGTATCAAGGGGTAAATTCTCAAAAATGTTGCTTAGGGTTTGTTGTGTTTACTTTAAAACTTATCAATTCTATCAAAGATATATCATAATTCCATGAATATTTTCAATATTTCTTACTAAATATAAGTGGAGACTCCAATATCTCTACACTAGTGTGCATTATTTGAGAAATTATAGAAAATTTAGAATGAAGAATTTGTTGAGAAAAGATGAGGTGAACCTAACCTCACATAATGGAGCACCCTGATGAGAAACAAGAAGGAAAATATAAAGGATTTTGATACTATCTTGAAGGAGTCAAGGAATTTGTTAAATCTAAACATCTAGTTTAGATATTGACTGTTCTAGACATAGAAAGCGTTGTGTTACAATGAATAAAAAATAATTTGTGTAAATTTGTTGTTGGCAAAGACCCAGAGTGAAATTAACCTTTGAAAGAAACTTCATATTGTTGAAGTTCATTCCTCTATAAAAAGAGGTGTCAACTCTATGTAAAGAACCTGATGAAATTGTGATGATAGCTTTAGATCTACAAAGATTTCTAGATAGAAAGCTTATTAATAGTAGCTATAACATATCTAGGTATTTCTCCTATCTTGGTTTTAAAGGAACATAAATTTGTGTGAAAACCATAATTAATGATTTGGGAAAATTTTTCTTTCCTATTAAGTGAATTGAGCACTAGTAAAGGGAGTCTTTGTGGTAATTTCACATACTTATAAGATATAATTTGAAATATTTGTATTGTGTTGAAGAAGTATGCTTGTTTTGAAATATTCTCATTAGAAGGCCTTGAGGCATATATGTATTTGAATTGTGCACTTTAAAGTCATGGTTAAATCAAGGAATAAGGCAACAAATGATTAATTGTAGATTTAATGTTTTAGGTTTGTAAAAGGGTGAAAGAAAATGTATCATTCGCATGTATCTCCATGTGGAGTGTCAAGAGAAGACATGCAGAATGTGTAGCCTATGTCATGCTCTCAAAGAAATTTCTCTATTAGAAGGTATAGACCATTGAATTTTAATGGTTTTTGAGGTTTCCCAAGTCGTGTTCTTAACAATGTTAGCAAATGTTTTCAAAAATTAATAGGGAAAGTTTCTAAATAAGCTTGTAGACATTTGCATACATTTATGGGCTTGATGGGAGACTATGACATAATTTATGATGATGTTGTCACGAAATTCTTTGTTTGATCTCTAGAGGAAGATGCTAGAGATTGGTTTTCATTTTTTCCAGTGTGCTCTATTTCTTCATGGAATAAGTTAATAGTAGCATTTATAGAGAAGTTTGGTGAAAGAGTTAATCCAAGTTTAATAAGGAAAAAACTCATGGAAATTCAAAAGAATGAAAAAAAATTATTCCCAATTTTAATCTTATATTTGCAAAGAAATTAAGGGATATCCCTAAAAGTATGAGACCAAGTGATGCAGAATGTTTGGTTGTATACTTGGGTGCATTTGATGATGATATGAGTTATTTATTAAGAGATAAGGAGCCCACAACATTTCATCATGTATATCAAATTTCTACAAACATTGAAAACAACTTGGGATATTCAGTAATGAAGGGTTACATGGCTGCAAGTGTTAGCTACTTTAGCATATTTCATACAAGAAAATTAGCTAATATAAGTAATTTTCATGATAGTGATGCTTCTACTATTCTAGTTTTTCCATAATCACCTAGTACAATTAATGGTGAATTGTAAATTGAACATCAACAAATTCTGAGCAATGTTGATCAAGTGTCTTTTTTTCAAAGACTATCTAGTACGCAAAGATACAAAGGAGAATCGTCATATGATTTGTTTGCAAGGATTTTGGATGCCTTGTTGGAAATTACTAAGAATATCATACTAGAGGATTCAATGTGCATTAAACTATTTTGTGAAATTTTTGAGCCAAGGCTTAGTACCTTGCCAAAAGAATTGAAGACTCATAGTTTTGATCAGATACTTGATTGGATAAGAATTGTCGAGGAAGCTAGGTGTTTTTATGCACAAAGTATGAAATTACAAAGAGTTAGCAGTGATTTTTCTATTGAAGAGAATCATAAGGCAATGCAAGTAAGTGAAAAGGGTGTATCAAAAAATAGAAATCTATCTTATGATACAAGAGAGAATGGTAATTGTAGCTAAATCACAAACAACCTATGTGCAAATTAGTACATTGGTGATGAAGATAAGGATACATTTGCAAGTATTGTTGATTTCTCATCACACATCAGTGGCTAAGATATTAAAGATAAAAATTTAGGCTTTCACTCTGGAAGCTCTAAACATGGCCTAAGTAGTGAGTTAGTTTCATGTCATGTAGATAATGTTCAGTTATTGATTATTTCTTTGAGGATTATGAATCTTTTTATACGGATGATCTAGAGGTATTTTCTTTGCATGAGGGATGTAGTAATATTAATGCTCATGAGGTTTTTCCCTTACAAGTGAATGAATAAGTCCCTTGAGAGGGATACCTAGAATACAATCTAATTATGTCAAGACTTGAGTGTACTAGAGTTGTCAATGATTATGAGTTTGAAGACAAGAATGTATGTATTCAGTGTCCCGACCTTGAGCATAGTGTTAATGGTAATGAAGATTGTCATGCTAATTAGTAGGATCATGTTATAATTTCTCCTATAATTGTCTTATATGAAGCGAAGATGGAATATGCAAGTTTTGTTGCAAAAATGGACAAGATTGTTTTAAAAAATGGATGTATTAATGAGAAAGAGAATGAAGAGGATTTTTCATTTGATAATGAACAACATTTAGATCATAGTGAACCTTTCTCATTTGGGTTAGCACATCCATCAATTGATGATGTACATGAGTACCTTGATGCTAACCATATCAACTTTGAGTTATTTGATCCATCCTTTGAAACATTTTTCTTTGAGTTAAATGATGATTCGATGGATAAATCAGAGTGTGTTATTGACCCTAAAATGGAGGTATTATTTGATGCATGGGATGTAATTGATAATTCTATTTGTGGTGATGACCCTAATCTAAATACGAGAAATCACACCCTTGATTTTGGAGCATGTGACAATGTGACTGGTTCACAATGCTCAGATAAATATAAATACGAATTTGAGAACATGCCTGTGTATGAATTTTTTTTTTTACTACACCAAATAAATGTTTACCTAGCATGGGATAGAAACTAAATGATGAATCTAGGGTTCTATATGAATTTTCTATCAATCACGAGTTATCAGAAGTCGAGTTGCAGTGTAATTCCAAAGGGTTAGGATATATGTGCCTAGCTGAAGATCTTGAACAAAGTGTTTATGAAGTTTTTCATTTTGATGTGAAAATTGAATTTTTTTTCAACTTCTATGATATTAATGATCGAGTGGACTATGATTTTTTTCAATTTCTAGTCTAGTTGGATGAGTATTTTGTGAATTATGATTATTATTTAAATGAATTTGAATATCACATGTGTCATGAATTTCACTTGATTCTAAATAAAGTTCTTAATGGGACAAGTTTAATAATGATATTGACCAATTTAGACATAGGGAAATAGTAGTTAATTTTAGTGACCACAACAGGATTAGCTGGTGGGAAACTCATGACAATGTTTTGAGCCTCCATCTAGTGTAGACAATAGAGAATAAAGTTTTTGATAGAGCTAAAGACTAGTTCTAAGTTTTTGGGAGCTTGGGGCCACCAATTGAAGTTGAAGTCTATTAAACTATATAATACAGGCTAAGAGCTTATACACCAGAAGGGGCTTCTAATAAAATTTGAAGTTGGAATCATTTATTATAGTCTTGTGCATGTTGTCTATATGGTGGTTTCCTTTCGTATGGCTCTCCTACCTTGCCTGAGCATGTCCTTGGTTATTGGTGTCCTTGTTCCTAGTCTGCTTAAACCTAGATTCTTGGATCTCTCTCTATTATGGAAGAATAGATGTCTCCAATAGGAGCCACTAATTGAACCCTTCAAATTACTTTTTGTTCCACCTCAAAATTCTACAAAATTTGGTTAATCTCATTCCCCTGGGGCTTAGGGTTTCATTCATTGTCATGTCTTAGGTTTTTTGTTTGAAAAAAACCTTCTTAAAATCCTTATATCTAATGCCCTTTTTAATGTTATATTTTTTCATTGACCTATTGTTCCCATTTCTGGTCATGATAAAAACAACTTGAGTCATTGAATCCCATGAAGTAACTGCCCCATTGTGATTAGGTCAAAGAAATATGTTTGTTTTATAGGTTCGACTGATTGACCTTGTTTTGACTTTATATCCTTTGAATAAAATGGTTTTATCTCCTTTGAGGCCTTTTGCTGCAGGAGCACCTGACAAGATTTAAGTTTTTTTTGAAGTTTTTGATTAAAGGTTTAATTTTGTTGTGTAAGGTCTTGTGTACCATCTTAGTTGTGGTTTAGGACCTTTTCTCCTTAGGCTAGAAGTGGTGAATTCGAATAAGTTTTGGAAGCCAATTTCTAGTTGTTTTCTATGCAATAGACCAAGGTTGAAATACACACTGTGTTTTTCAACACTCTTTTTTTGAACGTTCCTAGGCTCAAAAAAGAAAACCTAACTGTTTCCAAGCATTGTAAAAGAGATTTTTCAACCTTTGAAGAGGGTTGGAATATTTGGAACATTAGCAATTTTTATGAGAATAAGAAAGAAATAGTGATTTTTGTTGTAAAAATCTATTTTTTGTTCTTGTTTGCGTGATAGCAGTTTAGATTGATTGAACAAGACATTTTGTTGGTTTGTTAGCATGTAAATAAGTCTTTTGAAGCATTCTTGTGTCATTTTAGTTATTTATTTCATCATTTCTTTCCATTCTTGTAGATTCTCCATTTTCACCTTATTGATGTTTTGACTGGAACTGTGTAAAAATGGAGTTCTAGACTACATTCCCTCCGTACCAGGAAGTATGAGCTTGTTGGGAACATGGTCAAGCTACATATCTACACATATCTTAGTGGTAGGATTCTTTAAGAGTTCTGGAAGCATGCTTAAAACCTTACCCTAGGCGAGACAGTGAGAACCCAACTAGGAAAGGCTAGAGAACAACATGAATAATTTGCAGGGGAGTGAAGTTTTTTAAGAATTTCCTTTTGGAGGATTTAAGGGAGTGTCTTGAATCTACATGGTGACAAGGAAGAGCCTTTAACCATCCATTTGAATGAAGAACTTTCTAACAGTCTTGAATCAGCCTGTGAAAGCTAAAGAAACCCTAGCTTCTTCACCAATTGGGTGTCTGGACCACATACAGCCTGAGTAGTCTTGAAACCATAAGAATATTGGAGGTGAGGGCATTTGAAACAAATTTCCTAAACAAAGAACCAAGTTAGTTGGTGGGTTTAGAAAGAAAAAGCATTTTTCCCCTATTTAGCGACCTAATTAGGGCTCAAGGCTACTAGCCTTTTTAACCCAAG
This sequence comes from Sequoia sempervirens, assembly GCA_007258455.2. Lineage (NCBI taxonomy): Eukaryota > Viridiplantae > Streptophyta > Pinopsida > Cupressales > Cupressaceae > Sequoia > Sequoia sempervirens. The sequence continues at coordinate 298,340,881 of VDFB02058242.1, read as the reverse complement.
AAAAGCATTTTCTTGAAAGCGATGGAGAGCTTGTGAATGGAGGTTGATTAGGAGCCTTTGTCAGATGATTTTGAAGCAATGGAAGCTTTTCACACCCCTGCAACAAGATTTGGGAGTATTTGGAGGTGAGCTAGTCTTTAAGAGTATTAAGGGCTAGGAATTGCATGAGAGGAAGAGCACCAAGTTTGGCTTGGTTTATGGACTTGAATTGATAGCAGGGTTGGAAGAGGAACCAAGGGTGCCTAGGTAGCATAGGACCTATAGGTTGAGTGGTGGAGGAAGTTACACCAAGGGGTCATCAAAGGTGAGACCCAGAGCATTGAGTCACCGATTCATTAAATTCAACCCTATCCGTATCAGATTGGTATCAAAGCAGTGAAAGATTTGAGAAAGAAATTATGCATGTCAGACATTGAGTCAAGTGATACTTCCAACATGGTGACCAATGCAGAACTGGCAAAGATGGTTGAAGAGCAAGAAGAAGACAACAAGTAGTTGAGGGAAAGAATAGCTCAACTTGAGGCAGCAGTGCAGAGTGCACAGTTTGAGGGAAGAATTCCAAAAAAAGAAGAGGTTGCAGAGGAGGAAAAGACCCCTGAACCTGACCCTATTTTGAAGGAAGAGCCTTTCTTGAAGGCATTGAAAGCCTTGAGTGGAAAAGCACTTAAAGGTATACCACTTTTCAGTGGAAAGATGGAAGTAGACCTAGTCATGGATTGGATAGAAGGCATGGAGAATCACTTTGAGTGTGATGGAGTCACTGAAGCATAGAAGGTGAAGGTAGCAAAGTCAAGGTTGAGAGGATCAACCTTGACATGGTGGAAATTTGTTTAGACTGAAAGGGAGAAAGAAGGCAAACAACCCATATCAACTTGGAAAGGAATGGTTGCTAAGGTAAAGGAAGCCTATATGCCAGATGATTATGAGATCCAACTTCACAAGAATAGGAAAAGTCTAAGGTAGAAAGATCAAGATGTTAACACCTATACTGAAGAGTTTCAGAAGCTTTGCTTGAGATCTAATGTGATAGAGGACGAGAGCCTAAAAGTGGCTAGGTATCTCAATGGCTTAAAATGGAATATCCAAGAAGAGATGTCTCTTTTGAGTCCTAAAACAGTCCACCAATCTTATCAATTAGCTATGAAGATTGAGGAAAGGAACAAAAGAAAGCATGATCAGTCCTCTAAGGGTAGAGGAAGAGGCAGAGATCAAAGAGGACAGCGTGGTGGTTACCAAGGAAGAGGTAATGATCAAAGAAACCAAGGAGAATCTAAGCTCACTAAGCATGGAGGTGAAACATCTTCAAGAGGAGGATTTAATAGAGGAAGAGGAGCAGGCAGAAGTAACTCTTATTTTGCAACTATGAAGTGTTACCATTGCAATCAACTAGGTCACCCTGCTTATAGATTCCCGAAGAAAGCTTCTTCATGAAGCAATGAAAAGAGAGTGTCCTATGCACAAGAGGACACCATGAGTCCTAAGGAAACTAAGATCAGTCATATAGAATCTAAAATTGGAGAGAGTCTGATGTTTAACAGAGTGTTGATCAGACAACCAATCAAGGAGGAACCTAAGCAAAGAAGAGCTCTTTTTAGAGTAAGGTACAAAATACTTGGTAAAGTATGCAAGGTCATTGTAGATTCTGGTTCTACAGATAATATAATCTCAGAGGAGGTAGTAACTAAGTTAAAATTGCATAAGGTACCTCATGCTAACCCCTACAAGGTCACATGGTTGAATAAAGGGCAGAGTCTTTTGGTTAATGAATAAGTAACAGTGGAATTTTCAATTGGAGGCTATAAAGACAAGCTGGTTTGTGATGTATTACCCATGGATGCATGCCATCTAGTACTGGGAAAACCATGGCAATATGAAACAAGTGCCATTTATGATGGGAAAGAGAATACCATCTCATTCAAGAAGGATGGAAGAACCTTCAAATTGTAGTCATTGACAAAGGAAGATGAAGGGTAGTCAAAGGTTCCTAACATCATGTTGAGCAGTGGCAAGGAGTTTCTCAAGGATCTACACCAAGGGAATGAAGGGTATGTGGTCATGATGCAGTCTAAAGAGGAGGAAAAGGCTGAAAGGACAGTCTTACCAGAAGCAATCCAAAGGTTGCTTGATAAGTACAAGAGCATAGTGAGTGATGGTACACCAACAACTCTACCACCAAAGAGAGCATTAAGTCATCAAATTCACTTCACACCTGGAGTCTCATTGCCTAACAAAGCAGCATACAAGCTCACTCCTGAGCAGAACCTAGAGGTGGCAAGGCAAGTGGAAGAATTGTTGAATGAAGGTCTAATTCAAAAGAGCATCAGCCCATGTGTAGTCCCGGTGGTTTTGGCAACTAAGAAAGGAGGTAAGTGGAGACTTTGTACTGATTCTAGAGAAATCAATAGGATTACAATCAGGTATAGATTCCCAATCCCTAGAATAGAATATTTAATGGATTGTCTTGGAGGAGCACAGTATTACACCAAGTTGGACCTCAAGAGTGGCTACCACCAGATTAGAATTAAGGAAGGTGATGAGTGGAAGATAGCTTTTAAGACAAATGATGGCTTATATGAGTGGAAAGTGATTCCATTTGGCCACTCAAATTCCCCTAGCATGTTCATGAGACTAATGAATGAGGTGCTTAAGGATTTCACAGGGATCTTTGTAGTAGTCTATCTTGATGATATATTGATTTTCAGTAAGACAGCAGAAGAACATTTGAAGCATGTGGAGATGGTACTTAGAAGGCTGCAAGAAGAATAGTTGGCAATTAACCTTGAGAAGTGTGAGTTCTTCAAGCAAGAACTTGTGTATCTAGGCTTTCTAGTATCCAAAGGAACCCTGAAGATGGATCCAAGCAAGGTGGAAGCCATCCTAAACTGGCCTACACCAACCACAACAACAGAGGTAAGGAGTTTTCATGGGTTGGCTCAATTTTATAGGAAATTTATAAGAAAATTTAGTGGCATCTGTGCACCAGTATTAGATACAATCAAGGGTGGTTAGAAAACAAAGTTTAAGTGGACTCTAGAGGCTGATAAAGGGTTTGAAAAATTGAAACAAGAGGTAGCAACCCAAACCTATACTTTTGTTACCTAGCTTTAACAAGTTATTCACTATAGAATGTGATGCAAGTGGAGTAGCAGGAGGGGGAGTACTTAGTCAAGAAGGTAGGCCAATAGCCTTCTTTAGTGAAAATCTCAATGAAGCCAAGCAAAAATACTCCACCTATGATCTTAAGTTATATGCTTTAGTGCAGTCCCTTAGGAAGTGGAGGCATTATTTGCTGCCCAAAGAGTTTGTGGTCTTCACTGATAACTAGGAACTCAGTTACATTAACACACAAGAGAAGTTGAGTAATAGACATTTGAAATGGATGGAATACATCCAAGCTTTCACTTTTACCATCAAGCACAAGAAAGGGCAAATGAATAAGGTGGCAGATGCATTAAGCAGGAGAATGTTGACAGTCCAAGAAATACAGCTGAAAAGCATTGGATTAGAGAGTTTCAAAGACCTCTATGGTGAGGATGAAGACTTCTTAGAAGCCTACAAGGTATGCTCTGATTTTGAAAATCACTTTCATAGTCAATATGCTGAGTATACACTACAAAATGGATTTTTATTTAAGGGTAATCTTTTGTGTGTTCCAAGAGGGTCAATGACGGAAAACTTGATTCAAGAAAAACATAATGGCAGTCTTAGTGGGAATTTTGGTATCAATAAGACTTTAGAACTAGTGCAAAGGTTCTATTATTGGCCTAAATTGGCAAGAGATGTCAGAAGATATGTGGAGCAGTGTGTTGTTTGCATGAAAGCCAAAGGGGGAGCTAGTAATGTTGGTTTGTATCAACCCTTACCCATTCCCAGTAGACCATGGGAGTGTGTTAGTATGGATTTTGTGGTAGGAATCCCCAAGACTAAGGCAGGGTTTGACAGTATTTGTGTATTTGTGGACAGATTTAGCAAGATGAGTCACTTTATCCCTTGCAAAACTACACATGATGCAAGTTACATAGCCCATCTCTTCTTCAGGGAAGTTGTAAGAATCCATGGATTTCCATTGAGCATTGTATCAGACAGGGATGTGAAGTTCGTGAGTCATTTTTGGAAGACTCTATGGAGCAGATTGGGTACAAATCTGTCTTTTGGATCAGCTTACCATCCTCAGACTGATGGTCAAATAGAGGTGGTTAATAGAGTGTTAGGAAATATTTTAAGATGTTTAACCAAGGAGTATGGACAAACATGGGATATGGTGATTTCTCAAGCTGAATATGCATACAATGACAGTGTTAATAGAACTATAGGGAAAAGTCCATTTGAAGTGGTGTATGGGATGCACCCAAGAGGTATTTGTGAACTCAAAGACCTTAGATCACTAGAGAATAGGAGTGGAAATGCAGAGGACTTCACTCAGACCATGAAAGAGGTACATGAGCAGGTCAAGAAGACAGTTACAACAGCAAACCAAAAACTGAAGGAGAAAGTGGATTTGTCAAGGAATGATGTATAATTTGCAGTTGGGGATTATTTTATGGTCCACCTCAACAAATCCAAATTGCAGAAAGGAATGGAAACCAAGTTACAGATGAAGAGAGTGGGTCCATGCAAGGTGTTGGCCAAATATGGCAAGAATGCATACAAGGTGGAGTTACCATCAGATTTGGGCATCTCACCGGTGTTCAATGTTGCTGATTTGATCAGGAATAAGGGAACAGTCAGTGATGAGGTTCAGAACAGTCATGAAATCTTAGAGGACATTAGTAATGTACCCCTACCTAATCAAGAGTAGCCTCGGGCAGAGCAGATCTTGGAGTCCAGAGTGCAAAAGTCTACAACGAATAAGATGTACATGGAGCACCTTATCAAATGGAAGAACAAGCCTGACTCAGAAGCTACATGGGTACAGGAAGACCAGTTCAAGAAACTTGGCATTGACATAGCAATGATCCCTCCTTCAAATTCTTAGTGTTTGTGCTGCGTGGGGGAGAATGTTGCAAGAGCACCTAGCAAAGTTGGAGCACCTGGAAAGATTTAAGTTTTTTTGGAAGTTTTTGATTGAAGGTTTAATTTTTTTGTGTAAGGTCTTGTGGAACATCTTAGTTGTGGTTGAGGACCTTTGCTTCTTAGGCTAGAAGTGGTGAAGTTGAATAAGTTTTGGAAGCCAATTTTTAGTTGTTTTATATGTAATAGACCAAGGTTGAAATACACACTGTGTTTTTCAACACTCTTTTTTTGAATGTTCCTAGGCTCAAAAAAGAAAACCTAACTATTTCCAAGCATTGTAAAAGAGATTTTTCAACCTTTGAAGAGGGTTGGAAGATTTGGAACATTAGCAGTTTTCATGAGAATAAGAAAGAAATAGTGAATTTTGTTGTAAAAATTTGTTTTCTGTTCTTGTTTGCATGACAACAGTTTAGATGGATTGAACAAGACATTTTGTTGGTTTGTTAGCATGTAATGAAGTATTTTGAAGCATTCTTGTAGCATTTTAGTTAGTTAGTTCATCATTGCTTTCCATTCTTGTAGATTCTCTGTTTTCACCTTATTGCTGTTTTGACTGGAACTGTGTAAAAATGGAGTTCTAGACTGCATTCCCTCCATACCAGGAAGTATAGACTTGTTGGGAACATGGTCAGGCTCCCTCTTTGTACATATATTAGTGGTAGGAGTCTTTAAGAGTTTTGGAAGTAGGGTGATCCCATAATAGTGGTTTACAATTTTTGGCCAAACTAGACACTGAAATTATTATTTTTAACTAAATCTTCACATTTGGGAACCTATAGCAGCTAAACTATGAGGAATTTGAAGATGGTGCAAACTAGAGTCTCATCAAATTTTTTCTATAGATTCTAAAAATATTTTTTTCAAAATTTTTGGAATCAATTTTCACTTCTTTTTCCATCTCCCACAAAGATAGATTTTTTTTCAGAAAACAACATTTTTAAAAAGTGACGCACACCATATAATGCATAACTTTTTTTCCATGAAGGATAAAATTCTAATTCTTTCAAATTTAGATATGTAATTCTGATATCTAGTGCTTCCACTTGGTTAGATAGTTTTTTATTGAATATTTTTTCCTTAATCAAGTTTCAATGTCAAACAAATTACAATTCAGACACAACGCAACTGTATAACGCGTAACTTTTTTTGTATATGTCAAAATTTAATTTTTTTTGTTGGATCAAGGACTTCAATATTAGAGCACTCATATTTTCAAAAAAAAATTGATAATCTTCTATTTTTCCACATGTGAAGAACAAAGAAATTTTTTTCAAGAAAAACCTATGTTTAATAAAACTTAAAAACAAATACATAACAAAACCAAAACATATTAAAATTATATTCATTGGATAGCTTGTTCTGAGGAATACCATAATCATTTGAAATAAATTTTAAATGAATTCATTTGATCTGCCAAAATCTAAATCAAAAGTTATTTTTTATCAGCATCTTGATAGGTGTAAAGGAGATGCATTTATAGGTATGGTTTAAAACTAGCAAGGTTCTATCCAAGGGGGTTTGATCTAAGGTGATTTGATCAAACCCTCTTCAATTGGAATCCTTAAAATGGAAATTTTTAAGGCTTAAATCATTATATTTTCTAACAATATGTGATTTCATCTAAAATTTGTTCCTCTCAAGAATTGTAAACCACTATTATGACAGCACCTAGCATGCTTAAAACCTTACCCTAGGTGAGACAGTGAGAACCCGGCTAGGAAAGGCTAGAGGACAACATGAATAATTTGCAAGGGAGTGAAGTTTTTTAAGAAATTCCTTTTGGAGGATTTAAGGGAGTGTCTTGGCTCTACATGGTGACAAGGAAGAGCCTTTAACCATCCATTTTAATGAAGAACTTTCTAAAAGTCTTGAATCAGCCTGTGAAAGCTAAGGAAACCCTAGCTTCTTCACCAATTGGGTGTCTGGACCACATACAGCCTGAGTAGTCTTGAAACCATAAGAATCTTGGAGGTTAGGGCATGTGAAACACATTTCCTAAACAAAGAACTATGTTACTTTGTGGGTTTAGAAAGAAAAAGAATTTTTCCCCTGTTCAACAACCTAATTGGAGCTCAAAGCTACTAGCCTTTTTAACCCAAGAAAAGCATTTTCTTGAAAGCGATGGAGAGATTGTGAATGGAGGTTGATTAGGAGCCTTTGCAAGATGATTTTGAAGCAATGGAAGCTTTTCACACCCCTGCAACAAGATTTGGGAGTATTTGGAGGTGAGCTAGTCTTTAAGAGTATTAAGGGCTAGGAATTGCATGAGAGGAAGAGCACCAAGTTTGGCTTGGTTTATGGACTTGAATTGATAGCAGGGTTGGTAGAGGAACCAGGGGTGCCTAGGTAGCATAGGACCTACAGGTTGAGTGGTGGAGGAAGTGACACCAAGGGGTCATCAAAGGTGAGACCCGGAGCATTGAGTTAGTGATTGATTAAATTCAACCCTGTCCCTATCACCTTTTCTTACGTGGTCCTAGGAGGTGCCCTTTTTAGAACAACTTAAGACCACATGAAAAATTGTTCCACTTAAGTTCATGTTCACCACTTCTACCCATCACTCATCATGGATAACTTTGTGAATGCACAACTTACATTAGTGATGCACAATGAGTGATGTTATTTTTTACTGTGTATCATAGATAGGGTATAGATCTTGATTTTTTCATTAGCAATGTGGGATACATGTGTTCTCTTCTATATTTCCAGTTTCTCTTACCATTGCTAACTACTTGTAGTTTTTTAGATATGAATCAATGATGCGTGATGATGTCCTATGTTCTAGTGTGCCATCACTAATTTATGAAGTATTGTCAAGGTGATGCTTTATCAACCCTTGATCTCATCTTATGGACGCATGGTTTAGTCCTAACTAGTCATTTGGCTATCATGGCTATCATAAAATATGGTTATCATACAAGAGGTGAATAATGTGATTAAATGGTGATGTGGCCATTTTTTGAGGTATCATCACCATTTTTTAGGCACACGTTGTAAAGGTAAGGAGAAATAGTGGAGTCCAACATCACTGATTATGTTTTAAATCAAGTGAGATCGACGACCAAGATTCAAAGTTGGATGGTTGGTTGTTAGCTCTCTTGTGTGAGCCTTCTTCAAGAATTAATGTATACATGCTCTAGTTGCTCTAGGGTGATCCCACAATAGCGGTTTACAATTTTTTGCCAAACTAGACACTGAAATTATTATTTTTAACTAATCTTCACATTCGCGCACCTATAGCGGCTAAACCATGAGGAATTTTAAGATGCAAACTAAAGTCTTGTCACATTTTGTCTATAGATTCTAAAAATATTTTTTTCAAAAATTTTGGAATCAGATTACATTTATTTTTCCATCTCCCATGAAAGTTGGTTTTTTCATAAAACAACATTTTTAAAAAGTGACACACACTGTATAACATATAACTTTTTTTCCATGAAGGATAAAATTCTAACTGTTTCGAATTTAGATTTGTAACTCTGATATCTAGTGCTTAAACTTGGTTAGATAGGTTTTTTACTGAATATTTTTTCTTTAATCAAGTTTCAAAGTCAAACCAATTACAATTCAGACATAGCGTGACTGTATAATGCGTAACTTTTTTTATATATATTGAAAATGAAATTTTCTTTTTTGTTGGATTAAAGACTTCAATATCTGGTGCACTCATATTTTTCAAAAAATATTGATAATCTACTATTTTTACATATGTGCAGAACAGACACCTTCATTTTCGATGAAAAAACTATGCTTAATAAAACTAAAAAAACAAATACATAATAAAACCAAAACATATTAAAATTATATTTGTTGGATAGCTTGTTTTGAGGCTACTTGATTCTAGTTGGGTTTGTGAAAAATCCTCCATTTTCATCCTCAACCTGAGCTTCAAAGCATAAAAATTTAGGTTTTCAAAGTGCCTGAGGGGGAGAATGAGGGCAAATGGGGGTTTGGTCAAACCCCTAGGGATTTGCTCGAACCTAGATTTGATCGAACACCCCTTTCCAAAAGGGGTTTTTCAAATTTTTTTGTCCGTGCATGCATTAATTTGGTTTCGTTCGACCGAATGTTTTTTTGGTTCATTTGAACCTACAAGTTCATTCGAACCCGCAAAATCAAATTTTTTTCCATGGGCTCATTTTTTATGAGTTTTCCTTCCTTCAACAAATTGAAACGATTATTGTGGCTTTACCCTCTACTTAATGAGGATCATTTGTTGTTTTATTTCACCATTTGTTTCAATCAATGGTTGAGAAATTGTTTTAGATCCTAAGGAGAAGGAAGAGGCTAACACAGAGAAATTGGCCAAGTCTAAAGGGAGGAAGAAGAAGGATAACGATCATTAGGCTTATGTTTCTTGTGTGGGGGAACCTGATTTTACAGTGGAGAATGAGGAAGAAGATGATATAAATTACTCCTAGTAGCTTCTTGCAATGGTTGGTCTAGTGGACTCTGATGATGGTGAGAAGAATTCTCCAATTTCAATAAAGGCCCTGGTGGAGTATTCATACTCTAACTCTAAGGATGATGAAACATCACAAAGTTAGTTTCCTAGTTCATGGTTTTTTTCTTTGATGACACTAGTACCATGATGGCAAGTGTGCCTACTTCAATGAGTAAATAAGTTTTCTTCTCTCCTAAATCTTTGATAGAGTTTTGTAGAAGCATCAACAAAAGTTATCTTTCCTTTTTCCAATCCTAAGCTTGATTTCTCCTTATTATCTAGCTTTTTGGTATTTAATAGCTCATCTAGAATGTCAGAGCCACCCTTTAGTTTCAGAACTTTTTCATATTGCTTCTTAGCTTTCTCCAAATCTTTTCTCAAGAAAGCTACTTCTACCTCAAGCTTCATGCATCTGTCCATTTCAATTTCTAATTTATATTTCATCACTTCTTCCATTATTTTGGATTTGTCCACTTGAAGTTTCAAACTTAATAGCATCTAATTAGATTCCTCAAGATCCTAGGTTATCTTTCAAAGTTATTAGATTTCCACAATCCATAAGAGTATGAATAGTTGTTTCTGGATTTGATTGTGTAAGCTTTTTTTGAATCAACGTTTTGAATCACACTCTGTGATCCATCATCAGGATAGAGATATCCTTGAGCTCTCTATCTTAATGATGGATCACGGAGTGTGATTCGAAATGTTGATTCGAAAAAAGCTTACACAATCAAATCCAGAAACAGCTATTCATACTAGGTTATCTTGTCATTTTTCCTTTTGAGCATTTTTTTTAATTTCTTGTTTTCCCCTCTTAAGATCATCAAACTTATCTTGTAGATCATCAAGATCTTCAAGAGCTCTAGTTAGTTCCCCCTCAAGATCAACAACATCTTCCTATTCTTCATAAGAGTCCTAAATTTTTCCATCCTTCTGGTCCTTAAATTCTTTGTCCATAAAGACAAATTCTTCCTCTTCTTCCTCCATTACAAGAGTATGATCTTGTTCATCATCTTAACTATCACTTGCATCAAATGAATCACATTCTTCCTAAATGTAAAAAATATTATTTTTCTTTCCAAAACTCCTTTGTTTAGGATTCTATGGTTTCTTATTTTTACTATCTCCTTTTTGCTCAATGTTATCCTTTTTATCTTAAGGACACTTAGAGGAAAAATGACCTATTCTATCATAGTTGAAGGGAAACTTACCTTTGTACTCATTGGATCTTGTCCTTAGTCTTCTTATGAAGTTTTCTTCTTCCTCATCAACCTCTTCATGGTCTAATGTCGAGGGTGTAGCCTTGTCTTTCTAATCTGCACCATCCTTTCCCTTTTTAACAACCTTGAATGTGACATCTCTCCTAGATAGCTTGACATCTCCCATTCTCATCCCACATGTTGTAAATATTCCATAAAACTCATCGAGTGAGTTTATCCACTTCTCTTCCTTCTTCAATTGTAGATATCTTGGGATCATATCTATTTTTCATTGACCTTAGAACTTTCAACACAACATCTTCTTCTACTTCTTCTCCACATTCTTCGATAGAGTTTACTACAGCATCAAATTTCAGAAGATAGTCTGCAATATTCTCCTCTTCAATCATCTTGAGGCCTTCAAATTTTTCTCTTAGCACTTGAATATTTTCCAACTTCACCTTTCTATCTCCCCCATAGATGTTTTTCAATTTTTCCCAGACATCATACATAGTTTGACAATGCATAACCTTTCCATGCATAGAATCAGAAAAAAAAATTATAATGGAAAACCATGCTTTTTCATTATTCTCATATTGCTTCTTTCTTGCTCTTAGAACTGTAAAATTTTGAAAATTTAATAGTTGTCTATATTCATAAAGTTTTCCAAATAATCCCATATCATGAGTATAAAATTGATGTAATTTTCTTTGCATAATATATTCACCCATGTTCTAGTCAGTCTTTATCATTTGGTCCCATAGAATTTACATGATCCCGAACATTTGAACATATAAGTCATATCGACATGAGATGATGTAGGTCTATCTGATCCATAGATCATTTTATACTAACAAATATTTTTTTAGTATATCGGCAAGAGGTCGGGAATTCCATACCAATAAAATATCATTTGAGGGTATACATTGGGAAGATACAGAAAATAGTCTCAAACAACAAATAGGTTCTATCAGTGAGACAATGATCATCAGGATGATAGTGGGAAGTCATATTGAGCTTATATCTGTCTTAATGGTCAAAGTACAAGGAAATATGTTGGCCAAACTAGTGCCATCATAGTAAAGTTCCTAAGCTTAGCCTGAGAAGCAGAGGAGGATTTTTTTGGTAGGATAATGCTATCGGGATGGGTTCAAGGTGTCCTGTCGACACTCCATGACACACCGATGAAATTGTATCAGTAGGGGACTTGGCAATATTTTTGGAGGGAATTATCATTAGAAAGACATGATTCATGGTCTCGCCGATGAAGAGATTCATCATCGAGAAAGGCTTCAATGAAGAGAGACAAGAAATTCATATTGAATGAATTTCTATTGGCAAGAAAATCGTCATGTCTTAGGAGTCAAAAATAAAGAAACATACTGGCAAGATTGGCTTGGGGATCTCATCAATAAAGAACAAAGGAAATATCTTGGTGAGATGTATATCTTTGGAGACATCTTAGCGATATGTGATCTCTTGCTAGCGAAGCTATGAGTGAATCAAAATAACTATCGAGTAGACTCAAAGCATTCAGGAAACTACAAGATGTCTTAATCGGTGTTTAATGAACATTGGTTGAAACCCAAGTAAAAGGATCACCGAAGATTTGAAAATTTCTTGGCAACAAGATTACATGATGTGACAGTAAGAATTTCAAAAAAATTGTTACACTCATGCTTTATTTAAAAACATTAATGGTGCCACAGAGCATAAGTGATTTCATGAATCAAGGAGAGGTCAATTGAAAATGTTATTGCAGAATTGATAGCAGAGGAAGTAGAGGGGCGAACGAAAGACCAAGGAATTATTTCAGCTCAAAGATTTCAAGAAAAATACATTAAGTTCTTTGTACCTTAATCTCTACAATTTTGAAGAATGGAAACCACCAATTCAAGAAAATCAAAGGGTAGAAAACATGGGGAAAGTAGTCAGCCTAAAGGGAAAAAATAGAAAATTTAAATTGAGCCAGAGGGCACTAAGTGAAAACTAAGTCAAGATCTTATCAACCAATTACCTTGATTTGGACCAAAAGCCAGATGGTCTGCACAAATTTGGGCAGAAGTAGATAAATTTGCTGACAAATGTAAGCTCATAGGAGATATTTGGACTCCAATAAGAGGTTATGAATTGTTTAGTTTTGATTACTATTAGAGGAATTTTTTTGAACCAGTATGTAACCCATGGAAGCTAAATCTGGGGAAGTTGGTTTGCCCTAATGTATTTGTCAATGTAGAATTGGTGAGATTGTTGGCCACCCATTATAATTCAAAACTCAAAGCTATCTATAACCCATCTGGGAAACCATTGATACACATATCAGAAGATGCAATAGGCGAAGTATTTAAGTTGGAAGGGGTATGTAACAAAAATATCATATATGAAGAATTAGAAAATGAATTAGGGAGGATGGACACAATTTATAAAGGTTGGAGGTTTCCATTGCACAGCAATATACATGGCAGCAAACCAATTCTGCTAGAAGATAGTGAAGGACCCCCATTCCATGTTGATCTTTTTGAGCCCTATATGAAATACACTTATTTCACAGTAGGCCAAGTATTGGGAATGAAAGTCCCTAAGTATATGACAATTGTGCCCATGATAATTTTAGTAGATATTTAGTATCACAACTCTAGACCTTTTGATTACGCCTCATACATTTTTAAAGGGCTTGATTCTGGGTTGATGGCAGTAAAAGATGGAGCCCTTGTCTTACATCTTAGGCATTATTCACTGTTCATGCACATAGTATTATATTTTGGAAAAGATTTAGGGTTGTGGTCTGAGGAAATGAGAATTTCACAATTTGACGACGAAGGAATGTTATTACCTATTCAATTAAGGACTATTGTTTGGGATAGTAGGTTTGTTAATTCTTGTTTTGTACACTTTGAGGAATATTTTGTAAAGGAATTATACAAATTTTATAATCATCCATGTGCTTATTCTTTATCTAATGAGATAAAGAGGTTTCTCAAGCCTAAGGACTTTGATGGGCCAATTAGTGACAATTGGGGGGACTAGTACTATTTGGAGGATGCTACCATGATTAGGGTTTATGGATTTGAGGATGCCCCATTCATTTTTCCTAAAATAGTTCCGGACAGGATTGCATACTTGGAAATTGTTAGGCAAATGGATTTTTTTGAGTGTTATGAATTTGGGTTCTTTTGGAAAGCAGGCCTTTATGCTCAATACACCACACTTTAGTGATTTTATCGTATTGGAAAAGTAAGGGTACAACTTGATTCTTGATAAGTTGCTGCAATACAACATGAAAAGAGGACCACCGAGAAATAATTTTGATACAAAAGGATATATCAATTCTACTAAGCAAAAGATAAAATTTGGAGGGTATCAACATGTGCCCTATCAATTTGATGATTTGATCAGGAACTTGGAAGTAGAAGAAGCAAAAATGGTGGTTGAAGAATATAATCAAGGGTTGGAAGATATAGAGTTGTTGTCTTCTGGGGAAGAGGCATATGGGAATAATGTGCCACAAGGTCTAACTAATAACATATCTAGATTGAAAACTCAGGATTATGCATGCCTTGTCAGGGAATTGAGTACTGAAGAGAATTTAGATGAAAATGCAAGGAAAATGGAGTACAAGTCATTTGTAGCAGATAATGAATTTGTGAATTCTCTAGAATTTAAGGAATTTTTATGGAAATAGAAAGGAAAATAAATAAGAGAAATGGTTGACAATATCACACTAGGTAATGAACAATAGTTACTAAATGATCTAAAGCTAAGTGTGGAAAGAGAAATCGCAGGTATGACCCCTGAAAAGGGAAGGAAAATGTTAGAAAGTGATGGTTTTATGATTTTTCTGGGGTTGGATCTCAATTTTGCATTATATTTTGACAGTTTCTTCAAGAATAATAATGCTATGTAGAAGCTCAACCTAGAAAAGGTGAAAAAAGTATATGCAGGGTCAAAAAAAAATCCAAATGAAGGGTCATTAATGATTTGGGCCTTGTATCCACCTCACAGAAAGTCAGTTTTTATTGATACTGAGAAGGCATTTGGGCAAGTTATGAATCTAAAGGTTGGGGAGGCTGATCTTGTGGCAATAGTAGAGATTGGAATAAACATAGAAAATTTGAACAAAGCCTGAATATAGATGTTGATCAAGGAAAAAGAAATATACAAAATGAATAATGAGAGAATGCTGAGAGAAAATGACTGCCTGAAAGATTCATTAGGAGTTACAATGGGATGAACCAAGCTGGTCACCCATGGTGAAAGTTCATAGGAAAAAGATCATTGGGAAGGATCAGATGCTTATTCTTAAGGGAAATATGATGCACTTGTAGTAGTAATCAAGAAAAGACAAGCCAGTCTAACAACTTGGTTGAATAATCTCTGGGGAATACACTCACGTAATTTTTTTGCATTACAATAACATGAGAGAATGGATGGTAGGATTCTAGAGAAGCTCAGGGAAATAAACCAAAGGGATGCTCCAGATGATGTGGCAATTGAGGCTACAAATCATCTTATGAGAAAGCAAAAAGACTTCCTTGAAGAATTGCGAGGGGAGGGATAGGGATTAATGAATGCCACTAAATGGGGATTAACTGCACTCTTCAATGATAGAGGAAGATTAAAAGAATTCACTAAGTGGAAAGATGAAAATGAATCAATATTGTAAGAAATTATGAAAACAACTAATGTGAAAGATACGACACTGGATGAAGCATGTGAATAGAATGAAAAGATATTGAAAATGGAGATCACATTTCAAAATGCATTGGAAGATGTAGATACACATGAGCACCAGGACTACTTGGATCACTTGTTGAAGATTCATTTATGGCTTAACAAAGCCTAATTGCCTATTTTAATTTATTGTTTTAACATAAGACATTTATAAAGGGATGTGTCCTTTTGAGTAGTTGATGTATAAATATCCAATTTTGGTATTAAAAGGGATAGAGCGGATAGGAAAAGGATACAATAGATCATAATGTTTTACAACTATGAGACTATGATGCATGTTTGAAATTATGGAGATAATAATGGAAATCATTTGATGCGGTGACATATTTTTGGTATCAGTTGTTTGTTGTGTTAATTGAAAAGTATTGCTAAAGTTGTCTCCAAGGTTGATGTTTTCTAGTTATTTAAATTGATATAACAAGCACATATTCAATTTATTAGTTCACACTTGTTGTATTTGTATGTTTTGATTAATTGGTTCTTTCAAGGAAAGATTAAATCCTTTTAGTAAATCATAGTAATTAGGGAGTCTCATTTGGATCATTAGGAAGAACTTGGTAATCATATTCTTGCATTTTTATACAAGATGTAAACTCAAATTTATATGACAAACAATTAGAGTATCTACTAGAAATAATTTTCTCATTTTAGATCTTTCATTTGACTTTTCACACCCAATTATGCACTAGTCTTTACCATTCCACCATTTAGTTTTATTCATTTAGTTTTATTCTGTGAAGCATTATGGCTAGGACCCTTTATTGTTGTTGGTAAGAGAGGTGAAGATTCATATTACATACAAAACATGACCAGTGAAGAACAAGAGTTGCTTGTACATGGGAAATTTCTAAAGAAATTTTATCTTGAAGAATATAGAGGATTAAGGATTGCCAGTGCATGGAAAACTCTTGACAAACCTTTGGGTGAAGCCACAATAGTGGTTTACAATTGAAGTGAGGAAGGAAAACTCACAAAAAATGAATGCATGGAAAAAAACTTTATTTTAGGGGTTCATACGAACCTATTGGTTTGACCGAACCCATTAGGGGTTTGCTAGAACCTAGGTTCAGGTGAACCCTTTTAATGCTTTCCCACCAAAAAAGCCAACAAAACCCCTTATCTGAACCGGTTGAATGAACCCTGGTTCGCTCGAACCCCTAGTTCATTCAAACCCCTTATTCTCTCATCCCCCGAGACACAAAACCCTAAATTCTTTGGCACTTTGAGCTTGGGTTGAGGATGAAAATGGATGAATCTTCACAAACCCAATTGGAATTAGGTAGTCCCTTAATGAGCTATCCATTGAATATAATTTTAATATGTTTTAGTTTTATTATGTATTTGCTTTTTTAGTTTTATTAAACATAGGTTTTTCATCGAAAATGAAGGTCTTTGTTTTGCACATGTGGAAAAATAGTAGATTATCAAACAAAAAGTTTGAAAAATATGAGTGCACTAGATATTGAAGTCCTTGATCCAACCAAAAATAATAATAATAATTTTGATATATACAAAAAAAGTTATGCGTTATACAGTTGAGCTATGTCTGAATTGTAATTGGTTTGACTTCGAAACTTGATTAAAGAAAAATTATTCAATAAAAAATTGCTTAACCAAGTAGAAGCACTAGATATCGGAGTTATGAATCTAAATTCAAAAGAATTAGAATTTTATCCTTCACGGAAAAAAATTTATGCATTATACGGTGTGCATCACTTTTTAAAAATGCTATTTTTTGAAAAAAAATCAGTTTTCGTGGGAGATGGAAAAAGAAGTTTAATCTAATTCCAAAAAAAATGAAAAAAATAATTTTAGAATCTACAGACAAAATGTGATGAGACTCTAGTTTGCATGTTCTTCAAATTCTTCATGGTTTACCCACTATAGGTGCTCGAATGTGAAGATTTAGTTAAAAATAATAATTTCAGTGTCTAGTTTGGCCAAAAATTGTAAACCACTATTGTGGGATCACCCCTCTCAAAATTTTCTCCATGCATAGTAGTTTAGAAAATAAAAGGAAGAGGAATTTCCAATACATAGACGGTCCTGAAATTCTTTCATTTAAAATAAACTTTCTCCATGTATAGTAGTATAGGATCATTTTTTCATCTCCACTTCTTTTCACTCCATCTTTCTCACTAATTAGTGACCTTGAAAGTTTGGTCTACTCATCCAGAGATCTACATCCAAGCAGAGATTTCACAATCAGCCATCCCTAAACAGAGCCACTATTAGAACTGTAAAATTTTGAAAATTTAAAAGTTGTCTATATAGATAAAGTTTTCCAAAGAAGCCAATATCAAGAGTATAAAATTGATGTAATCTACTTTGCATAATTTATTTTCCCATGTTCTAGTCAGTCTTTATCATTTGGTCTCATAGAATTCACCTAATTCAGAGCATTTGAACATATAAGTCATATCAGCATGAGGTGATGTAGGTCTCTTCAATCCATAGATCATTTTATACTAAAAAATATTTTTTCAGTATATTGGCAAGAGGTTGGGAATGTCATGCCGATAAAATCTCATTTGAGGGTATACATTGGGAAGATGCAGATCACAGTCTCAAACAACAAATAGGTTCTATCAGTGAGATAATGATCATTGGGATGATAGTGGGAAGTCATATCAAGCTTATATATGTCTTACCACTTGAAGTACAAGGAAATATATTGGCCAGACTAGCACCATCGGAGTAAAGTTCCTAAGGTCAGCCCGTGAAGCAGAGGAGGATTCTATCAGTAGGATAATGCTATCAGGATGAGTTCAAGGTGTCCCGTTAGCACTCCATGACACATCAATGGAATTGTATCAGTAAGGGACTTGGTGACATGTTTGTGGGGAACGATCATCGGAAAGACATGATTCATGGTCTTGCCAATGAAGAGATTCATCAGTGAGATACGCTTCAGCAAAGAGAGATAAGAAAGTCATAATGAGAGAAGTTCCATTAGAAAGAAAACCATCATGTCTTAGTGGTCAGAAATAAAGAAACATACCAGCAGGATTGGCTTGGGGATCTCATTGATAAAGAACAAAGGAAATATCTCGGTGAGATATATATCTTTGGAGACATCTTAGCAATATGTGATCTCTTGCTAGCAAAGATATGAGTGAATCATAATAACTATCGGGAAGACTCAGTGTCGGGGAAACTACAAGATGTCTTAGGGGGAGTTTAATGAATGTTGGTTGAAACCCAAGTAAAAGGATCACCCAAGATTTGAAAATTTCTTGCCGACAGGATTACATGATGTGATAGTGAGAATTTTGAAAAAACCTGCTACACTCATGCTTTAGTTAAAAACATTAATGGTGCATAGAGCATAAGTGATTTCATGAATCAAGGAGAGGTCAATTGAAAATATTATTGTGGAATTGATAGTAGAGGAAGTAGAGGGGCAAGCGAAGGACTAGGAAATTCCCACAGCTCAATGATTTCAAGCAAAATATAGTAAGTTTTTTGTACCTCTATCTCTGCAATTTTGAAGAATGGAAGTGACAACTTCAAGAAAATAAAAGGGTAGAAAACATGGGGAAAGTAGTCAACCTAAAGGGAAAAATTTGAAAATTGAAATTGAGCTAAAGGGAACTGAGCGAAAACTAAGTCAAGATCTTATCAACCAATTACCTGGCTCTAGACAAAAAGCAAGATGGTCTGCACAACTTTTGGCAGAAGTGGAAAAATTAGATGACAAATGTAAGCTCATAGGACATATTTGGACTCCAATAAGAGGTTATGAACTGTTTAGTTTTCATTACTATCCGAGGAATCATTTTGAACTAGTATGTAACCCATGGAAGTTGAATCCGGGGAAGTTGGTTTTCCCTAATGTATTTGCCAATGTAGAATTGGTGAGATTGTTGGTTGTCCATTATAATTCAAAACTCAAAGCTATCTATGACCCATCTGAGAAACCATTGATACACATATCAAAAGATGCAATAGGTGAAGTCTTTAAGTTGGAAGGGGTATGTAACGAAAAGATCATATATGAAGAATTAGAAAAGGAATTTGGGAGGATGGACACAATTTATAAAGATTGGAGGTTTCCATTGGACAAAACTAGACATGGCGGCAAACCAATTCTGCTAGAAGATAGTGAAGGACCCCCATTCCATGTTGGTCTTTTTGAGCCCT
Source organism: Sequoia sempervirens (assembly GCA_007258455.2). Taxonomy (NCBI): domain Eukaryota; kingdom Viridiplantae; phylum Streptophyta; class Pinopsida; order Cupressales; family Cupressaceae; genus Sequoia; species Sequoia sempervirens. Next base: position 298,321,351 of record VDFB02058242.1, on the reverse strand, counting down.
ATATGAAATACACTTATTTCACGGTAGGCCAAGTATTGGGAATGGAAGTCCTTGAGTATATGACAATTGTGCCCATGATAATTTTAGAAGATATTCAGTATCACAACTCTAGACCTTTCAATTTTGACTCATACATTTTCAAAGGGCTTGATTCTTGGTTGATGGCAGTAAAATATGGAGCCCCTATCTTACGTCTTAGGCATTATTCACTATTGATCACATAGTATTCTATTTTGGATAGGAGTTAGGGTTGTGGCTTGAGGAAATGAGAATTTCACAATTTGACAAGGACGGAATGTCATTTCCTGTTCAATTATGGACTATTGTTTGGAAGAACAGGTTTGCTAATTCTTGTTTCATACACTTTAAGGAATATTTTGTAAATCCATTGTACAAATTTTATAATCATCCACGTGCTTATTCTTTGTCTAATGAGATAAAGATGTTTCTCATGCCTAAGGACTTTGATGGGCCAATTAGTGACAATTGGGGGGACTGGTACTATTTGGAGGATGTTACCATGATTAGGGTTTATGGATTTGAGGATGCCCCATTTATTTTTTCTAAAACAGTTCCAGACAGGATTGCATACTTGAAAATTGTTAGGAAAATAGATTTTTCTAGAGCTATCAATTTGACTTTTTTTGGAAAGTAGGCCTTTATGCCTAGTACACTATGCTTTGACCATTTTATTGTATTGGAAAAGGAGGGGTACAACTTGATTCTTGATAAGTTGCTGCAATACAACATGAAAAGAGGACCACTGATAAAGAATTTCCATCTCAAACGATATATCAATTCTGCTAAACAAAAGATAAATTTTTTGGAGTGTATCAACATGTGCCCTATCAATTTGATGATATGATTAGGAACTTGGAAGCAGAAGAAGCATAAATGGTGGTTGAAGAATATAATCAAGGGTTGCAAGATACAAAGTTGTTGTCTTCTGGGGAAGAGACATTTGTGAATAATGTGCCACAAGGTCTACCTAATAAGATGTCTAGATTGAAAATAGAGGATTAGGCATGCCCTATCAAGGAATTGAGTACTAAAGAGAGTTTAGATGTAGATGCAAAGAAAATGGAGTACACATCATTTGTGGCAAATAATAAATTTGTGAATTCTCTAGAATTTAAGGTAGTTTTATATAAACAAAAAGGAAAAGAAATAAGAGAAATGGTTGAAAATATCACACCAGGTAATGAAGAATAGTTACTAAATGATCTAAAGTTGAGTGTGGAAAGAAAAATGGCAGGTATGACCCCTGAAAAGGGAAGGAAAATGTTAGAGAGTGTTGATGTTATTATTTTTCTGGGGTTGGATCTCAGTTCTACATTAATTTTTGATAGTTTCCTAAAGAATAGTAATGCTACACATAAGCTCAACCCAGAAAAGGTGACAAAACTATATGCAATGTCAAAATACAATCCAGATGAGGGGTCATTAATGATTTGGGCCTTGTATCCACCTCACAGAAATTCATTTGTTATTGATACTAAGATGGAATTTGGGAATGTTATGAATTTGGGAATGTTATGAATCTAAATGCTGGGGAGGCTGATCTTGTGGCAACAACAAAGATTGGGATCAATGAAGCAAAACTGAACAAAGCCCAAATATAGATGTTGATCAAGGAAAAAGAAATGTAAAAATGAATAATAAGAGAATGATGAGAGAAAATGACCGCCTGAAAGATTTGTTAGGACTTACAATGGGATCAACCAAGCTTCTCACCCATGGTCAAAGTTCACACAAAAATATCATTGGGAAGGATCATGTGTGTATTCTAAAGGGAAATATGTTGCACTTGTAGCAGTGATTAAGAAAAGACAAGCCAGTCTAAGAACTTGGTTGAATAAGCTCTGGGGAATACACTCACATAATTTTTCTGCATTACAAGAACATGAGAGAATGGATGGTAGGATTCTAGAGAAACTCCAAGAAATAAACCAAAGGGATGCTCCAAATGATGTGGCAATTGAGTCTGCAAATCATCTTATGAGAAATCACAGAGACTTTCTTGAAGAATTGTGAGGGGACGCATAGGGATTAATGAATTCTACTAAACGAGGATTGACTACATTCTTCAATGATAGAGGAAGATTAAAAGAATTGACTAAGTGGAAAGATGAAAGTGAATCAATATTGCAAGAAATTCTGAAAACAACTACTACAAAAGATACAGCACGGGATGAAGCATGCAAACATAATGAAAAGATGGTGAAAATGGAGGTCACAATTCATAATGCATTGGGAGATGCAGATACACATGAGTTCCAGGACTACATGGATCACTTGTAGAAGATTCATTTATGGCTTAATAGGGCCTAGTTACCTATTTTAATTTATTGTTTTAACATAAGACATTTTTGAAGGGACGTGTCCTTACATATCCAATTTTGGTAGCAAAAGGGATAGGGCGGATAGGAAAAGGATACAATAGATCACAATATTTTATGACTATGAGACTAGGATGCATGTTTGAAATTATGGAGATATCAATGGAAATCATTTTATGTGGTGACATATTTTTGGTATCAGTTATTTTTTGTGTTAATTGAAAAGTATTGCTAAATTTGTCTCCAAGGTTGATGTTTTCCAGTTATTTAAATTGATATAACAAGTGTATATTCAATTTATCAGTGTACTCTTGTATCTGTATGGTTTGATTACTTAGTTCTTTCAAGGAAAGATTAAATCCTTTTAGTCAATCATAGTAATTAGGGAATCTCATTTGGATCATTAAGAAGAACTTGGTTATCATATTCTTGCATGTTTATACAAGTTGTAAACTCAAATTTATATGCCAAACAATTAGAGTATCTACCGAAAAGAAGTTGCTCATTTTAGATCTTTCATTTGATTTCGTTCACCCAATAACACACTAGTCTTTACCATTCCACCATTTAGTTTTATTCGTTTTTTACATCTGTTAACTGAACATATTAGATTTTAGACTTGATATTGCTTATACAATTTCTACCAAGATAAAAATCATTTATTCACTCCCATTTTCCATTATGGATAAATTAATTTAGTAAATAAACACAAGTCAAGTCTGCCTCATTCATATAGGTCTACCTACCTAGGTCCAGCAACACCTGAAGAAAAGAAGGTCTAAACCATTTGGCCTTGTTCATTACCCTAAAATGTACCTAGAGTTTGGAAACCTCTTGAGGTATTTTACTTGCATTTTTGAGAGATAATAAATTGGTGACTCCACTAGGGAGTCAACTCAGAGTCAAAGATTTTGTATAGACTCTGTTGGGAATAAGAAACAATAAACACTTTCTCACTTTTAAGAAAGTGAGTGGTGACTCTAACAAGAACATTGCATTAATTCAACATGAATGGTAGAAGGTCCCAACACAAAGGAGGTCCCACTGGCAATAGTAAGTGGCCACATAAGGATGATAAGGGTACAAAGATATCTGATGAAATGTGTATAACAAACAATGACAAAGCATCAAGACCACATTGTGAGACATATGACCATTATGATACATGGAAAGATAGTTTAGGTGGAGAACCTTGTACCCTTGAAGAAAAAAGAAATCATTTTTATAATCCTCAAAAATAGGTAGAATTCGATGCTAAAGTCAAAGCTGAAAGAATCAAATATCAAAAGGAAAATGATCAAAGAATGGATGGTAACCAAAATGAGCCCATTGATAATGTAACCCCTCAAGAAAGTTATGAGTTCTTGACTCACAAAGAATTAAAAATACAGTTGGATTTTCAAAGACAAGAAGTAGAAAGAGGAAAAGTAGAGCATGAACAACAGAGGCTCCAAATGATAAAGGAACTCCAAGAGTTAAAATTGCAGAAATCCCAAATTAATGCTTAGACAACTAATCTCTCAAAGTATGCACCGCCTCATAAGCAAGGAAACAATAATGCAAGGCCTTCAAACCCCTCAAACGCTCCTCAGAATCAGATAGGAAATCAGTACATGCAGCCAAACCATCCACCACATACCTTATTACAATATAGAAATGCACAACCACCTCATGGTCAAAAATATGTGTCATATCCTCATACACAATACACTAATCCATTGTACCAGTATCAACACATGCATAACCCTCCCCCTCAACAATACACAACAATGATTAGATAGTTTGATCTAACAAGGTTTCAATTATATTCTTACCTAATGGATAGCAGTTGGAGAAGTCTTGTTCCTAAGTTTACAGGGAGTAGTGCAATTACTATTGAAGATCATTTAAGCAGTTTTGATGCTTTTGTCAAAGATTTGGATATGCCATATGAGAATTTACATGAGGTTGTTCATGATGTCACTCACTGAAGAAGCTAGGGATTGGTTCAATAGCCTACCAATGGCTTCTATTGATTCTATCCAAGAATTTCAGGATCAATTTCTTGAATAGTATGGAAATCTATGTGCACCAGATGTTTCTTTTCATGAATTAGTAGAGATTCAAAAAAATTAGAACAAGTCAATTTATGATTTTAACTGAAGATTCAACAAATTGCAAAATAAGATACCATCTGGGTCAAAATTGGCAGACCCTATAGCACTGAGTGTTTATTTGAAAGCATGCAATCCAAAAATAGGGTATGAACTAAAGAATAGGTTTCCAAGAGATTTAGATGAAGCTCAAAAGATAGCAATAACCATTGAATACAATAGGAAATCTATTGGGAAGATTAGTAAGAGAGACAATCCTAATGTTCCTCAACAAATTAGTAATTATTAATACAAACAGGAGAACATACATAGAAATGAGAGGTCTAGGTTACATGACATGCCTTACAATATAAATTGGAAGGATGGAAAACCTATACTAGATAGACCTAGGAACAAAGAAACACTTGATCCATTAAGGAAGAAAGGAGAATATTTGATCAATAATAATCTTTGGTGTGAAAGTTGTGATGGGCCACATTCCCCAGACCACTGTGTTGTAGCCCAAGAAATACAAGAAGAGGGAATGTTAGTAGGTAACAGTGGAGAGGATCACATAACATATTTGACCTCAAATAATTTTCACCCTATTGAGGAGAAATATTCATCTTCAGAAGATGAAGGCTATGAGTACAATGTTGCAAATCAAAGGTGCAATGTCCACATGGCCGAACAACAAGTTTTTCTGATTCTAAAGAAAATCATTAAGAACAACACCTTGTTGATGTACCTACTCAATGTAATATAAGGAGACCCATGGAAGAAGAAATAAATAGGTTAACCATTGCTACAATTGAACAAGAAAAGAGAAAGTATTGGTTAAGAAATAGCCCAGTGAATGAAAAGGAAGGTGTCCCCAGGGGGATATTTATGAAAGATCAAGAGGTAACACAAGGAGTTTTGAAGAAAATAGAAAACAAGCAACATGATAAGAATGAAAAAAAGCTCATCCAAAAGGAGGAGAGTAAAGAGTTACACAAAGAAAGGCAGAAGACTGATCAAATGAATAAAAGGGAAAAGGAAGAAAACAAAGGGGAAACATTAAAGCAAAAGAAAATGATTAAGGAAGAGGTTTCTTCTTTTTATTTCACCCAGGATTTATCTTAGGTAAAGATGTTTGTCCCATTGCTTGAGATGATGAAAATTAAGGAGTATAGGGATAGTGCTATTCAATTGATATCAAATGGAAATGAGAAAAATACAATTTCTAAAAATAAGATAGCCACTAAAATGGTTAATAAGCAAGAGAAGGTGAGTGTCCCAAAAGTTTTCCTAAATGATGTATTAATAAATCCCCCACAAGTTGATTATTTTTTCACTACATTACTTATAAACAACAAATTGTTGAGAAATTGCATGATAGACTCTGATGCTACCATCAACATTATGACAATTGGAGTTATGAAACAACTTGGCATGTGGGTGGATACTAATGGAGGGAAATGCTATGCAATGAATAGCAGACCTGTTCTAGTAGTAGGTGTTATAAAAGATGTTGAAGTCAAACTAGCTACTCATCCTCAGGTGGCATATAATATAGATATAATTGTAATTGATACCCCTCAATTTGGGATTCTTTTATCAAGAAAATGGATGGCAGTGGTTGGGGGAAATGTCCAGTTTGATTTATCTTATGCAACAATTCCAGTGAATGGTCAGGAAGTTAAGTTGTACAGGGAGCCAAGGATGGACCAAATTGTAGATTGTGTACCTCAAGATCAAGTCAATTGTTTTTGTGATGTGGATCTTTGGAATTTTAAGATAGAACCAACCCAACAAAAATTAGTCAATGTTGATCCAATTGATAAACATGTTGGAAAAAACTATGATGTTGTGTGGAAAATGTACTTTGATGGAGCATGTTGCCAAGAAGGTAATGGAGCAAGGATAATATTTGTTTCACTTGAAGGAGTTACATTTAAATATTCATTTTTGTTGGAATTTGAATGTAAGAACAACATAGAAGAGTATGAAGCTTTATTAACAAGTTTGAATATAGTTATAAAATATAAGATCAAACTACTAGTTGTTTTAGAGGATTTTGAGCTAGTATTGATTTTTCTCTCACACTTCTCTTGCAGCCATGCCTCACTCTATGCTTAGTTCTTGCATACTCAACTCCCACACGCTTAGACAATTTTTTATTGTCTTCCTCTTCTACACTCAAATATAGTACCTTCCTTGCAATTTTCACCACCGACATACACACTTGGATAGATCTATTATGGTTTTATTTCTTTCTTCTTCAGGAAGCCTACTCTGCATCGAGCCATACCCACATTAATTTTAGTCTCAAAAAATGTTCTAAGATTAGCAATATGTAAACCCTAAAATTAGATACGTATTTAATGTATTCTTCTATTCATAATATTTGAACCTAGTCTCTATTATCTTAGCACTTTGTGTCACCGATATACAACTCAAATCACTAATTAAATTGATTATTGGAGCAGCTTGACCAAATAATTTCATTCTTCTAGTCAGCTGCTAGTTAGAAACTACTCACATGGACTTAACCATTTGAAAACATCACCTTCAAATTTTGAACATTGATTTTGTCCCTACATTCCATCATCCATGGTTCTTCGTTCATCTCAATAACATTAAGACACCATGATTGGATTGTTCTCCGTCAAATCTCTATTGTCAATCTCATAGCTTTATGATCATCATACATCATTACATTGAAGGAACATATAGACTACTCACTCTGAAATCTTTTTTTCTCTTCAATGAGCTACCTTTGACTTGCATGTCCACATCATTTCCACACAATTCACAACAAAGATGTGAATTTCCATGTTGATCAATCACTCTCACCATTTTTCATCACACATGTCATCATATTTTGACGTCACCATCTACTATCACCTTTTTTCCACATGTTACTATCTCAATTTCCCTATCATCACCATGTTTTAGCTACATTACTACCAAGACATCGATCTTAATGTAGTATCAAAGGGACTCATTATGGAGTCACTTTGATATTGATTCTTCTCCCCAATTAAGAGTCCTTAGAATATCAAGGTGGCACTAAATGCCTCTCTCCAAAATAAAATTATCTCATCGATATATCTCCACTGTTCTTCATATGCCACCACCGTAGTGTCAAAGCGACACTGAAAGGACTCCTATCGACATGTTTAGGTCTCTCTGATTAGATTCCTTTGCATATGTACATTCTTCTACAACATCACCTTGGTCAAAGAAATCAATTGATACCACTTTTTGGCCATGTCATCTTCCTATTGCACATCACACTTTTCAGCTAGGTCATACCTCATTACTAGAGCCACCAACGTAGTATTGAGGAGACACAAGATACAATCTCTTCAAACTTCACTGTCACTCTAATATAGCATTATCTCTCTCTATCACTTCATCGATGGGACACCAAACTCTAACTCTTTGAAGTAGTGTTGTCTTCTCGATCAAACATAAATACTTTTCCAAACTCAGAAGGCTAGGTACAAGGGGCCAGTTCCCACACAATTACAAAGACATAAGTGATGACTTAAATGACTTGCAACCTACAATAATAGTTCACCAAAAAATTAGAACTCTACTTGAACATTGTGACTATAAACTCCTCATTACACCATTTTGATCAACTTGTGTAGCAGCTTACAAGATATTCTTTCTGCACCATGAGAAACTTGCACATTTCTAGCACCTGATCCACAACTTTTGACATCAATGAAAAAATATTCCAACAATCTGTGCCACTAATTTTTGAATCAAATCTATAATCATATAGGTTGTTGGTGTAGTTGAGACAATTAACTGAGAGAAGAGTGGATTTCTGACTTGAAACCCCATTCACTTAGACCAAACATTATCTTTCTTTGCATTTTAATTTGGTCCATCAATCTTCCCTCTTTGCAACATGATCCTACATTCATTTTTTGTCACCTTACCTTTAAACCTTGACCATTAGATGATTGGTCAGTTTAAAACACCACTACATATATCCATCACAATAACTACAAATATTAGGTCCCACAAAGACACATGTTTCTTGCCCACTACCCTCTAAGCTTTGACATCGTTCCCTCTAAATCTTAGCGGGTTGGCGAGCTATCACCACCTATTGCTCATGTTAGTGCCATTCAACTCGCAACAATGATGTGAGTTGATTATTTTTCTCAATTTCCTTGCGACACCTATCCATACAACATCACATACCTTTCCTACCTTCCACACTATCTGACCCAACCATATTAATTAATGGTCATCATCCATCCATTATGGGTTAATCTCCACCATTCCCCACTACCACAGGCGACTTAGCTGAGACCCACCATAGACTCAATGGGCTAGCGAGGAGGCCATTAGATCTTATTGCCTCAACCAACACTATCGATCTCACTTAAGGGAAATATTTACATGATACATAAGAAATATTATATGTGGAAAATATTTTTTTGATTAGTAATTGCTAGGAAAGGGGTCTCTAGCCATCATGACACCATAGAATTAAGTTATGACTTAAGCTACCTACAACCTATTACAACCGGTCAACATTGAAATAGAATAACTATTTGCACACCATGAATTTAAACCCTTATGGTTTATCTGCAGAACCCTAATTCAGCTAGAGAGCATAATTAATTTTATTCCAATCAAATATTGCATCCTCTAGAACTACGTCACACATTTATATGAAGCTCTCAAAAAACCCACATCATATTTGTTTTTTTATTTCTATTTAGATTCCTAGAAGGATTCTATAAAATTTCATGACAAAAATGAATGAAAACATTTGCAACACTCTAAGAAACTTTTTTGAAATCTTTTTGAGCATCTTCTAGAACTTGATTTGCATCATAGCATGTCTCTCTTTAGACATCACTAACATAATTTCCTTGCCAATATCAATTTTGTCTCAATTATGATCCCTTGTTGACATCAATGACAACAATATGCTAACAATATCCCCCTTTGTCATTGATTGAAAGAACTAAATGCTTAGCCTTCAATTTATGGTCTACTACCAATTGAACCATTTAATCAATTCACTCCCCCTTTGGCATGCATATCTTCTCATCTTCATTTTACATATATTTCTCCCATGCTCCTATTTTGAGCATTTTGTACCACATTTCTCCCACTTTGACATCAATGGAAAAGGGAAGATTTCCCTTGAAATCAATTTTGAAAACCTTACTCCCCCTTTGATGAGAAATTCAAAGAGAAAGTGGGTATCCTTTACTATGCAACCATCAAGTCGTTAGAAATTTGTAAAACTAGTTTTCCTAACTTGATCTCATTCTCCATTTCAAGGGATAAATAAAGTACAAATTAAGACCCCCTTGGAATCATGCCCTATCACTAGTATTTAGTGATATGTTGAGGGAGTAATTACTCCCATTTTATACCTCAAATATTCAAATCGTTCTTTAGGAAGAGGCTTAGTAAAAATTCTAGCTACTTGTTTTTTTGTGGGAACATATTCCATGTTGGCTTCCTTTTCTGCAACCTTCTCTCTTATGAAGTGATACTTAATTGAAATGTTCTTTGTTTTAGAATGCATCATAGGATTATTTGATATGTTTATGGCACTTGAATTATCACAAATAATTAAGATAGATTCTTTGTACTCAACCTTGTTGTCCTTAATTGTTTGCTTCATCTATATGACCTAAGTACAATATGTTGCTACTGCTACATACTCTACTTCTACTATGGATAGAGTGACTGATTCTTGATTTTTTCTCATCTAGGAAACCGGTTTGTTTCCCAAAAATAATGCTCCACCACTATTAATTTTCCTATCATCCACACTACATACCCAATCACCATCTGTGTATGTTGTCAAAGAAAAATCCTTGCTCTTGGGATACCATATCCCGTAATCAATAGTTCTTTTGATATATCTAAAAATACTTTTACTTGCATTGACATGAGAATCTTTTGGTGTAGCCTAAAACCTTGCAACTAAACATACTGTTTGCATAATATTTGGTCGTGATGCAATCAAGTACAATAAGCTACCAATCATTGATCTATACATAGTGTAATTTGCATCTGGTGACTCATCCAATTTTCTTAACTTACAACCAATTATCATGGGCATACTAACTGGTGTACTATCCTCCATACCAAATTTCTTAAGCATTTTCTTAGAATATTTGGTTTGAGATATAAATATCCCACTATTAGGTAAAATGATAACCACCTTAGCATTGACATCTCAAATTCATCTTGCATATGTTTAGTAAATATTTTACACATTTGATCATTGCTACCTCCAAATATGATATCATCTACATATACAACAACAATAATCATGTGCTCACCTTCTGATTTAAAGTATAGATTGCTATCTACACATCCTTTCTTGAATTATTGTTGTTGCAGGTACTTGTTTAATCTGGAATACCATGCTCTAGGTGCTTTCTTAAGACCATACAATTCTTTCCTTAATCTGAACACATAATCATAATATTTTAATAGTTGAAAACCTTCTATTTATTCTATGTAGGCTTCCTCTTCTAGTTTTCCATTAAGGAATGAAGATTTAACATCCATCTGATAGACTTTAAATCCTTTATACACTAAAAATGCAAGAAACATTATAATTGTTTCTAATCTTCCCACAAGTGAAAATATTTCTTCAAAATCAATTCCTTCAACTTGTGCATATCCCTTGCACATTAATCTTGCCTTATTTCTTACTACAGCTCCATCATCATTCAACTTGTTTCTAAACACCCATTTAGTGGCAATTACATTTTTGCTTGGGGGTCCAGGGACTAACTCCAATGTTTTATTCTTTTCAATTTTATTTAGCTCCTCTTCCATGGCCTCTATCTAGCTCTCATCCTTTAAGGATATAGTAAAACATTTTGGTTCAATCTATGATAGGAGAGAAAAAATTACTTGTTCTTGTTCTTTACAAATCTTCTCCTAGTCTGAAATCCTTCATTTTTGCTCCCAATTATCTAATCTACATGGTTCTCCTTCTGTACATACTTTGCAAGTACCTTCTCAACTTCTTCTTTAGATTCTTCTTCATTATTTGCCACATTATCTTCATAACCTAAATCATCTTCAAATTCATTCTGATCAGATTTGATATGCTTTATACTTTCATCAATCTTGGCATTGATGCTTTCCACAATCTTTTCTAGAGTCTTTTGTTATAGCATTTATAGGCTTTCTTTTGTTTGGCCTATCACAAGAGTATTGAACATTCATCACTTCTTGATTCAAAGCTTCACATTTTTTAATCTTCTCTATTAATGTAGCATTTTCTTCCAAAAACTTTGAAGTGCTTAATAGAAGTGGGTCTACCATACCATAATTCATAAAGGGTGCTACCACTATGTGCTCTAAATTGGACTTTATTTAGAATATATATGTAACTAAGGGAATTTTCCTAAGGTTCACAGATTAAATTATTAACATAAAAACCCAAAGTGATAATGAAGTGCAAAGGAAAAACATGAAAACAAATGTAAAGATTCACCCAAATTTATTTATTCTCCATGGATGACCTCCATTATACCTTCTCAACTTGCTATAAATATGACATTTCCCTTAGATTTGTGAAGAGGAATATAATGAAAATGACAAGCCCTAAGAAAATGTTGAAGGATTTGAGATGGCAACATGCAATACTACTCTACAATGCAACTAGTAAGCATCTAAACTATGTCTAATTATGCACAATGAGATGTAAGTATGCCTATGGAAAAATGATATTAATGCAAGATGACAAGATTGCAAGAGTATGAAGTCTAGATAGCATGGGATTGCAAAATGACATGAGATACAAAACAAGATTGCATGAGATGATAAAATGACACCAAAATTTCCATTTTATAGAAAATGCAATTTTGAGTGAATGGCCAAGATCAAAAGTTGACAAATTCCCTAGAATCAATGGACAAGATTGAACTTGACAACCCACAATTAGGGTTAGGGCAACATTAGTTCAAATTTGAAACGAATGGATAGGATTGATTTTTTAGAAAATCAAATCAAGGGTTGAGAATGCATGTGACAAGAGATAAGATTGCCACAGAAAAAGAGGTGGCTGGAAAATCAAATAATAAATGGAAATTATTTTATTTTTGAGGAAAAAGACTATTTCGAATTAAAAATTAATTTAATTCAAAAGGTGGGGACCACATGACAGTAAATAATTATTTCAAATTATTTACTAAAAAGAGGGAAATGTCAAATAAGATAATTAAATAATTAAAGATAATTATTTAATTTGAGATAGTGACCAATAATTAAATAAATTTAAGAATTTATTTAATTATAAGAAGACTTGAGAATTAGTGATATATTAAATAAATAAACATAATTTATTTATTTAATAATCAGAAAAATATAAAGAATAAAGATAATTAAATAAATTAAGAAATTTATTTAATTACGGGAAGACTTTAGGAAATTAGTGACGTATTCACTAAATAAATAAATAAAATTTATTTAATTAATCATGAAGAATAAAATTCATGAATTAATTAAATAATTATGAATTATTTAATTAATAGACGAAAGTGGACCAAGGACATAATTAAAATGTCTTAATTATACTAGGAAGAAGAAGGTAAACAATAGAGCTTGCACGCTTGGGTCATTTTTAAGTGTCTACATTTTTCCCCTCTTTGTCATAATGCAATCAATCACATTGTGACAAAGAAAATAAATCATAGTCATGCCCCAGTGAAGGTACAAAGTATCTATGCCCCCTCGAGAAAATTTTCAAATTTTGGCCTAGCGAAAGAAAAATTTGGAAAGTGTCCCGATAAGTCAATTTGGTGACAAGAAAGAGAATAGCGTAGACAGTTTCAGATTTCAAAGAGTTTAAAACAACCAAAAAGAGTGGTCAAATTTGGTCAAAATAACCTCTTGTAATACAAGGTTTGAAAAATGCCAGTTTCACCCTATAAATAGGCTAAAAATGGGCTAAAAGTCAAATCATTTTCACTTTTCACCTTGGTAAATTTGAGAGCTTAGAGTAAGGAGGACTTTGGTGAAGATGGTAATTCTAGTGACCGAGCATCGTGAGATCTTATGGACCTACAGGTGACCAAAGGGCTCAGAGCCAGCAATACGTAGCCCTATCTTACTTTGTCATTTCATCAATTTTTTGTGCCAATTTTAGGGTTTTAAGTCGAGTAATGAATGCACTACAACACATATGCATGTGCATAAGCTACATTCGTGTGTGCATTCAACACATTTGATGCATTGTGACAAAAATGTGAAAGGTCATTAGGTTAGGGCAATGAAGTATGACACATTTGCGAAAAATTTGTGATTCATTTTCTAAGTCGCGCTACAATCAATGGATGTAATGTCGCATTCAAAATATTGTGATGCATTCATAGACTCAAGCAATGCATTTGAACTAAGTCACACATGTGACAAAAATCATGACACAAGTGCTCTGTTGTGACACAAACGCAAGCGAGAATGACGCAATCGTTGGATCAAGACACAATTGATGTATAGAGTGACACAAACACCTTCTTGTGACACATTTTACTTTGACTTTGACCAAGGCTGACTTTGTTTATTTTCAAATTTTAAATGCCTTTAAGTTAGATAAATGATATTAATGCTTTTCCATAAGATGTTGATATTAATTGAGAGAGTAGGCCATCCACATACAAATTTTGGGACCAGTTGTGGGAGAGAGAGTGACAATGACTGATGTGGCTAGGACTTTAATATTTCACCCATATGCCAATTATTTGGGAAAATACGAGGCTTCTGACTATACTTTGTGAGAGATGGCACTTGAAGACCTACTCCTTCCATTTGTCGATGGGGGAGGCTACTGTGGCCTATAGGAGAGCACAATGTATTGGTTGTGGGATGACACTCCTTATGATCTAGGTGTGGGAGCACATTGCTATGTTTCATCCACCCATCCAGAGACCACAATTGGTGAATGGCATGTCATACGTTTATTATTATGTGGGTGCTTTGCATTAGATCCGAGTTGGTGGGACATGCTATTGGAGGCATAGGATTGACACGATGATTTCTTTCATCTGGAGGCCTTACAGGGACTGTGGGCAGTGGGAGGATGAGGCCGACCATCTTAGTTTTTGCAGGCAGTTCAATTATTTGATTGGCAGGATTGTGTAGAGCCAGTTGATTATTGAGATGTACTTTCCTCAAAGGGTACTACAACAATTTGGCAAGTAGCAAGGTGTTCTAATGGGAACAACCAAGTATGCCAGGTCATCCAGAGAGTCAGTCTGGGGTCCAATGATATCCATACCATATTTTGAGCTACAAATTGATGGGCTAGTAGTGCAGCAGTGGGGATGGACTGAAGGGATTGCAGATTCAGGGACCACAACATATTATGATTTATGGCGGGAGACTCATCAGCCAGTGCCTTTGACAAATTTGGATGGACCAGTGCTAGTTGATAGGAGATCAGTCATACCACACATGTTGTGAGGTGTTCGGGGAGGTAGAGGTTGCGGGAGAGATGGAGGTAGGGGTGGAGGGAGAGATGGAGATGATGGAGATTATGGGGGAGATGGTAGGAGGAGGAGGAGGGAAGGATACAGTGGGAGGCAGGGCAAGAGGGTGAGATAGCATGTGGCTAGAGAAACATTAGATGCTATCCCAGAGGTAGTTAAGGAGGAGGAGAGAGAGGAGGAGCCAAGGTAGGAGGAGCATGTGGCAAAGGATGAGAGACATGAGGAGCATGTGGTAGAGGAGGTGGCTAGACAAGAGATGAAAGTGGAAGCGAAGAAGAGGACATTGAAGAGGAAGATGATGATGGGGATGATGACAATGCCATAGATGAGGAAAAGTGGCTACTAAGGTGAAGGATGGTAGAGGGATCACCATTTCCACATGACGTGACTACTGATCAGTGGGTGGTAGACCTACAAAGGAGGTTGGACGAGAGGAAAATGCAGGTCAGGTCCTTGCAAGTAGAGCTAGAGGTGGTTAGGGTAGAGCGAGATCAGGTAGTGTTCTGCCACTAGGAGTCAGCTCAGTGGTGCATAGAGTTTGCATGGTTATGCATAGGACCATCAACATACATGGCGTGAAATTTTTCCAGGGTTAGCACCCATCTAGGATGATACAAGTTATGTGAGCAGGTGGTGCCACTTGAGAGGCGAGACCCTACTTTGACACGATCACAGACAAGGATAGGTAGTGGTAGCAAGTCAGGGAGTGGCAGTAGTAGCAGTAGCCAGAGAAGTGCAAGGGGATCTACTTCCTTAGGCCATTCATCAGGGCACAGGTCTAGCCATTCCCACAAACATGCCTCGAGTCATAGATCAGGTCACAGCCATAGATCATCTAGGTCAGAGCATAGGTCAGAGCACAACCAACCTCTAGTGATAGATCTATTAGTCACAGTATCCTCATAGCCTCATGTTACCACAGAGATGATGATGTTAGTATAGGTCATAGTGATAGATCCTTCTACTTCACAGGCACAGGTTATAGTGACAAATCCTTTAGCTTCCTAGGCACAAGTTACAGTACCCATGGTAGCATTCGTTCTCTTGATAGAGCATCAGTCCCCCAACTCTTCTCCTTGAGGGGATGAGGATTGTTTGACATAGCCATGTTTATTATTATCTTGCATTAGGACATTTTAGACACTTATGTTATGACATTTATATTTGACCATCGAGCCTGTGAACTCTTATTTTTGGGATATCTCGTGACTCTATCCTATGACATTATTTTTGAGGTGATATATATGATGTAGTTTTGATGTGGCCTATATGTGTTATGTGATGTGATATAATTTTATGCATTATGATGTATGTTTATGTGATGACTATTATGATGATGTAGTTATGATGATCATGTAATTCCTATGTGAATTATGCATTTATGATTCCTATAATGACCTTGTTATTTATATGCCATGTCATGTGTCTATTTATGATGATTATTTATGATGTTATGTCATGTTGATTTGATGTTTATTTATAAGTCATGATGATTCTATGCCATGGATGAGGATGATATTCATAATGTATTTATTTGAATGGATGCCATGTATATGATTGTGTTAATGCATGACTATATATGTATGATTCCATATGTGATGCAATGTATATGGTTCGGATGATATAGATGATGATGTATGGACCTAATGCAATTCCTATATGATTATGTATGCACTTATATTTTTCATATATCACAAGATATCATCGTGTTATGGATAGAATGGGAGGACAAGACATAAGGAGAGGAATATTAGCATGGAGACCAAATCCTTCAACATATTACTAAAGGGATTTAATAATTATTACTCTTAATCATCATTGGGTGGATTATTGTAATGGGCAACAAACACCATGATATGAGATAGATCAAGGTGTGCAAGGTCATACCATCACATAAGACAAGCAGTCATAGGCAAGAATGATCATGACTCATACTAAGACTGTAATCGCCCCAATATTTTAGTCATAACCAACCATAAGCATAAAAAGACAAGAAAGACAAGTGATGAAATGTCATTGCTCCTCTAAATTCTATTGTTAGGACATCCTCAAGGAACTAGAAACATAGCTGCCAAAAATTTAAGACAAGACAATCATCATGATACGTTGTTGTTTCTCTAATTCTTGTTGTTAGGACATCGTTGAGAAACTAGTAACATGACTACCAAAAAGATAAGATAAGACAATCATGGTACATCGCTGCTTCTCTAAATCCTATTGTCAGGACATCACTGAGAAACTAGTAACTTGATGAAAAAGTCAAAGACAAGTGCCAAGTGTTTTCCAAGTGTGTCTGAATTCCCAGTGTTTTGATGTCAAAATGTCAAGTTTGACGATGTCGAATTCTAAAAGGTGCCAATTTGTCGAATGTCAAGGACATAGTGTTTGACAATGCCAAAGTGTTGAATGCCAAAGGTGTCATGTTTGACGATGTCTAAATGTCAAAGTTTAGGAAGGACACATCTTGAATAATGCCGATGCCAAGAGGATCAATCCTCAAATTTCAAGAGGATCCCTCGAAATGCTAGATGACAATGACAGTATCTAGGAAGGACACATCCTAAGGTACAAATGACAGAGGTTGTTCTTCAGAAGGACTCATCTGAAGAATAACCAAGATTTGATTGTTTGACCGATTTTGACTGAGTTGGATTTATTTTGACAAAAATTGTCCAAAGTTTGACTGAAGTTTTGACAAAAGGTTGATTGTTGTTGACTGAAGTTTAACTATTATTGAGTAAATGTCAGTGTTGACATGTTAAAGTGTTTGACATGTTTATCAAAGAATTTCCAAAGTTTGGTTGCAGTATTTTGCTTGTTTTGATATGACTTTTTTTTACTTGAATACATTTTTATGTGTGTGCTAGTGTAGTGTCATGAACCTTAATGGACCAACTTAGTGTGGCCTCAAGGGCCCATCGATTGATGGCCTTGCCTATGTCATACACTCAGAGACCTCGTAGTTTGACACGACCAATGAATTTGTCCTGATGACCAAAGATTGATCCATGATTTTTATTTTGACAACCTAAAAAGGATTGACCTAATTTCTCGGGGGTTCAAAGTTGAGCCTTGCCTACGTAGCAAATGCACAGAGACAATGTAGTTCAAACAAAGGACCAAGACTGACTGACTTGATGAACATGACAAGAAATGACTCTATTTTTGGGTTTTTGAGATATTTCGATTTATTTTATTTTTTTTTTATTTTTTTTGATTTCTTTAAGACATTTTCACTTTTTAGGTCCTTTTTAGGACTTTTTTACAATTTTTAGGATTTTTAGGACTTTTACAATTTTTATGATTTTTTCAAAACTTTTTATGATTTTTAAGATTTTTTCATGACTTTTTATGTTTTTAAGGACTTTTTTAGGAATTTTTATATTTTAAAGATTTTTTTAGGACTTTTCAAATTATTGAGACCATGTGTGATACCCACTATAGTCACATGATGAAAATTTTCTCCTAGTTAGGTCCAAGACTAGCCAACTAGACAAATGCAAAAAAGATGTGAGTATGCTGACAGATGAGTGATATGTAGGACTTGATGCCAATCATGATCAACCATGGGAGAAAATGATAGGGGTTTTTGTCATGAGTACCAAGGTGGTGGAAGAAAGGTGATTGTTTATTATGGATTGAGGGAGATAGAGTGACAGTAGATGGTAGGGTATGTGCAGGATCATGGTGAGCCAAAAAATGGCAATATGATGGGTATGTGGCGAACAACTATTTTTTTACCCAAAATTGATGAAATGAAAAGGGTTTTTAAAGGAGATTCTCATCTTTCCACCAATATAAATTATGCTTTACTTTGAATTTAATAGGTAATTATTATTCATTTTCTATTCAAATTCAAGTAAATTCCTGATTGATAGGCTGATTGAAAAACATTTATAGCTTTCAAATAGTATCACATTTTTTGAATCCAAAACATGTGTCACATTCTATGCTTCACATACTATAGGATTAGAAAAAAAGAAAATTGAATTTCATGAATTTTTGACCAAGTTAAGGTGGTCAGACATACGAGTTTTTATATTTTTTAAAAAGTTATAATAAAAAATTCATAATTAATTATTTACTTGCAAAAAAATATGCATCTTATCGAGGAATGAGTCCTCTACTTATATCTAAAATCTTATAAAAAAAGTATTATCATTTTATTGTAGTTAGGGTGGTCAGACAGACACCTACTTCTTATTTTTTCCCTACAATTTAAGTACCACTGCATTGAAATTTTAAATTTTCAACAAATAGATTTTTTTTAAACAAACCTAGTAGTTTAAAAACTACATTCAATTTGCTACAGATTCTATTCTTACATATTTTTGAAATAATAGAGATAACTTATTCAAATTTTTATGTCAAGTTGCCTAACTCTAATTTTTCTAAATTTTTTGCCACTTAAGGGCCTATTTTTTCCATGATGATCTTGTACATACCTGACAGAGCAATGACCGACTACACATGGCACCTATTTGTGAGGTTTTCACCATGGTACTTATCCAAAGTGCCTATTTACCAAGTTTTCACTTTTTGATGAATTATTTCTCTTTACTATTTTTGTCATTTTTTTAATTTTTTTGTGGTGTCACCAAGATGCCTGTTTGCCAAGTTTTCATTAGGGTGACAATTTTTCTATGTTTTTCATTTTTTTTGTATTTTAAAGGTTTTCGACTTGACTTGTTGATGCTATGCATAGAACTTGTAAAGGTGTAGACTATTGATAGGATCTATAATTTGTTCTCCATATAGAGTAGCCAACTAATATGCTCTAGAACTGAAAGAGGATATGATGACATAAGGACTTAGCCAATTGAGTTTGAACTTGCCAGGTTTTTCTCTATCAACCTAATTTTTAGGATTCTGCATGAGGGATAAATAACCAATGTCAAACTTCCTGACTATGAATTTCTTGTTATAATTGTGACAAAACTTATTTTGATATGCCTATAGATGGTTCAGTGAATTATGTCTTCTTTCCTCTAGCATATCTAGCTCATGTAGTCATGATTGTCTATATTCTTCATCGTCTACTAGACCCTTCAGGGAGACTTGTAAGGATGAAATTTCAACCTCGATGGGAAATATGGCTTCAGCTCCAAAGACCAGGGTGAATGGAGTGGCTCCTATAAGTGTGTGGATGCTAGTGCAGTAAGCCTATAGAGAAGGGTTAAGTTGAATGTGTTAGTCACGACCAACATCATTAACAATATTTTTGAGAATTTTAAGGATGGTTTTATTGGACACCTCAGTTTGACCATTTCCTTGAGGGTAATATGGAATTGAGAAATGATATTGAATATGGAATCACTCACATAACTCACGAATGTCTTGATTTTTGAATAGGCATTCATTGTCTATGATGATGGACTACAAAATACCATACCAAAAAATGTAGTTAAGAATGAATTTGGAAATTTTTTTGCCAGTTATGTATGTAAGGGGGATGGCTTCAATCCACTTAGTAAAATACTCAGTGGTGGTGATAATGATTTTTTGGCCATTAGAAGAGGTAGGGTGGATTTTTCCCATGAGGTCGAGTCCCCACTATGCAAAGGGCCAAGGAGAAGTAATTGAATGAAGTTCTTGTGTTGGAGTATGAATTAAATCAGTATGTATCTAACATTGGTGACAAGTCCTGACAAACTCAAGTGTGTCTTTATCAATGGTTGGCCAATAGTACCCAAGTCTCGCTATCTTTTTGGCTAGAGTAGGACCACTCAAATGAGACCCACATATACCCTCATGTACTTCACAGAAGGTTATGTGTGCTTCGCTAGTGTTTAGAAATCAAATGAGGGTGTTGTCAAAGCTACAACGGTAGAGGGTGTAGCTGACAATGGTATATTGAGTGGCTTTGTGGATAAAGGACTTTCACTAGTTGTTGGATAGGTCGGGGGGAAGGACTTGGGACTTGAGATAGTCATAAATGTCTTGATATCATATGTAGGGACCAACAAGTGTTCTACCAAAAATTCAAATTGTGACACATTACCTGGGATGTCTAACAGAGAGCCAATTGTAGCCATTGCATTTGTTGCCTTGTCCTGCGCCCTTAGAACTTGTTCAAAAGTCAACATGTGAAAATATTTCTAGAAGCTATCAACCATCTATTTGTAAGGAATTAATTTCTCATCCTTGGTGTCATATTCGTCATTAACTTGGTTGATGACCAGCTAGGAATCTCCATAAACATCAAGTGTTCTGCTTTTCCATTTTATGGCCATTATGAGTCTTGTCAGAAGTGCCTCATATTCCGCCACATTATTTGTGCATGGAAAAGCTATGCAGAATGACTTGGGATGGATTCTCCTTGTGGTGTGACAAATAATATTCTTGCCTCCGAGCCATGACTTGTATGAGACCCATCAAAGTATAGCTTCCAAGGTGACTTAGGTTCTGTATTGAAAATGGACTCATCTGGAAATTCTGCCACTAATGGATGATCACTTTGTATAGGTGCATCTGCGAGTTGTTCTATTATCACTTGTCCTTCTATGGCCTTTCATTCCACATATTGAATGTCATACTCGCTCAAGATCATGACCCATTTTTCCAAGCATCCTGTCAGTGCTGCATGACTCAAAAGATATTTTAGGGGATCAATCTTTGCTACCAATTGTGTCCTATGATTCAACATATAATGTATAATCTCTTGAGTAGCAAAGACAACTTCTAGGAATGTACATTCAATGGATGTATAGTTTTACTCATAGCCAACTAGTGTCCAACTAATTTAGTATATGGCTCATTCTTTTTCTTCATGGTTGTTTTGTGCCAATAATGCCCCCAGTGCTGAAGTTGTTGCAAAAACATAAAGAATCAAAGGTTTCCCTTCAATAGGTAGCATTAAAAAAGGTGGTGATAAGAGAATATTTTATTAGTTGAAAGGATTCCCGACATTTACCTATCCACATAAAAGGGATATTCTTGCACAGAAGATACTGAAATGGTTGACACTTTTCAGACAATTATGTTATAAAGTGTCAGATGGACTATAACCTATGTTGTAATGTCTTGAGTTCACTTATCCCTTTTGGAGGAGGCATGTCTAATATTGCTTTCACTTTGGTTGGATCGACCTCAATGCATCTACAAGAAACTATGTATTCTAGAAGCTTGCCTGATGTTACGCCAAAGACACATTTCTTTGGATTCAAGTGGAGCTTGTATTCTTCTAGTCTCTTGAAGATTTTGTCTAACACATTCAAATGATCTTTTCTTGACAAATATTTATCCAAAAGTTCATTCACGTAATCTTCCATTATCTTGTGCATCAAGTCATGAAATATCATTGTCATAGCTCTCTGATATGTGCTGCCTACATTTTTAAGACCAAAAGGCATGACATTCTAGCACTATGTACCCCAAGGACAAGTGAATGTTGTTTTATGTTGATCTTCAAGGGCAATGTGAATCTAATTATAGCCTAAGAAACCATCGATGAGGGACAACATCTCATATCCTTCCATGAGGTTGACTATGATATCTATGTTTGGCAACAAAAAGTCATCTTTTGGGAATGCTTTGTTTAAATCTCTAAAATATGTACAAATGCATATCTGACCATTTGGATTTCTGACTGGTACAAGATTGGATATCCATTCAACATAGTCAATAGACTGTATGAATCCTGCATCTACCAGTTTCTTGAGTTTAGCCTTGACTAATAGAGTGATCTGAGGATGCATTTTGTGCAGCTTCTATTTTACTAGTTTAGCATCTAGAAATAGTGGAAAATGGTGCAAAAATAGTTCTGGATCCAACCCAGGCATATCAACATATGACCATGAAAAAAAAATCATTTTCTCTATAAAGAACTTGTGGAACTCAGGTTTCTCTTCTTCCATCAAGGATGCCGCAAAGAGGACCATTTTGGGCTCTTATGTTGTTGATATGTTGACTTCTATGGTGTCCTCTATGAGAATTGTTGATTTCTTGAGTCAAGGGAAGAAATTCTAGTCCTCCATCTTTGGGTGACCTTGGAGAGGTTTTCACCTACAGATACATACTTTATTTTTACTTTTTTGTCATCAAAAGGTGCCCTTCATTTTTTACCTAAAGACATTTCATTTTTTGTTTTATTTTTATTTTTGATTTTGTGACTAGTGGAAAAAGTAGTCTCCCTGAAGTAGGCCACACAATCTAGGTCAATAGAAAATCTAACCTTGTGATCACCACTGGGTATTTCCTCACGTAGTCCTATAAATTCTGCAATGGCCTCATCATTCTGAAATACGTCCAAGACTGGTGGGCCTTGTTGGTCCCAATCGATTACTTGTGGGTAGACTAAGGAGATACCATCATCTGTATTGGTGAATTGTGGAGAGGACACAGAAAGCATGTAGATGAACTCAGAGACATTGAAAATGAAGTTTTCATCATCCAATTCCCAATTGGATTCTATCCAATATTCTCCTTCCCTTGACTCATGCTCATTGTCAAAATAAGGGACAAAATGACTATCATTATGGTTGGTAGTGTCATGTGGCAACTCAAATGAATCTTGATGATGGTCATTAAGTTCAGGTGGTTTGGCAGATAGGTCAGGTGTATGGCTAATAGGACAAGAAGATGATTCAAGTTTTTCATTGTTCATTGGCTCAAAATGTTTATCCCAACTTTCTTGTTTCCTTGGGATCTTTAGATTGTCATTTGTGTCAATTTTAAACATTTTCCAAAAGCTTTGTTAAGAGGTAAGTTCTCCAAGTTAAAGGAACAAGTCATCAAGGCAATAGTCACTTAGGGATCATTGGGAGTCATATTCCCACTCATGGGAGTTAGTTTTGTTAGGGGATTCTTGAAAAGTCTTGACACTTTTCGAAGCATTCACACACTCACTTGAAATTCCACTGTTACGTTGATCATCATTTTCGGGTACACCATACCTTAACCCAAGATATTTTATTTGTTTGGAAGGATCTATGGGCTCTCGTTCCCTAGTTTTATTCATGCCAAGGCCACTAGTTCCATCATAGAATTTATCCTTCATCATGTCATAACCTTTGCCATATATCTTAACTGGTAATGGGGTTAAGTCTTCCATTTCTTATAAAGCTATCCTGCAATATTGGCAATGTCCTCATTGTTCATGTCTCCCCATTTTATGAAAGTTGTTTTTGGTGAAACTTTGAATATTTCTTTAGGTTCCATTCTCAAGCACAACTGACCATAGACCTTAGGAGACTTGGGTATTGTTGTGATGTTATATACCATATTCAGTTTGAATTCTCCACAGCCCAGGTCCTGGATCTTGACAGTGGACTCAGCCTTAAGAAGTGAGGAAGATGATTGTGTGGTAGAAGATGTGGATGGAGTGGACATGGATGATGATGTGAGTGTGTAAAGGTCAATGAATTTGGAAGAAGAAGAGCTAGGAGCTTCTCGGTTGATGGGCACTTGATGTTCAAAAATGCGCCTTAGGTTGGTACAATATTGAAAAGGGTCAGGGTCCCCATATATGGTGATTTTTGTGTTGTCAAAGGGAAACTTCAGGCATTGGTGGTAGGTAGATGGAATAGCTTTTAGGGCATGAATCCAAGGTCATACAAGCAAAATGTTATAAGGTAATTCAAGATCTAGGACTTGGAAAGTTGTGTCTACAATGATTGGTCCAACTCTGATGGGAAGAGTAATCACACCTCGAGAGGAACATTCCTTGTCATCATACAATTTTATGACTATTATCCTTGTTGCATCTACACAAGCATCATAAAATCCTAGAGCCTTAACCAATTTTAAGGAGCACATATTCAATCCTACTCTACCATCTACTAAAACTCATCTGACCTTATGCTTATGGATGAAAACTTCATTGTGTAATGCATCGTTATGGTTGGACTTTGGTGATGAATAATCTTGGTATGAAAATGTTACATGATGGGGTGTAGTGAGATAACCCACCATGGCCTCAAACTAGTTGACATCAATGTCCTAAGGGACAATAGAATCTTGAAAGGTTTTGTCAAGTATAGCCTCATGCGTGGGTGAAATGCAAAGCAACTCAAGTATGGATATTTGTGCAGGGGTTTTTCCTAGCTGATCAATGAGGTTAAACTGAATTTTACGTTGGGACTGCTTTGTAGATGGGCTTAACTGTGGTTGTTTTGCAGATGGACCAGGTATTGTAATTTTTGGTTACCAAGTAGGTGGACCAGCTATGGTGATTTTTCTAGTTCGAGTAGTAGCATTGCATTTAGGTGCTCTTTTCATAGTTATGGTATTGACATATTCATCATCAATTTGAATATTATTAATGATGGTTCCTCCTGAATAATCAAATGCAGTGTAAGCATAATTGGCTTGATTGTTATTAGTCTTTGGACCTGATGTGGAGGCTTTATTAGAACCATGGTCTTGCAATGGGCTCTTATGAATGGTATGGTCTGCATTGGATGGAAATTGTGGCCCACCCACCTCAATTACTCAATTTTCAGTGAGGTCTTGTAAATGTTCCTGAGTTGCCGAGAAGAAGATGTTTTATGCCCTTTAGCCCGATGGTAATCACAGAAAGCATTATCATCCCACCATGATGATTTAAACTTCCTTGGGTCATATGGTTTAGGTTCTTCAAGTGTGATGAGACTATTTTGAAGGAGCTTCTTAAGGACATCCTCAATTGGCTCTCCCAAAGCGGTGTATGTTCATCTTTTCAGAAATTGTCTTGTCTAGCAGGGTTGCCCTTGATTTTGACTATTTTGACCACTTTGGTTATTAACAGGGGCTGTCAGTATTGTTGTTGGTTTGTTTTGTGGTTGATCTCCTTTAAGAGCACACACTGGTCTAATCATGTTCATAGCCTTGGCATCAACAATATTGTCATTGGTAACATTTTTATTTTTGACCCAATACTTACTTTTGTCTATGGGCGGGTTTGTGTTTGTGCTTTTAGGACCATATTTTAATTTCCCTTTAGCAATGAGGGCTTTCTCAGCTTGGAAACCTTTTTCAACTAGGTCTGTGAAGGTCATGCAGCAATGAACTTGCAATCCATATTTCAATGGGCCCAGGAGTGTTTGGACAAACATGTCAACCTTTTCTTTCTTAGGTATGTTAATGTGATAGTGACTTGCTAGACTTCTCCATCTTTGGAAGAATGGGATAAATGTTTCACCAGCATCTTCTTGTGTAAGATTGCATAAGCTAGTGATGGAGGTGTCCATGTCAATGTTATATGCATAATTTTTCACAAATTTTTCTTTAAGTTCATCACATTTTCTTATCCCTTTTAGAGTGAAGAACCATTCGAGTGCAGGTCCTATAAGACTCTTAGAGAAAAGTCTCATCAAGTAAGTTTGTTCATAGGAAATGTCCATATAGTTGGTTGTGAATTCTTGAATGTGTTCAATAAGATTTTCCTTTCCCTTGTATTTGGTAAAATGTGGTGCCACATATCCAAGAGGAAATGGTGGCATGTACAAATTTTTGTTGAAAGGATATAAGCATAGGTCATATGACATGCGTGACTTCTTGTTGGACACTTGCATGTTTTATATGGTTGTTTTTAAGTGAGCCACTCGAGCTGTCAAGGCATCAATTATGGGATTATTTGTTGCATCACACATGGGAGTGATAGGTATCCCATGGGTACCCATTTTTTGTGAAAATATGTTGGTGTTTTGTTGTGGAATGTGTTGTTACAAGATGTATGATGTTTTTTGTTCATATGTTGTTGGTATTGAAAAATTGGATTAGGGACTTGTTGATGAATATGAATATGTGATGAATATGTTAGAATCTACCCTCCATCCATTTGAGTCGATATTTGGGGAATATGTTGAACTGTTGATCCCATAATAGTGGTTTACAATTTTTGGCCAAACTGGACACTGAAATTATTATTTTTAACTAAATCTTCACATTCGGGCACCTATAGCGGCTAAACTGTGAGGAATTTGAAGATGGTGCAAACTAGAGTCTCATCAAATTTTGTTGTAGATTCTAAAAATATTTTTTCAAAATTTTGGAATCAAATTGCACTTCTTTTTCCATCTCCCACAATTTTTTTTCAAACAACATTTTAAAAAGTGACCACCGTATAACGCATAACTTTTTTCCATGAAGGATAAAATTCTAATTCTTTCAAATTTAGATTTGTAACTCTGATATCTAGTGCTTCCACTTGGTTAGATAGTTTTTATTGAAATTTTTCCTTAATCAAGTTTCAAATTCAAACAAATTACAATTCAGACACAGCGCGACCGTATAACGCGTAACTTTTTTTGTATATGTCAAAATTTTATTTTATTTTTTTTGTTGGATCAAGGACTTCAATATCTGATGCACTTATATTTTTTAATTTTTTTTTTGATAATATTCTATTTTTTCACATGTGAAGAACAAAGAAATTCATTTTCGATGAAAAACCTATGTTTAATAAAACTTAAAAAACAAATACATAACAAAACCAAAACATATTAACATTATATTCATTGGATACCTTGTTCTGAGGAATACCATAGTCATTTGAAATAAATTTTAAACGAATTCATTTAATCCCCCAAAAGCTAAATAAAAAGTGATTTTTTATCAGCATTTTAATAGGTGTAAAGGAGATGCATTTATAGGTATGGTTTAAAATTAGCGAGGTTCTATCCAAGGGGGTTTGATCTAAGGTGATTTGATCAAACCCTCTTCAATTGGAATCCTTAAAATGGAACTTTTTAAGGCTTAAATCATTATATTTTCTAAAAATATGTGATTTCAGCTAAAATTTGTTCCTCTCAGGAATTGTAAAGCACTATTATGACAGCACCCTCTGAAACCATGAATATTTTGGTGTTCAAATATCAATTGTCATATGCTACATATTCAGATTGCCTTGCCCAAATTGTTGGGATTTTCCATGGGGAATTTTCATGTTTTTCCCTTGGAAAGTATTAGTATTAAATTGTGATGACATGTTAACATTTGGTTGTGGTCCTCAAATAAAGATATGTCGTTTACTTCCTCCAAAGGGATTGAATGAGGTACCAATGAGAGGATTTGATGATGAGGCACCCATGGCACTAGATGAAGCTCCAAATAGAGGATTT
The DNA here is from genome assembly GCA_007258455.2 of Sequoia sempervirens. Lineage (NCBI taxonomy): Eukaryota > Viridiplantae > Streptophyta > Pinopsida > Cupressales > Cupressaceae > Sequoia > Sequoia sempervirens. The sequence continues at coordinate 298,293,416 of VDFB02058242.1, read as the reverse complement.
GAAGAGCTTTCTCCCATTCATGAGGATCCAAAGGTGGCACCAACTGATTGCGATGATATTGTTGACATTGTTGGCATTGATTGTGTCATGGCTTGTGACATGGTTGTTGTCCCTCCAATGGATGTTGCATTGATTGAATTGAATTTTTTTTATTGTTTGTGTCATTGGAGGTGGCATTAATGGTACTTGTAGAAATTTGCAAGGTAACACCACCAGAAGTATTGCTTGTATTGTTTTGAGGCTGACTAGTGTTGGGTATGTTGTTTGTATCATTGAAATTATGGTTAGGCGATGTTGGTCTCAAAGTGTTACTGTCAAAGCCATGAGGTAACTTAACCCCTTGGTCTAAGAGAATGAAAGGATATATTTGAGGTTCATTTAAGACTAAGTCTTCTACAAAGGAGGCTACATTAGGATTTTGCATTGCAACTTCTAAACCTTCTGCATATACTTGTCCACGTAGGCCTCTTTGCATGAATGGTTCAAAAGGATTTCATGATGAAAATGGAATGTTCATGGAATATTGTATGTTCATGTTGCTAAATGGGTTAGAAAAAGTCCAATTTTGGTTCATGTGTTGATGTTGGGATTGAAATCTTGTCCAAAGGTTTTCATTTGTCTTATCTTTCTTTGAATCCTAGTTTCCACCATAAAAGGGAATTGCTTAAATGAGGATGATGAGAATGACAACTAAATGCAAGGATGATGCTAGCCTATGTTTTTGTCCTTTTTGATAAAGGATGAAAATGAAAGACTATGTTTTTTTTTTTTTTGATAAAGGATGACAATGCAAGACTATGTTTTTGGTTTTTTTGATAAGGGATGACAATGGAAGACTATGTTTTTGGATTTTTGATAATAAGGGATGCAATATTCCAATGTTGTCTAAACGAAATGACTAATACCAATAGGACAATGAAGACTAGGATGACAAGTTATGAGGCTAATTCTTTTTATATTTTTGGAGGATGTCAATGCAAGGTGATAATGGTGTTTGTCTAAGAAAAATGACTAATGCAAGATGATAAAATTGTCAATAAAGGATGTCAAATACCAAGGTGATAATGAGGACTAATATGGAAATTTTGACCAAGTAAATGACCAATGCCATGTCTAGATGCCAAATGAGGACTATGATGAAATCTATGACAATATTTTTGGATTTTTAAGGATAAGATATGCAAGGTGAGGACTAGAATGACTTGAATGTCTAAAGTATGCAAATGCAAAGGTCTAAATGATTTGGAAGAAGTTTACTTAACCACCTTAAGCTTGATCTATGTCTCAATTTTGGAATATCAAAGGACTTGTTTGAAGGACTAAACGATGAGGGAAAAATGAAAAATGAGGTTTCCTAACTAGAATTTTGAGTTGGAAAGGTCTCAAAAAGTACAATGACTAAAGAAGATAATGATGAAAAAGTCCAATGATAACCTACTTTTGAAAGTAAACATTTTGTAAAGTATGGTAAGGTTGTCCTAATCCAAAATATGCAAGTGAAATGAGGACCTAGGTGTGGTTTTATGACTGAAAATGAAAATGGTGAGGTGTAATGAGGAGACTAAAGTTTGTGAAGATGAAAGCTAAAGTGTGCAACAAATCATAAATTTGAGCAATTCTCTAATCTGGTTTTGACAAAATGCTTCTGGAAAAAGATGTTTATGGATAGTTTAGACAAGTTTGACTTTGGTTTCTAGTCTATGATACAGTCTTGTTTTTTTAGGTGAATGCATCATTTTAGGTCATAGATGTGTCACAGTATAGCAGATGTGGCTTGGTTTCAGCATAGGTGGTGTTGTAGAAAGCGAATGCGACTCAGTATTACGAATGCAACTTTCTGGCAAGAAAATGCAATGTGAAAGAGGAAAATGTGGTGTTCTACAAGGTGAATGTATTATAGCAAAGAGAATGTGGTTTTCTACAAGGTGAATGCAGTATAGCAGAGCGAATGCGTTGCAGCAAATGTGGTGTAGAAAGAAAAAATATTGATTTGTTTGTAATTTTGGTAAAAATTTTGAGTTGTCTGAGGTTGACTGTTTGTTTCCACATCTAAAAGTGATGTCTTGTTTTGTTTGAATTTCTAAAAATGTTTGGAAAACAAAATTATTTTTCTTTGAAGACAAGCACAATCCTAGGTTAGTCCAAGACAATATTCACTAGATTCCACATGGGTTTCCCCAACCGCATTTATTCTTAGCGTGTGAATCTAGAAGCTTGACTGCACAAGCTCCCCCTTACAGTGCACTAATTCTTAGACCAACCAAGCTTTCAACCCCCATAAATCTCCCATGGCAGGTTGATCACCTCTACTAAGAACTATGAGAATGTAGATGCCTTCACAACAACCATTGTTGTATTAGCAAATAGAAGGGTTTTGGCTACTACACAAACATGTTTAGCTCAGAACCCTCATTTGAGTGCCCATACATGGGGCACATGATTAAGCTCTGTTTAGGAGGCACTCTAGCCTGAAAAGGTTACACTCAATAGGATTTTGGGGAGTGCTACTTGGTTTGTATGACACATCTGCACTCGTAATAATAGGCTTTCCCTTAGGATTCACATTTATATATTGGTCAAGGGTAGCTCGACCAAAGAGATTTGTTTCTAGTTTGAGTTGCCTTGGGGTGAGTAATTTTTCCCACCAAGGAAGACCCAAATTCTAGAGTCAATAACCATTTCTCTTACACCCAAGATCGCACAAGTGCGCAAGGGGAGAGGATACTTTCATTATGGAATAAAGGTAAACCCAATTATGGATGGGCCTAGTTTTCTGATCACCTAGTTTGCACAAGGTGAGAGCATAATCACCTACCACCCCAAACACAATCAAGCAAAGGACAAGCAATCTTCTTTTTAGTGCACAAAATTGAAGTGTTTTCTAATCTAGAAATCAACAAACACAATGTTTCAAAAATGATAGCCTTAGACAATTGAACCTACAAAACCAAAAGTTAGTAGTTTCACAAAAAATATGTCGTGGACCCATGAAAGAATCAAAGCCACATGTTGCCACAACTCATTAGTAATGATAAAATTCCTAAACTAAAAATTGTAGAAAGGAAAAGAATGCAAAAAGAAATCAAGTGAAATATGGAAAAACCCAAGAGAAAAAGTTTACTAGACTAATGCGTCATAGAAAAGCGATTGTGTCATTCCATAAAGCGAATGATGCTTGTCTCTGCATTTTAGAATCTATTAAACAAATGCAACTTGGTTCTGCATTCTAGAATTTGACAGAAAAATATGGCTATATGCAAGTCGAATGTGTCATTGCCGAGTAAATGTGTCGCTATGCAAAGCATATGCATTGCAGTAGAGTGAATGCGTCATTCTGGGAAGTGAATGTGTCACAAAATATTAGATACATTGTTCTACAAATAAAATGTGTTGTGGTCATACCTGTACCTACAAAATAGAAAAATTTCATGTAGAAAAACAAAATATGCGCAATTTTGGCGTTGAGTTCACCAATGTAACTAAGGGAATTTTCCTAGGGTTAGCAGATTAAAGCATTAACATAAAAACCCAAAGTGATAATGAAGTGCAAAGGAAAAACATGAAAGTAAACAAAAAGATCTCACCAAAATTTCTTCATTCTCCATGGCTGACCTCCATTATATCTTCTCAACTTGTTGCAAATATGACAACACCCTAAGAAAATTTTGAAGGATTTGAGATGACAACACACAATACTAATCTACAATACAACTAGTAAGCATCTAAACTATGCCTAATTATGCCTAATGAGATGTAAGTATGCCTATGACAAAATGAATTGATAATGCAAGATGATAAGATTGCAAGAGCATGAAGTCTATATAGCATGAGATTGCAAAATGACATGAGATGACAAAACAAGATTGCATGAGATGATAAAATGAGACCAAAATTTCCATTTTATACAAAATGCAATTTTGAGTGAATGGCCAGGATCAAAAGTTGAAAAATTCCCTAGAATCAATGGACAAGATTCAATTTGACAGCCCACAATTAGGGTTATGGAAACATTAGGTCAAATTTGAAATGAATGGACATGATTGATTTTTTAGAAAATCAAATCAAGGGTTGACAATGCATGTGACAAGAGATAACATTAGCACAGAAAAAGAGGTGGCTAGAAAATCAAATAATAAATGGAAATTATTTTATTTTTGAGGGAAAAGACCATTTTCAATTAAAAATTAATTTAATTCAAAAGGTGGGTACAACATGATAGTAAATAATTATTTCAAATCATTTACTAAAAAGAGGGAAATGTCAAATAAGATAATTAAATAATTAAAGATAATTATTTAATTTGAGACGATGACCAATAATTAAATAAATTTAAGTATTTATTTAATTATAAGAAGACTTGAGAATTACTGATGTATTAAATAAACAAACAAAATTTATTTATTTAATAATGAAGAAGACATAAAGAATAAAGATAATTAAATAAATTAAGAAATATATTTAATTATGGGAAGACTTTAGGAAATTAGTGATGTATTAACTAAATAAATAAAATTTATTTATTTAATTAATCATGAAGAATATAAGTTATGAATTAATTAAATAATTATGAATTATTTAATTAATAGACAAAAGTGGATGAAGGACATAATTAAAATGTCTTAATTATGCTACGAAGAAGAAGGTGAACAATAGAGCTTATAGGCCTAGGTCATTTTTAAGTGTCTACAATATACTACAATATGAACAATTTCTCTCTACAACATATCAACTAGTCTATCCTTATTTAACATTGTTCTAGAAATATCCTTGACAACTCTATTATTTCTCTCAATAGCTCAATTTTGTTGTGGAGTTCTAGGTGAAAAATACTATCTCTTGATTCTATGTGCCTCATAGTATTCAACAAATTCACTTGAGGTAAATTCTCCTTCTCTGTCTGATCTCAAACATTTAATTCTTCTTCCCAATTCTTTTACAACCATTTTCCTAAATATCTTAAATCTTTCAAATGCTTCTGACTTGTCCCTCAAAAAAGCTACCATGTAATTATTTGATTTTTGAAGAAAAAGATTAATTTAAATTAAAAATTAATTTAATTCTTGTGTAGTCATCAACAAAGCATATTGTACTTTAATCCTTCAACATACAAAACATATTTTGTGGGATTTTTACCATCTAGGATTAGTATGAATTTTCAACAAATTTTGGTTGTCGTGTTGTAATCCAAACTCATAGATCCTCCATTACATTTATTTAGTTTGATGAATTTGATTTTTTCTCTAGTCATGTGCTTGGAGCAGCCACTATCTATTAACCAAACATTTTGCTTCTTTACATGCAGTGTTATCTATGCAATCATTGATTGTGTAGATATTTTTCATTTTTCATTCCACACCTTCGTAGCTTTATTTACTATATTTTTTTTCATAATTTCAAATTATTCATTTACTCTAGGAGGTGGATATTTCTTTTTCTCATTCTTAACATCCAGTCTTGTAAACTTTGTTCTATATTTTTTAGCTATATGACCAAAGTTATGATAGCTATATAGCAAACTGCATTCATATCCACTAAAGGGGAAAATGGATTCTTGCTTACAAATTTTGCACTCATTTGAGAAATGACTCTACATTCTCTAGCTCTATCACCAAAATAATTACATGTATAACAATATCCATAAAAGTATGAAGAATACCTAGTGATAGAATTTTATTCCTTTTGAGGTGATATTTTGTGCATTTGGCTTTTGGTGTCTCTCACCCTAGTGAATCCATCAGCATCAGTTCTAAAATTTTGTCTTCTCTTTTGATGATCAGGAGCTGATTGATTATCCTTCTTGTCTAGAGCATGCTACTTTTCTTCTTTAGTTTTCTTTTCCTCTACAAATTCCTTAGTGAATATAATCCCATTACAATCTCCTTCATCAACAACATGAGACTTTTCTCCTACTCTATATCTTTCATACAACTTTGTAGAAGTTTCTAAAAAGGTACTCTTACCTTTCTCAAGTCCTACTCCATTTTTTTCTTTTTTTTGAGGGCTATTGTGTGCTTAATAGCTCATCCAAGATATATGTCTTTTCATCTTGAGTCTTTTCTTTGTTTCCTTTTTCCCTTTTTCTAGATCTTTTATTAGAGAAATGATCTCTTCATCAAGCTTCATATTGCAACTTATATTTAATTACATCTCCTTCTCTCTTGGCTTCCTCCAGTTGTAACTTCAAATATTCCTCATTCTAGGTAGATTCTTCTTCATCCTTTCTTAGTTTTTCCAACCCTTTTTGTCCAAGTTTCTTCTGCTTCTTGTTCTCCCTTTTTAACTTCTCACTCTCATCTTTGAGATCATCAATCATATCTACATCACTGATGATCTCTCCTTCTAGGTCAAACCATCCTTCTTCTTCACCTTCTTCATGAAGGTCTTCTACCTTTTCACCCTTCTATTCCTCAGATTTTTTTTCAATTAAGAGAAATTCATTTTCTCTTACAAAAAAAGCATAGCTTTGTTCATCATCTAAACTATTGTAGTCATCTGATACATCACTATACTTTTGCATGTATAGACTTTTCTTTATCTTCTAAAAACTTTTTCTCTTAGAGTAATATGGTTTCTTCATTTTATCATCTTCCTCATGCTTAGAGTTACCTTTCTTATTGTAGGGACATTTAGTAGGAAAATGACCTACTTTTCTAGATTCAAAGAATTTAAAGGGTAACTTACCGTTATACTTTCTGGATCCTCTTCTAAGTCTTTAGATGAAATTGTCTTCTTCATCAGTTTCATCATGACTAGTTGCAATAGTCTTATCTTTGTATTTCTTTGTAGATACATCCTTCTCCCTATTAGTAAACTTGAAAAAATATTCCTTCATGTAGATGGTTCTCCATCTCCCATCCTAATTTCATATGTATTGAATATACCATGCAACTCATAAAGAGTAAGTTTCTCTATTCTCTTCCTTCCTTTATTGCAGAGATCTTTAGGTCATATTTCTTTGTCATTAACCTTAGAAATTTTAGTACAATGACATCTTCTTTTACTTCTTCTCTATATCCTCTAATAGAGTTTACTATAGTGTTAACTCTTACAAGATAGTCTATAGTCTTCTCTTCTTTTTCATTCTTAATCCTTCAAATCTAGCTCTCAGTACTTGAAGCTTTGCTAGTTTTAGCTTGTCATCTCCTTCATAGATCTTTTACAATGTATCAAAAACATCATGTGCAGTTTTATAATACATAATCTTTCTATGAAAGTGTTGATCACAATGTTAGTTGCACACCAATAGTGCATATAAATCCTCATAGATAGACCGTGGGAACCTATCTTTACTTGAATCACTAAACCAGGACAACCTAAATCTTAGGCTGACTCAATTTAATCCAAAGGATCGTTTATGTCAAGTCTTAACCATACTAGGTTCGCATCATGGTTTTTTGTAATAATGTTGTTAATCACAAGGGGTAAATGGTAATTTCCAATTATCAAAGGAATCATAACGATTAGTAGAATATATTCTTAGTCTGATAATCAAACAATTTCATGAAACCAATAGATTTGTAGTAAAATTTTATGAATTTAAAGAAAAAAATTTATCACTTAAGTAGATTTACCTTTAAGCATTCAACAATATTATAGAAATGAAAGATTTGCAATAAAATTTCCATTCACTTATCTCTTTTTTGGAATATTTCTAAAATTTAAACATCTATTCTAAAATAAAGCATCAAAAATACTTGAAAAGTAAACTTTCTCCTAGGTATTATCCACACATTCCCCACGAACTAAAGAAATCAAAGAAAACCTCTCTATAGTTCACCAGATTGCTTCACAACTAGGCATAGAATGACATGAGATTTTCAAAAAATAGAGGTTTATTTGGACACCAAGTAGTTTTTGTATGCACCCTTAAATGGCACAACATATAGTCTTGTCTAGCTAAACAAACAACCAGATACAAAAGATATCATACTTAGAGGTGGTAGATTTCAAATTAGCTTTGATATTGATTAGATTTTATGTGCATACAAGTGTTTAATCTGGAATGATTTAGAAAATAGGAAAAAGAAAAAAACTTAAAGAATTTTTGGCTCTCTGACATCAACAAATTCCAAACTTAAAATAAAAGTAAAGCATCAAATGAACTTTTATAGGAAAAATGCCAAAAGTTTGAACTTAATTCTATCAAAGGGAAACATTAATAGAAAATAAAAAAGCAGCACATGGAAGATGTCAATTGTCATTGGAATCTTCTAGACAAATTCAAAGCTTTGGCTTCTTCAACAACATTAGTCTTCAACTCCAAGCTCTAGCATACAAATTCTCTACATAAAACAATTCCATTGGTATTCTTCAAACACTAGGACAAGACACCTTAATTGGGTTTGGGAACAACCTGCAAAATTTATTTCAGCAACATCTCCTTAAACTAACCTCATGTATTTGATATTTGGTTATTCATTGCCTTGCATTGGACTTTGGGATCGAGAAATATTCTTCACCTTTCTTCAATTGATACTCCTAGAAGGAAATTGATACCTAATGTATACACTTTTTTTAAATTCCTTGACTCACCTTCCAGTTTTATTTGAGCTTGGTATAATCTTTTGATACTTGCAAGATATTTGCATTCGTATGCATCTTCTCTATTTCATATTTGAACATGGAATTCCTACACTATATAATTTCATCAATGACTTCCCAATTTAGTGAATGAATAGGGTCATTATTCACTCTTTCAATCCATTCCTTGAAATCTTTTACTTCTTTACCCTCTTTTTCTAGAGTCCAGGGATCACAATCCTACCATGCTAGCATTTCAATGAAACGTTGATTTTTGTCAATTAATTTATTGCATCTCTTGGTGACTTTCTCAAATCCTTCTACACATTGCACTAAGGCATCACCTTCCCAATTTACCTACTTCTTCCATTTTTAGCAAATCAGAACCTCTTATTCTATGATTATTTTCTCACTTATCAATTCCTAGACATTTGTCTGAATGAGATCCTTTAAGTTTTGCCTTTCAATGTTAGTTTGTTCCTAGTGAAATCTACAATCTCATTCTAATATTTTATACTCCATCCATTCTTCAAATACACTCATTGTATGATGAAGTGGTGTGATAGCATGCACCTACTCCTTGGACATATGTACTATATTTTGAGGCAATTCAGCTTTTTCTTGATTAGATTGGGGTAATGATACTATAAAATTTTCTTGGAAGCCAATCCACTCTTTCATCTCTCTCTTTTTTGTTTACTTTTTTGTACCCTGGTGATAGTTTTCTATAAATCCATTTTCATTTCTTCTAATTCCTCTCCCTAGGAGGAATGTCTACTAATAATAATTTTCACCCTATAATCCTTAGGAGTTATCTCGTGTTTTCTTTTATCTACTACCAGAGTAGCTATATGGACTGTTCTTCCTCTATATACATTATTTTATGTAACATGTTTTTTTTTTCTCTTCACCTAGGTTTGTGAATTTCTACTTCTTGCATTAAGGTTCTGAGATCTAGAGGCACTAGTTCTACTTCCAATGAGTAAGCCAATTCCCTAACTAGCTAATGAGGTGCATCTTCATTATATTTTGGCTCTGCAAAATTTATTTGTTCCTATTTTTTAGTATGCTTAAGAACTTCTCCTATTACATTCTCAACCTTGCATGCTACATCCTCTTGAACTAGAATATTTTAGTATTCATCAGCATGGATTCTAGATTATCAGCATTTCACACAATCGCTTTATTTCCAAGACTTATATTTTCCTATCTATCCATGTGCTCAACACCAATCTTCATGGAATCACTTTCATCATGTCCAATTACATCAAGATTCTCTTCATTTCTAGCCCACCCATATAAGGTTTGTGAAGGTTCTATATTCTCAATTTCAACGCAGTCTTCTCCTAACTTTTCAAAAACATATGGTTGTTCAATATCATTTTCACCATTCCCTAGTAGAAGCTGGGAATCACTTGTATCTTCAATAACAACATCATCAATGGGGCCCTAGCCTGTATTTTCCCCTATTACCTTCTCATTTAGTATCTCAAGGTTTCCCACCTCTGGGGAAAGAGTTTGTCTTATGAATTCTTCTACTTCAAAATCTATAGGAATTGACCCTCTATATTTCATTTCTTCCACCATTGGCTATACCATGAGTTTCTCCTTATATTTCTTCTCCTTTACTCATTCCATCATGGCACCCCATTTCTCCCACTATTCCCTAATTTTCTCTTCATTTAATTTAGAACTCTCTTATAGAGCCACGAGTGTTTTCCCCAATGTTTGTTTTACTATAGCCATATTAACTAAAGGGGGGGAGGTAATTAATGTTTCATCCCTCTGGGATTTAGACTTTTTTTTGGAATAAGTATTCATTTTCATTCTCTCCTCTTCATTATTCATAGGTTGAATCTTTGGCTTTTCCATGGAAGAAGATGTCGCTCTAGGCTTCACTGTCACTTTGGCCTTACTTGGTCCAATCTCTTTATGTTGGATAGCTAGTGCCAATGAAACTCTCTAGCTTTGGGCATCAGGAGTTCTCTCCTCAATATGCATAGTGGTATCTACTTTACTAGCTTTTCACTTTTTCTTAGCAAGCTCCTCATACCTAGATTCACCTTCTTCTCTTTGTTTCTTCTTTGTATTGAGTGAGTATGTGGGACTTATCTAAACACTTTTTAAATTTTTTACAATAATCATCAATCCATCATTGAGTGTTCATTAAAACTTGTTCAAAATTTTTTGCAATGGTCATTATTTCTTTTCTTTCATAATTTGGATCCATAATCGGTTCATCATAAACCTTAATTGAATTATAAACTAGATTCAAAACCTCTCCATCATTTCCATCCAACTGATCTAGAATTTAATGGACCTTAAGAATTCACATCGATTGTAATGACAACCTTTGATATGATCTCTTCCTCACTTCATGTTTCTCATCACAATTGAGCCAAAAATCCTCTAAATGATGAACATGGGCATGTTTGTCAGCTATCTTCTTGACAATATTCCCCTCTGGATCACATTTCTTTCTTTGAAGTGTGAAGATCTCCAATTTGTACATCCTTAATTCTTCCTCACACAAATTGGCCACTTTAGCCATATTGCACTTATAATTCCACATTATGATGGGAAACTTAATATAACATTTCTTGTGTGCTACACTGAAAAGAGCATGGGAAGTCTTCATCTATCTCACCAATTCCAATAGTAACAACTTATCAGTTGCGTACATAGGAAACATGAAAGGGAATCCTCCAAACCCTTCCACCCTGATGTAGGTGAAAGTGGGAAACTGAATGTACCAACCTCCAATCTGCTGAATGATCCTCTATGCTTCTAGAGATAACCATTTAGCTTTTTCACCCTCCATTATCCTTATGAGCTTTATGGAAAACACATCATTAAATCTCTGATAATTGTCCTAGTATTTATGAATAGTAATCTAGGGTAAATGAGCATATATCATAATATTCCCTAATTTTCTACCCAGGGTACCTAATCTATTCAACCCTTGCTTATTTTCCCTTAGGGCATAGGAATAAATCACATATGAGGAGATAAAAGACCATAAAGACTATGGAAATTCCTTTATATGATCATGTACCGTATTGTTGTTAAAACTTCTACAATGCATTTCCACACAACCTTCCATTAATTTGGCTATAATTATGAACATCTATGGTTTGAATTTACTGTCATCTCTAAGTCCAACTATCCTACTTAGCATAGTTATAACATCTTGGAAATCTAGGTTGAAAAAAATATTAGAATTGGTTTCATTTGCCTTTTAATCTCCACCTTGCACAAATGTGTACTCATAATTTTCCTATTATGTTGTTCTACTCTTTGGTAAGTTTTAGCGATTATTTTTACATCTACTAGATACATCTGAGGAAATATGAGGAGCCCAAATGCATATACAATTCCTTTCACAAAGAGGTATACATAGACCCTTCCTTCCTTTTCAATGAATCTTTTCTATGGATTGTAACAATTTAAACATTCCATAACCAATTCAAGGGCCTCCATCTCTAGTAGAAACCCTCCTGCTAAATGTAACCCACTTCCTATAACATTCTTGATACATTAAGAAGCATTTTATTTCTAGGCTAATGCAATGAATTCAACATCAGAAAACCATCCTAGATGGGTATAGGTAAGTATCCCACAAACTGGTACAACTTGTGAAGAAAATTATTGAAATTCATTTTCTAGCGATTCATCGAAAGTGCTCATATTCACCTGTGTGTCCTACATTTTTATGGATATGTTCCTTATATGTGAGTTAGGGTTAAAATTAGCTAGCCACTTTTAAAAATTAATAGAAATTTCAATCTAATATTTGGTTAAATTAATTTCACAATAATCAACATTTCAATTTCTAGAGGAAATACCATTATCTTGAGGCATGCATGCATAAAAATGACTAGCAGAATTTCAGTTATCTAAAACATACCTTATTTTCCTAATGATAAAATTGTTTTAAGAATGCAACTTCGAAACCCTTGGTAGTTGTGTTCTTGTTTTCTTGAGGTTTACCTTTCTTTGCATTCCGCAATATTAATCTTGATCTTTCAATGTCTGTACAAATTTGCAATATAGTGCAAGGTAGAGTGTTGTAAAAGTAACTACATGCTCGAGGTGGTGTTGAGTATGTGTGTAGTTCATCACAGGTTCATTAATTACCTATTATAATGCATTAATTTTCTTGAATAAAGATGCAATCATGGTGGATTAGGGTTCAAGTCACAAACACCTTGGGTTTTATGTAGGCCCACCACTAGAGAAGAAGATGATGCAAAATATTACATGGCACACTTGCATGTCACTTTGATTATTATGAGAAAAATAATTTATAAGTTAGGGCCGCTTTGGATATGTGACCATTGATGATCACAAGGTTTAAAACCTCTAGTACTCGACCTTGGATAGGTTACTAGGAACTGAGACATTTACTCACTAGGTTCATGGAAATCGGGTGCAGAGAGAGGAACTGAGAATCAGGTTCATGCAGGACCAAAATGATCTAAACATATTCACAAAAGAACCTATGATTTTCAAACTTTGGATAAAAACTTAAAAGCAACCATCAGACTAACCGATGAAGAAAAAGGATGCATTCATTGGGATCTTTCACCTTGGTGATGACTCATTGAGCTTGGATTATTGGCCAAGTGAGAAACAAGGACCATTTAAAGATACACTATCCTTGACACAACTCTATCAACTCCAAGGCTTTGGGGTCTAGAAAATTGATAGGACTTAAGAAAAAAAATCACAACACTCAAAATATGGGAAAGATAGGGATTTAGGGAATGACCAGGAAAATTGAAACAAAACCTGCATCTTACCATTTCCTCCAAAATTAGCACACTGAAAAAAGAAAAGGAAAAGTAAAGAAAATAAATGCAGAAAAAAAGGGGGTCTACATTTTTCCAAGGAGAAAAATGGGGCGTGTTGTGAGACCAAACAAAAATTAGCAACCAATAAAACTAAACAAAACAATAGAAAGCTAGTTATGGACCTAATAACCATGCTTCAACTTTCTCTAGTCTTCAAATTATAAATAATTAGACCCTCATTCAAGAATTTCAAGTTCACTTTAGCCTGCATACAAGATTAAATGTTGTTGAGATCACGTGTGTGCAATTGGTTTATTCCACTATAGTAAACTTAGAGCATATAAAATATTTGCATTGACCTACATAATTTGACAATTCCTATTAAGCCAACCTTGGATAGAGCCTTGTTTCCAGTCAAGCGTCCATAGCCTTGGAAAGTTTATCTTTATAATTTACCCAAACATATCTCTACTACCAATTAGGAGTCCATAGCCTGGGTAGAGATATTTGGATAGCCTAAAGAGTTGAATTTTTTCTCTCTTAATATTTCTTTGATACTCTTTTTATTTTGATATTTCTTTATAATCACATTTGCTTCAACTTGTAGGTAATGAAGCCTAGTATTAGGTTGGGAATTATAGTAGCAACAAAGGTGACCTTTTGATTTTTCACTCAATGCAAACAACTGCTATCCTAAATTTTAGTAGAATGATTTAAGGTATGGGCATTTGTAGCTCAACATCGACTAAGTGATTTGTGTGAGCTAAAGTAAAAGGAACTGAACAATTCCCAATCACCTATAATTAAAGGACTATTTTTTATCAAAGCATATATCACATTTCTAGAATTGATGTTCTATTATTTTGACCACCTTCAAAGGTTGCTAATTACTATATAACTTGATGATGCAAAACCCTAAAAAGAAAACAAAAAATGAACACCCAATAGAAGAAAACAACTATTTACGAAAGGAACTAATTAAAAAAACTATTTACAAATATTTATGGACTATTTATAGACTGTCCTAAGAAGTAGCAACCAACACTAAGCCTAGAAGTAATATTTCACGAATTTCCCATTGACAGGAAATGGGACATCTTCTCCAGTCAAATTTTTAAGTCTATAAGTACTATCACCTAAAATTTCAGACACCTAGTAAGGACCTGTCCATAATTTGTCAAGTTTACCATGTTCACATTTATGCTCATGGGATTTGTCCCAATACAGGACTAAATCGGATATCCTAAATTTTTTTAATCTATCCCTTTTGTCAAACCATTGTTTTACCATAGATTTCTGCCTAGAAAAATGATTTATAGCTCTAGTACGTTTTTCATCTAAGTTCACCAATTGGGTATGTGTAGGATCATGATGGGCGAAAAAGTGGAAATATGATGGGTATGTGGCTGGTGATTTGTTTTTTACCCAAAATTGATGAAACAAAAAGGGTTTTTAAAGGAGATTCTCAACTTTCCACCAATATAAATTATGCTTTACTTTGAATTATTATTCATTTTCTATTCAAAATACAAATAAGTCCTAATTGATAGGTTGATTGAAAAAATATATAGCTTTCAAATAGTATCACATTTTTTGAATCCAAGACATGTGTCACATTCTATGCTATGCATACTATAGGATTAAAAAAAGAAAAATTGAACTTCATGAAGTTTTGACCAAGTTAAGGTGGTCAGACACACAAGATTTTTATATTTTTTAAAAGTTGTAATAAAAATTTCATAATTAATTATTTACTTGGAAAAACATTACAAAAAATATGCATCACATCAGGACATGAGTCCTCTACTTATATCTAAAATCTTATAAAAAATATTATCATTTTATTGTGGTTAGGGTGGTCAGAAGACACCCACTTCTTATGTTTTCCTTGAAATTGAAGTACTATTGCATTGAAATTTCAATTTTTACCAAATAGATTTTTATTTTTTAAACAAACCTAGTAGTTTAGAAACTACATTCAATTTGCTATAGATTCTATTCTTACATATTTTTGAAATAATATAGATAACTTATTCAAATTTTTACGTCAAGCTGCCTAACTCAAAAAATTTTGAATTTTTTATCACTTAAGGGCCTATTTTTTCCATGATGATCCTGCACATACCCAATTACAACAACCAAGATTTTTTTTTATCATCTAATCCAATGTATTCTTGAGAAAAATTTCAAGTAGGGATTTTTAAATTTATAGGCAATATAGGATCTAGCCCATAGAATAAGTGGTAAGGAGAATTCCTCAATACATATTTCATCCTAGTACGATCAACCCAAAGGGCGAATTTCAATAGAGAATGCCATTCTCTAGGATTCTTTTCAACTAATTTTGTGATTATATCCAAAAGATTCTTGTTTGATGATTCTACTAACCCATTTCCCTACAGATAATAATTAGATGAGAATTTCAATGTTATACCACATTCAAATTCCCAATTAGAAAACTTTAACAAGGAAAAAGCAAGGCCATTATCACATACTAGTGCATATAGTACTCTAAACCTAGTAATAACACTTTACTCCAAAAAAATTATTACCATCTTTGTGGTACATTGTTTACTATGACACACTTTAGTCCATCAAGTATAATAATTGGTAGCCATCAACAAAAACCTTTGACCTATGGACAATGGAGGATTAATGGTATTGATGAAGTCTAAAACCCATTATGAGAAAGCGTGCATCTCCATCACCAACTATAATGATTGAGCATTAAATATTCCTTTTTATGTATCAATTTGACATGTGTAATAGTGCTTTATGTGTTCATAAGTATCTTTGAAAATAATTGGCTAGTAATATCTAGCTCTTAGGATGAGTTGTGTAGTAGCTAAAGGTGCTCTATGAGTTGTACCAAATTTATCATGTAATTACTACAACACGTCATTCAATTTCATCTTATTCAAACATCTTACATAAATTCCTTCTTGATTTTTCTTGAATAGAAGCACTCCTTTAATCATATAACTTTGAGATTTTATCTCCAGGGTTCTTCCTTGATTTCTTTGCATATGATTAGGGTTGTTATGACTAACTAGATAATTCCATATATCTGAATACTAATCATCTTGATCTTTTACATCTAGAGTATATTGTTGGCGAGAGATTTATGGATCAATCTTAGTAATGGATTTAACTAAGGCTTGTCCTCAAATCAGCTTCATGGGTATAATCTTTAAATTGAAATCTTGTAGAATCATAACCCACTTATCTCTCTTTTCTCTGAGCTCACTTAATGTTAGTAGCATTTTTACCACAACATTAGGCACAATAGCCTTGACTATACTTCTGAGGATGTAATGCCAAAATTTTTGCATTTCCTTAACCAAAGTAAAGGCTTGTTTTTTGATATCCATGTATATGAGATCCATTTCCATAAATAGAGTTCTCATAATTCTTCTTTGTTCTCACCTATTTGTGTCAACACTGTTGCATGCATATGATCAAAAGCAAAAGAGTAATTATAAAAAGGTTTAACATAATCCAGACTTACCAAAACTAGTTCTTTTGCAATTGTAGCTTTAATATTCTCAAAGGTGAGTTTAGACTCATTTGTCCACTCAATTTTTGCATCTTTCTTCAACATATCATTGAGTAGTTTCACTATCTTGAAAAATCAACTAATAAACTTCTAAACAAAATTTATCTTACTAAAATATGATTTCAATTCTTTTTTACTTCCTGAGGGCTGGAATTTGAGCAAGGCACTCACTTTATATGGGTATATCAAAATACCTCTTTCAAAAATAATGTGTCCCAATAGTTTTCCTTTAGTCAGCCTAGAAATACATTTCTTTGGATTCAGTGAAACTCCATAAGTTTCACACTTTTTTAATATTGCTCTGACATCAAGAACATGATCTCCTCTATTTTTGGAAAATATCATTAGGTCATCTATGTATATTCAATGATATATTTTCCTATAAAATCTTAGAAGGCATAATCCATTTCTCTCTAGAATGTGTCTCTGACATATATCAATCCTAATGGTATCCTTCTATAAGTGAAAGTTCCCCACTTTGTAGTGAATTTTGTCTTGATCTAATCTTCCTTTGCAACCATTGCTTGATTGTATCCAGAGAATCCATCCAAAAAGGACATGATATTTGAACCATTGAAAATTTTAAATAATTCTTCCAATGAATGCAAAGGATAATTATCTTTTTTAGACTCCTTATTAAGATTCCAAAAATCTACACACAACTGTATATCTCCATTCTTCTTCCTGAGAGGCACTAAATTTGCACCCAAGTAGAATGTATATTAGGAAAAATTATTTGGGCTAAGAGGATCTTTTGTACTTCCTTTTGGATCAAAGGTTCTAAGAGCTCATTTATGGGTCACTGCTTCTATAAAAAAGGCTTTACATCAGGCTTTAATGGAATCGTATGAGTGATAATGGAAGTATCATAAGTTTTCAAATCTTTGTATGTCCATGCTACAACCTTCCAATAATATCTGAGTCGCTGAGTGATATCTGTTCATTCTTATTTAGTACATATTTTCCCTATAAGAATGTTCATATGATCTTCTTTAGTATTCAAGTTATATAATTCAGATTGCGTTGTATCACTTTTGAGCAGGTCTTTATGTTGAACTATCTAATCTACATCAAACAGTCTATCCAACTCAATTATCCCTTTTGGAATATTATTACCTTTAGCTTCAGCTAATTCTTCATCTTGAATTTCACCATCTAGGCAATCTATTTCTTCAATTATTTGTGCTTCAAAGATACTAGTGTTAGTGATAAATTCCAATATGTGACCATCATCTTTGAACACCTATAAATTTGTAACATTATAAGGGACCGAGGGTAGCTGCACCATCTCAATAGTAAACCTCCTCAAATTGAAAACATCCAAAGGTTTTAGATCACTAGCAATAGTAGCTATAGCATCATCTCTCTAATTGAATCTTCATAGAATGTGAGTAATATTAAAGGCATCAAAATATTCTATCAAGTCCCACACTCTATGTCGGTAACCTGACAAGCATTTGTAATGAAAAACATACTACTTTCAAACTTGCTTGGCCACCAACTTTGAATCACCAAACACCTTAAGAATCTCAAATCTCTTCTTGATCACGAGTATCAAACCCAGAATGAAGGATTCATACTCTACCACATTACATTAGTACATTAGAATTGTAATCGGTAAGCAACAAGAAAATACTTACCTTGTGAAATGAGGAGCTCAACTCCAATTCCAATTCCTTGTTTTGATTTAGATCCATCAAACTTAAGGGTCCAAGTTTGATCCTTGATAGCTTTGAGCTTAGCATTCTTGAGAGTGGGAAAAATAATATTTTTGGTCTACTTGGCCTACATTCTCCAAGTATTTTGGGTTCAAGCCTATTAAGTGTAGTATTTTCTAAACAACACTAGTTTTCAATTCTATGAATTATTTTCAAGAACATTGTGCAACTGTGTTCTGATTGTGTATAATTTTGTAACCTGCACCAACCCTACAACAAAATTTGTTTTAGTGAATCTTTAATTTTCCTACTCTTTCAAGCTTCTATAAAAATATTCTTCCAAAATTTATCTAACTAACTATCATCTTCTTCGGAATAATCATAATTAGATTCAATTAGCATGTCTATTTTGGGAGTTATTTGATTATGCTTTTCAATACTACATATGGAAACTTCTTGTATTTTACCTCTTGAACTTCAAATTTTATAAACCCCTAGTTCTACGTCTATGTATAGAAGTTAATTTTTTTATTGTAATCAATGATCATATGTTTCATGTGTGGCTCTCTCTCAATCCTAATTTTATTAGGATCTCCTTTCCATGGTAACCAAATATGTGATAAATCTATGGCCACGTATTTTTTTAAAGTCTTCGACTGATCCATACTCAATAGCATCCCATAGGTATCAGGTATCTCAATAGTCTGAATACCTATATAATACTATAAGAGAGGGGGACCAACCACACCAAGGGTCTAGGTAACGGAGAGCTGAGAGAGGTGGGATACCCTAACTTACCTCACTCTAAAGGAAGGGGATTGAGAATAAAAAGCACTATGTAGTACTTATGTCAGTCTTCAGACCCAAGTTTCAGGTTTAGGCTAAGCAAGCTAGTTTTTAGAGTCTATACTGCACCTCAAATAGCTCTCTATTTGAGGATGATAACACAATTCTAGGATGATTGTTCAATGCACTAGCATCTCTATGGCTTGCTAACATTCGTATGACCAAAGAATAGTGAGTAGAATAAAAACACCAAAAAAGCTAGCTAAACAACCTAGATGATTGAATTCAACGAAAGGGACAAGATAACAAAATACAAAAAGTAAATACGTAAATAATAGAGCAAGTAGATAAAGACTAAAGTGATAAAGATTAACTCATAGAAGCACCAGTTTTCTAGCTAGCTCCACGTGTACATTCACCTGAACACAAGAAAGAGGGAAAATTGTTGGGCCTGTATAGGGGCCTGCCTTAGTCAGACCCCATTTTGGTGTTGCCACCTCCATGGAAAACCAAAAAGAAACGAAGTAGAATATGAGATAAAGGAAAGAAAATGAAGCAAGGAACACTACAAACACTACTATGCTACTCAATAAAATCACAAAGGAGAGGAGTGAAGCATTAACCCCTCCACCCAAAAGCTCACTAACTAATGGAGGATAATGCAAGGTATGACCTTGGAAAAGTCACCACAACCACAACAGTGATGAAGGAAGGTATTAGAAGACTCCAAGCTCACACTTCCAATCATGCTTCACACTTGAAATGTGGAGTTGATAGAGCACCAAAGCTACTACAATGTTCAAAAGTAGAGTGCTAGAATGTTGCTTGAGAGTGAAAAAGTGAAGAGAAATTGCTTAGAAAATTTAAGAGAATTTCTAGAGGATCAAATGAAGTGAGAATGGATGTTTTTAAAGGTGGGATGGGAAGAATATGCCATTTTTTAGGGTTAGATGTTTGAAGAGGGATGTTACAATTCGGTTCCAATCGAGTGTGTAATGCCTCTGCCAACTCTAAATGTAGGAATTTGTTAGGGACAATAGTGCAGCATGAGGATGTCTACATGCTGAATGCGCATCCTTGACAAATATTCTCTCATTGATGCATAGGACAGATGCCAAGTGGATGGAAGACAAGTAGGTGACATGCAATTTATCCTTCGGTTTTGATTTTCTAAGGTGAGGATATGTGAAAGGGGAATTCATTTAAGGGTTGAAAATTCACTCCTATACATTTTTCCCTCACTTTAGTGAGCATGAATACTAATGTGTGTTTAGTAAAGTAGATCGAAGAGTTAGTAGGGTTAGAAATGTGTGCCTGAACCATTGAGAAAGCAGACTATGATCTAATGAACTCAAAAAGAACTCCACAGGTACTCTCCTTGAGGATTTTTGAACAAAAGGACTCTAGAGCTCCGCAAAACTATGAAGTTACACAAAGTACAGGGAAGGCCCTTAGACTAACAATGGAAAAATCTCATAGAATGAAAGCATCTCACAAGCCCACATACTTGCAAGAAGGCAACCCCCAAGTTCTCTCTCATGATGGAAGCGCAGTAAGTAAGTGCCTTATAGGCCCATAGACCTACAAGGAGGAATCCCCCAAGTTCTCTCTCATGAGGGAAACCCAGTGAAGGGAACTCCACAAATTTGGAATGGAAAGCGGCTCTACATACGCACCTGCAAAGTGGCATGTTAATCTATAGATAAAACATGCAAGAAAAAAAAGTAGCCACATAGGAAAATAAGCATATAGTTATGTAGACCATCAAAAATTTGGAAGGATTTCAAAGGGGTCCCTCGAGAACCCTTCAAAAGAAGAGGTGTCCACTCAAGGGACATGTTGTTTGAAAGTGAAAAAGAGACTTTTTGTCTCAAATCAATTCATCATCAAGGAGTCCTTTCGAAAGATGTTCACTTCATCAAGGAATTCGAAAGGAAGAAAATTCCCCCTCACAAGGGGAAGGTTGAAATTTCTCTCATAGAGAAAATTTGCTCCCACCTTAGAGGAAAGTTCTTAAGTTTCTTTCTTTATGAACCCATGATGAAAGAAACACGTTCCATTAGGGGTCCAAGTCAAGAATACAATTTTTGAAAAGTGGTTGCAAGGACTTTCAAGAAAAGATTTGTTGGCTATGAATATTTTTTGTGAAAATTGAAGTATTATGAAAGTGGCATTGTCCCACATGAGAGGGACAAGTCAAGGAAAGAAGAGAGAAAGATAGGAAAGAGAAAAAGATAAATAGCACAAACAAGAGACATAGGGGGATATGGTTTTGTAGTGTCAGATCTGCTTATGCTTAAATAAGTAATATGTAAATGTGATGTAAGGTGAAAGATCATCAATCCCCACCAAATCAAGAACAATGCACAAAAGAAAAAGTCAAAATAAAAAATTGGGTCAACATTGAAGGGATGCCTAAATTCCCATGACGATTTGCTTCATCCATGATTTTCCAAAAATTAAAACACATAATAGAGGAGGAATGATGATACAAATAGAAGAAGGTTTACGACACAAAAATCACTCATGTATCCAAGCACCAACAAGGGTGACAAGTGTCACCTTGGAACACATAACACGAACATGAGGGAACATATCACAACAAACACACACCTGTTCTAAATATAAAGAAGAGGCCTCCTGCTAACATTCATGGATGAAGAGGTCATCCGCTTCGCAATCTAGATCATTATAAGGGGAAGGTGAATGGGCTTGTAGTGGTGGAATATTAAGGGGAGGTGTTTCCAAGCCTCTTGCAACAAGGGCTAAGAAGGAAGCCCAAGAAAGGTCTTCTCTACTCGGCTCTTATGAAGCTATGGTGAACGATTTTGCGAAGATTGTTGACAAGGTCAGAACTTCATCCAAAGAGTTTAACAAGCACTTTACAGGAGTTCCATGTTGTACTTGGATGGAAAGAGAGGATTGTGCTCGAGACTCACTGCTTAGCTCATCGAGCGATTTGGGAGTAGTGAAAAACTTAGGGGAAGCCGAGACTTTTTCTGTCACTAGAACAAAACAAGCTAGCATAGGACCACCTTTCAAAGAAGGTGGGATCCTCTTATGCCCTCCATTTTTGGAAGGTCCAACCTCCACTTTTAGCTTCATTGAGGGATGTGAACTCCCTACAAATGAGGTAAGAGGCATAGAGGAGGAGGAGGAGAAAATATTGATAGACACCACCAAGGTTTCCAACATGTCCATGGGTTTAGGGAATGGTGGGATGTTTAGAAGGGGCATCAACAAGGGTGAATCAGCTGAGGGAGTGATAAACACTTGCACCTTTTTGGGGTCAAGTATACTCACACCCATAGTGAGAGTTGAAAGTGATACTAAGCTAGATTGAACTAAAGCATAAGGGATGAGAGAGGAGGACATAATAGGAGTCTCTAAAGTATGGGTGCTCATCCCCTCTTCCTTCTTCTACAAAGCAGCATTCTCAATCACTAGAGCCTTTTATTGATGCTTTCACTCACACATAAGGTAGTTTCTACGACTCTTCAAGCTAGAGGCCAGGAGTTGCGAAGGGATAGGAGGCTTCTGCTTAGCCATAAGAGTGTCCATCACAGTTATTTCTAGCAGAAGGATAGACTCCTAAATGGGAGTAGTAGGGAGAGGTTGAGAAACAATAGGGAGAGTCAGCTCTAATGGCTTAGTGGTGGGCCTCTTCCTATTTACTACTTTAGGAGCAAGAGCAGTGGGAGGCCATGGAGGTTGATACATAGAGGATTCCATTTTGGGACTCTTCCTTCTACCATATAGGTAGGGATAAGGTCTAGGAGGTGTAGTGGGGAGATCAAATATCTAAATCTTGGGTTTGTGCCAAGCTGGTATCATCAAACTCCTCAGGTAAAAATCAAGAGTATTCATCCAAACTCTTTTTTGGAAAGAGGAGTGGAAGAGGCGCCTTGAGGATGGGTAGGCTTGTCTCTCCATTTTTCAAGAAGATGAGACAACTTGTTGTTGCACTAGTACCAGAAGGGTCAAGTTTGGTTGTACTTTTCCCCTGGTCTTATACTTCACATAGTTTTTGTAAAGTAGTTTTATTCTTGTGGGAAGTAGACCGATATGGGTAAGCCAAAAATGATTTAATAAGTAGCCCCCATGAGACACCAACGATTGGTATCTAGTGTCATGCACCACATGCATAGTACCCTCATGGGAGAATTTTAGGCACTTATGAATGATAGAAGCGATTTCATTCATGGAAGTTTTCCAAGGTATGCCTAAATTAACTCTAAACAAATCGGATTCCTAGATAACATCAAAGGTCATATTCATAACCCTAGGTCTGACAAGGATAGAAAGAAATATTGATCCATACTACTTGAGAGAGAGGAAATTGTGGATACAGATGGTAGATTTGGTTTCCTCATACTCCTCCCTTTGTAAATAATTCAGCCACAATGTCTCCTCCTTAATAAAATTCACTCAACTTACATGATCAAATAAGACCCTAGTCACAATGTTTCCATTGAGATGAGTAGGAATGTAGAGGGGAGGGGTCTTATTTTTCAAGGGAAAATCCTATGATGTGAATGTCACATCTGGAAAACTAGTCATAGGCTATGAAGATGGAGTAACTGTAACCATGTTAATGTTCTCATCGAGATGAGTGGTGGAATCAAAAGGATCAATAATTAAGTTAGCAAAATGGGCTAGAAATGTGTCTATGTACATCTGTAACTCATTGTTTTATTTTTCCATAATTTTTTTTGTATTTTATTTACTTCCATTGAGACTAATAGTACCATCCTCAATGTGGTCCTATATCTCATGATGTGAGCGCATACAATGTCCAATATCATGCCTATTGACTCGATGGTACTAACAAAAGGAATTTGCATCATACCAATTGGGGTAAGCTTCTTTGAGAGGTCAAGGAGTCTCTAAGGTTATGATCTTATCATTCAACTACTTCTTCAAGATGGAAGAATAAGATTCTTCTAACTTCATGAACTTTCTATTATGTCTGAGGTTGTTGTCATTCATTATAGCTACTATATATGCAACATCCTTACCATTTCTTGTCATTGATACAATAGATTTTCCTTATAAATGAGAGCACAAGGAGGATCCCTTAAACTAAACTACCGTCTACTGATATTTTCATAATGTCGCATACAGATGTACGAAAAAATGGTACTTAGTAAGGGAAAACTTTTCCTCCCAAGGTCTCTGCAAGTTTCCTATGAACACCTTCTGCACACCAGAATCAGGTAGCAGGTATGATATCTGAGATAAGAGAACTTGATATTGTGCTATGAAATTATTAATCTTCTCATTATCCCCTTGCTTGCATCATAAGAGATCTGAAAAGGTCATCCTCAGTCTCATATTGGCTTGGAATTATCAGAGAAACTAATTTACAAGTTGATCAAATGAGAAGATAGAGTTATCAGGTACTGAATAGTACCACTCAAGTGTTGTATCTATAAGCGATCAAGGAAATAATTTTTCCATCAATGCATCATGATGGAGGGTATGTGCAGGATCATGATGGGCCAAAAAGTTGTGATATGATGGGTATGTGGCTTACGACTTTTTTACCCAAAATTGATGAAACAAAAGGGTTTTTAAAGGAGATTATCAACTTTCCACCAATATAAATTATGCTTTACTTTGAATTTAATAAATAATTATTATTCATTTTCTATAACTAAAGTCCTGATTGATAGGGTGATTGAAAAACATCTATACCTTTCAAACAGTATCACATTTTTTGAATTTGAAATATGTGTCACATTCTATATGCTTCACATACTATAGGATTAAAAAAAAAAAAATTCATGAAGTTTTGACCAAGTTAAGGTGGTCAGACATATGAGGTTTTTATATCTTTTAAAAGTTGTAATAAAAAATTCATAATTAATTTTTACTTGGAAAAAATTACAAAAAAATATGCATCACATCGACATGAGTCCTCTACTTCTATCTAAAATCTTATAAAAAAATATTATCATTTTATTATGGTTAGGGTGGTAGACACCTACTTCTTATTTTTTCCCGAAATTTAAGTACTACTACATTGAAATTTCAAATTTTCACCAAATAGATTTAAAAAAAAAAAAAAACATAGTAGTTAAGAAACTACATTCAATTTTCTACATTCTATTCTTACATATTTTTGAAATAATATAGATAAATTATTCAAAATTTTATGTCAAGTTTCCTAACTCTAACTTTTTTGGATTTTTCGCCACTTAAGGGCCTTTTTTCATGATGATCCTACACATACCCTGGAAGAAGTTTGTACACATGGCATTAAAGGAAAACACGTGTATTTTTGGGTCCTCTTTACCACCATATTTCTTAGACATGGGAATATCCATTCCTTGTGGGAAGAGAGTACTTAGGATTGTTACTAATAATGGGCTATGTCAGAAAAAGGGTTGAAAGATATGATAGGATGAGGCCTCGGAAAGGCTTGCCAACCGGCTTTGCATATGGCCCATATTTTGAAGCAGGGCATTCCAAATAGGGTTAGTAGATGACAAAGGACCAGTGGAGCCTCTGGGACCACCACCACCAGAACCATTTCTGGAGCCACTGTCGTGATCACCATCAGAGCTGACACCACCAGTAGGGCCTCCACCGAAGCCACCTCCACTATAGAAATCACCTTTGTGGCCTCCACCAAATTCACCTCCACCGGTACCAACTCCATTACTAGAACCACCACCACTCATTTCACCAAATCCTCTACCCCTAGGGGCAATAGGAGGGGTGAAATTGAATCCAAGGGGTGTTTTAATCACCATGATAGTGGGGGACCTCTAAGGAGCGGAAGAGACACTAACCGAGGGCCCTGATTCGACAATGTAGACAAATGTGGTGGGAATTGATACACCTATTTGCTTCTCATAGGCATTGAGCACTTCTCCTTGGATGGTACTTGATCTATATGAGGGGACATAACCTTCAATTAGATTTGAAAGGCCACATAATAGTTCTATGCTTGTTTGATCTTTTCAGGCAACAAATGTCTTAATTCACTAGTAAGCCTAGCGGCTCTCACCATGCTCGATGCTTTCTCTAAGTGGTTTTGAAGTTCTAGTAGTCTATTATTTAATGCCATAATATTTTCTACATGAACATGCACAACATCATCCTCATCTAGGGATGAAGACATAGGGGATGTTGGATAGGTAGGAACATGAGTGGTTTCTTCCATGAGACCCATTTCTTTTGTATAGTTTGTGGGAAAACTAGTGGTAAACTCATTAGTTAAACTACTAGAAAAACTAGAGGTGAAACTAGAAGTGACCTTCATCTTCTCCATTGGTTGGTGTCACACACTTCACCTAAAAATGTACTCAGAAGTCATAGAATAGTTTGTGATGTTCATAAACCTTTACAACACTCGGAGTTACAATAATCATAAGGTACACAGAAAAAGTATCAACACCGATGAATGGGTAGACATTTGTTTAGGTCAGGTTCACCAAAAATGTAAGAGAGGGAGACCAACAATGTCAAGGATCTAGGTCATAGATAGCCAACAGTGGAGGGCTGTACTAACTTACCTCACTCTAAAGGAAGGGGATCGAGAATGAAGATCACTATTTAGTACTTTTGTCACTCTTCAAACCCAAGCTTTAGATTTAAGCAAGGCGAGCTTGTTTTTGGAGTTCATACTGCAATTTAGACAACTCTCTAGCCGAGGATGACAAAATAGTTCTAGGATGATAGCATAGTGTGTTGGCATCTCTTTGGTGCATTGGCATTCATACGACCAAAGAACAATGAGTACAATAAAAATACTAAAAAAATTTAGCTAAACAATCTAGCTAATTGACTTCAACGGAAGGGAAAAGATAACAAAATACAAAAGGTAAGTATGTAAATAATAGAGAAAGTAGATAAAGACTAAAGTGATGAAGATCAACTCACATAAGCACCAGTTCGCTAGCTAGCTCCACTCACACATTCACCTGCACACAAGCAAGAGGGAATTTTTTTGGTGTTGTATAGGGGCTTGCCTGAGTTAGGCCCCCATTTTGGTGTTTCCACCTCCATAGATAGCCAAAAAGAAATGAAGTATAATATGTGATAAAGGAAAGAAAGGAAGCATGAAACACTACAAACAATATTATGCTACTCAATCAAATCACAAAGGATATGAGTGAAGCTTTACCACCTCCACCCAAAATCTCACTAGCTAATGGAAGAGAATGCAAGGTATGAACTTGGAAAAGTCACCACAACCACAATAGTGATGAATGGATGTCTTGCAATACTCCAAGCTCACAGTTCCAAAAGTGTCTCACACTTGCAATGTGGAGTTGATGGAGTGCAAAAGCTATTGCAATGTTTAAAAGTAGAGTGCTAGAATGCTACTTGAGAGTGAAAGAGTGAAGAGAAATTGCTTAGAGAGTTCAAGAGAATTGCTAGAGGATGAAATGAAGTGAGAATGGATGTTTTTGAAGGTGGGATGGAAAGAATCTTCCATTTTCAGGGTTGGTTGGTTGAAGAGGGATGCTACAATTTGGCCGCAATCAGGTGTGTAATGCCTTTTCCATCTCTAGACACAGGAATCCTTTAGGGAAGACAATGTGGTGTGCGGATGTTTGTGCATTGTGTGTGTCCCCAAAAAATATTCTCTCACCAATGCATAAGACAGATGCTAAGTAGATGGAAGATAGGTAGGCGACATGAAATTTCTCCTTCAGATTTGATTTTCTAAGGTGAGGGTATGTGAAAGGGGAATTTGCTTAAGTGGTGTGAATTTTCTCCTATACAAATACTAAATCTAGAGATTGAACATTAGTTGCATATGAAGATTGATTAGTTCTCTGACTACATTTACTTCAATTTTGTCAAGTTGAGTGATTTTGTTTAGGGAATTTGTCAGATTTAAGCCTAGCGTCTGGCATATGGACAAAGGAAGCACATTAGTAGATGCTCTAGAATCTACTAAGAAATTATGGATATTTTTACCAAATATTCTTAGTGCGATAAAAAATGGTAGGGACTCTGTTTTTCCTCTATAAAAGGCTACTTGTGCATCTACCATTGGAATAATGTTTGTCTTTTTCCTTAATGGAGTTTTCCTTCACCTTAGATTCTTTGATAAACTTGCTTTCTTTTGGAAAATATTCTAAGTTATTCAAGAAAAATTTCCTAATCATAGGTGTTTTGAGAAATTGTGATAAAGAGAGGTTGATATTTACCTTTTTGATATCTTTTTCTAAATAATTAGTCATTTTTTTTTCGATTAGAAAAATCTACCTTCTCACTTCATGAAGCATTCGATGAGTTATATTGAGAGGTCACTTTGGGTAACCCTAGGGTATTACTTGATTTATCGTTGGATGGAGTATTAAAGTTATTTTGCAGGATCGATGTAGTCAAAGGCCCTTTAAATTTACTTCCACCATTTGTGTTACTTCTTAAATCATAGTTATGTCCTTTCAGATATTGTTGTAAAGCATGAATTTCACCAACTTCACTCTAAGGTTCATTTTCATCTTGATAAGGAAACATGTAAGTTTCTAAAGTCATGGCTAAACTATCTCCTTCGTATGCATAGGTATGACTCTTAACAACAATAGGTGACTCAAAACATTCATAAATTTCAAGAACCAAAGTAAAATCATATCCCACTAGAACTAATTCTTTTCCTTTAGGAGGATGAGAGTCACACATTTTATCATAGTGCATAAAAACCAAAAAAATATCTGATTTGATTTTAAACTATAGATAGTCCACTTTAGAATGAGCATTTGTGTTATGGATTTGACACCAATTGTTCATCGCAAGGTCAACTAAATTTATCTTTGACGTAGGTCTATTTCTAGATGAATTAGTGTTATCTAAAGGTGCAAATATTCCTCCATTATTTAGTCATGTGTTCCGACCTCTAGGTGGTCTAGGAGCATTATATGCTCAACTTGGTGAACTTTGATTATTACTCTAGAGTAAAAATTTTGATTTCTTAATTTTGTAACCTTTATGGTTAATCCTTTTAGTTGAGCTATGATTTCCCTAATTTATTCTTTATCATCTATATTTTTGACCTTTTGACTCTCTTGAGTCTACAAAAAAGATGAATTTCCATTAAGATGTAGCTGTATGATAGCTATACTAGGGTGCAGGACTAAATCTTTACTATTTCTTGATTGAAAGAAAGTGTCTTAAAGAAATGCCACATTCTGGACCATTGAAGGAAAATAATTAGCAGTCATCAGATGATTTAATGGAACTCCATTCACACTTAGAATCAGATAGTTATTAAATCTATTTCCACCATTTATAGATGGTTTTCTTCTGAGGTGTTTTATTTCTAAATTCACACTTATGAATTTAGCATAGGCTTTGAGTAAAGTAGTGAGCGGATTTTCCCTTTATTTTTGTTACCCATAAAATTTTCCCTAAACTTCTATTCGGTTTTCTATCTTTCCTTCCACCTAATTCCTATACCCAATTTATGTTAGGGTGGCCTTTTGTTATTCTTCTTGAACTTGGGTGAGGTTTTTGTGTGTTTGTCGAACCTTTTATTTTACTACTTGTATTATTTTTCCTTCATTGGGCAATGTTTACTCACCATTTTTTAACTTTCCCTTCTTCCGAAAGTGGGTGTACGAATATTGGAAAGCTAATTGATGGGTTGTGTGTTAGAATTTAGAAACTTCACCCGCAATTCATGCCTTGGGCAGAATTCTTTAGGTTATCTCAAACCTAGGCGGGGTTTATTAAGTTATGCAAACCACCTATTTTGTTGCCTAGGAGATTTTTACTAATTAGCTTAACGGTATTCAGTATAATCACTTAACTAATGTATTATACAGAAAAGAAACTAGTGTTTTCCAAGCACAATATGAATAGGAAACAAATGAAGTCATGCATGTAAGGACACAATAGTATCAAAAAGAGATATTTTATTTATCTATATAAACATTTTTACATTGCACTAGCATTACCAAAAGCCACCTGGTTCGACTACAAAATTTAGGTTGTGGACATAGAAAAAAGGGACAAAAGAGATATTTCTCCTTAGGTGCATAGAGAAAACATGAGGACACGAATGCCCTCAGTGACAATCTTCAGGCATTTGATTTGAGCTGGTGATAGTAGATTTTCATTTGATTGGAGGAATTGCATGAACAGTCTCATATTATTCCTCACCACTCCTATATGCAGAAGATCCATGACCTCCTCCAGAGTCTCATCCTAAATAGCCAACACAATGTAGATAGCATGACCTATTAATCCACTATGGGGATAGTAGCTAAGCTTGTTGATTTCCACCTTGACACAATGATGAAATTCAAGTTTTACAAGGTGCTCCAGTGCTCTCACACCCTAGTCAGGATGGTTAGAAGTCCTAATGAGTATATAGATAAAGTGCTCCAACATAGTCATGTTATGCACATGGGCCTCACCTAGAAATGCCTTGCCAAGGATGCCCTAGAGAAATTCTTCCTCCACCTCACTCTACACTATGAAGACTTCTTTCAGCTGGTCCAAAGTGTGCCTAAACAATGGATTACACTCGATCTCCTCTAGTTTGATGTATTCATTGGAAAAATTTCCATCACTCTAAGAGCTTGCCATATTGGATGCAACTTATTATGGAAGAAAGGTGACGCTAGTTGGATTTATAGAGTTTTGGTTAGACATGGGTGCATTATCCTGAGCTTGATAATTTGTTAATTTAATTCACATTTATGGCTAGCTTGTGTCACTCTTAATTACAATTCCCCATCAAGTAGCTCACACGTTCCACCGGTTGATTTTCCAATGTGTTGCATTGATGGTTGGGGAAATGATTGGTCCTTTGGCAGTTGTTGGTGGGATTATGATTAGTTTTCTTTGTTGATACCTATTCCTCTATAAAATTCAATTATTTTGACCAACTCCCTGAGAAGCATTAGGAATACAAGAAGTTGTTGCTTTAGTAACGACTTTGGTGCCTATCCAATTGATTTAGCCATGTTATAAATTTGAAATTGTAAAGGATGGTGGGGACTTTTATCTTCTTTTGGATACACCTAGGGGTGCTATTGAGAAGGAATAAACATTTACTATAGACTATAATGATTTACAATCTGTGTGTTATGAATTAAGTGAGTCTTTGTATGCTAATCTTGGTATTATGTTTATGATATGGTTGTGTCTCCTTTGAAAGATAAGCTATATAACATTCATTTAGTGTAGTCTAGTTTATTTTAATTAATTTGATTTGATAGTCATAAGTTTTCAATCTTTGTGTTGATTATGAATGGCTCGAATATCTGCTTTTTGTGCTAGTTTCATATTTATGAGCTATCGTTAGTCACCTTTTCTGCTTTCTAGTTAAAAGCATACCCATTTTCTTTAAAATAGACTAATTTATTGAAAATCTAGTGAGGGAGTTGTACCTCGACAAAATTTAGAGAGAAGCCACAAATGCAATTGTGGAATTTTTGGAGCTGGTAGCATATTTCAATTGGTGTTGAATCTGGGTCTGGAGTCATTATTTAAATATATCTATAAAGATTTATTCCATTCACTAACAGATTTTCAGTGACTTGACTAGGGAAATTGAATTGTTTATAAAATCTGATAATTTCCATCACGTCATGCAGCAAGATGGTACTTCCTCACAATAATGTATTTCTTATTTTGTGGCTAGACTTATATTGGGTCAGAGAAGAGAAAGAAGACATCATATCACAATTAAATACACTCTTGTGGAGATATAGGTGGAATGCAGCAGATTATATGTGGGTGGATTTTGTCTTGGAGGAAGAGGAGGAATGGGCCTAACAACCACCTGTACCTATGATTTAATGACCCCCAAGATTGATATTTGAATACTATGACAACCCTCATCATCATCATAATCATTAGCCAAATCCACCACTACATAAACCAAGGAACCCACTTGCACATTGGCCTTAGAATCCACCTTTGGCTCGTCTACCACAGTAATTTTCTTTCCTTAATTTTACTCTGTGTGAGTTGGTGACTTTGTCTATTTTTTTATGGCGTCAAATATCTAGTACAATCAAGTTGGTCCCCTTGCTTTAACACAATACCATGATTTACCCCAAGGTTCCCAAAAGGAGTTTCCTAAATCCTCTGGTTAGAATGAACAAGATCCTAAGGAGCATATTTTGGCTATGACGGTTGTAAGTGTAGTTTTAGGAATTCAAGAAGATGTTTTTGTAAAAAAAGTTATTGACAAACCGATTGAAAAAGTGACAGAATGGTACATAGGGGTTGAAAAATGGAGAATTATTGGGTGGCATGTTCTTAATACAAAATTTCTCCAACGCTACGGAATCCTAATCGATATTGTAGCTACATTGCACCTTTTCTTTCAGATAATGAAAAACAAAGCTAAAACAATGAGGTATTTTGTTTACCATTTCAATTGGTCTCTTTAAAAGATTCCTACCCCAAAAAAGCCAAGTGTAGAGATTCATTACCATATATTCATTTCCACTCTAGAGTCTGATATACAATTTGTTCTTATAAGAGATAAAATTCAAGGGATCAGGCAAGCTCAGCTAGAGGCAGTGAAGCTTGAAGATGATTTTATTGTTGTAGGTAAGTGGAAATTAGGTTCAAGTATGAAGCTTAGAACTAATTATAAGACACTTCCTAAGCTTCCAGTTAATTTTTTCCCTACTATAGAAGACATGAATTTAACAATTCTTGATAACATGCAGTGGCCTACTGAAGGGCAAGATCAGCCTTGTAATGATTCAACTTTGAATTTATATACTTCCTTTGAAATAAAAAGTGATTGCAGTTCATCTAGTGATGATGAAGATGACAAGCCATAGGAAATATCACTATTAGTTTCACCCCCTCCTTTTGATAAAATCTCTCTTTATAAAGCTATTTTGAATGATTTGGCATTGGCTTCTCTTCTTACTCCAAAATATGAAGTTTTCCTCTTTGAAGAAATGGAGAGTAAAGACATATGCTTAAATTTGGAAGGAAATGATGGTCCTAGGAATGATGATTTTTCAGGAGGAATAATTGTGGTAAATTCATTCTAACCCGCTATTTAATTTCAATGAATTTGAAATGCACAATAGCCCTCTTTTAACAAATTTGGAAAATCAATTAATGTTAGAGGAATGTTATTTATCAAAGGATGAGAAAAAAACTATTCTTTTGAAACTGAAGGAAGAAGAGATCAATGTTCAGTCAGAAATGGAAAATAGAGCAAGTCTTTCTTTGTATCTATCTATAAAGGCTATTACCCTTCATGGAAGTGATCAGACTAAGAGAAGACATGATGAGGATAAGAATAGTATTGTTTCTAGTAGTAATGTTCTAGGGACTAGGAAAATTTTTGTGGAACGTAAGGTCAAAAGAAAATTTGAAACTTGAGGTTCCAACAAGTTATTAGAGAAAGAGACATTCAATTTTGGAGACATTAATATGTATTGTGCAACTGAAGGTGAAAATAAAAATCAACTCCAAGAGGTATTTGAATTCTCAAACACATTTTCTTCTAGTTTGCAACCTGACTATGAAGTGTCTAAGTTTGCTGATGAAATTCTTGAAGGAAAGCAAATAGAAAATGAGGTAATTAATGATCTAATTTCTGAATAATTTCATCTTGAAAGGAATATTATACAAGATACAAATTTTTTAGACTTATTATTTGAGGTAGTACATGTAATGGGTAGAATTGAAGAAGAGATCAAGATAGATGAATCAACAATTGAATCTAATGAGTCTTATGTTGCACATACTACAAATTGGGGTCCTAAACTTTTAATCAATTCAATTACTTCCACATTTAGTGACCAAGAAGTTTCTTTATCTCATAGTTTGTATGTGGGATGTCTGGTTCAAGGGCTAGTTTCCTTTTATTTAGAAAATAAAGTGCAACATGATATTACAACTTACATTGCACAGGAAGATTTTGGTGAATCTATGCAAGGAAATGTTGGTATGATTCATTTGATTACTAAAGTATGCAATGAGGAATAGATTTTCGAGCGTACGACTTTATCTAGAAAGTATTTGTTAAGGTTTTTTGTTTTATTTATTTGATGGCAGCTATCACAATTTGGAATTTGGTTGTGCATATGATTAAAAGTCATCAAGCATTGTTCCCTATAGGTTGTTATTTCTCCTAGACCATTAATGAATTTGCATGATTATCTTAGGAAATCATTTGAGGTAGGGTCTTCCTACCATATACGAAGTACAAGTTTTGTTGTGCTAGTAGTTTAGGTGCTTTCCTTCACTAGTTTGTTCTATTTTTGGCTTTCTTTTGCACGTCCTTCTCCATGCTCCTTGACTTCATGCCCAATGGGAAGGACTAGCCCATGCTTATGATTCTAGGTTCATTACTTTGTCATTTGCAGTCCTTGTCCCTAGTCAGAGTCATTGCTACCCTTAAAATTTTCCCTTAACTTCTATTCAGATTGTTATCTTTCGTTCCACCTAAGTCCTATACCCAATTTATGTTTGAGTGACCTTTTGTTATTCTTCTCAAACTTGGGTTGGGTTCTTGTGTGTTTGTTGAACCTCTTATTTTACCACTTGTATTATTTGTCCTTCACTGGATGATGTTTTCTCGCCATTTTTTAACTTTGCCTTCTTTGAAAAGTGGGTGTACAAATATTGGAAAATAGATTTATGGGTTGTGTGTCAAAATTTAGAAACTTCACCCGCAATTCATGCCTCAAGCGACAATCTTTAGGTTATCTCAAACCTGGGTAGGGTTTTATTAAGTTCTGTGAAACACCTATTTTGCTGCCTAGGAGAGTTTTAGTGATTAACTTTATGATAGTTAGTCTAATCACTAACTAATGTATTATACAGAAAAGAAAATGAACATTTTCCAAGCATGATATGAACATAAAACAAATGAAGCCATGATTGTAAGGAAGCAGTAGTATCAAAATGAGATATTTTGTTTATATATGTCAACTTTTTGCATTGTAGTGGCATTGCCATAACCCACCTAGTTTGACTACAAAATTTAGGTTGTGGACATAAAGAAAAGGGACAAAATAGATATTTCTCCTTAGGTGCACATAGAGAAAACATCAAGAGATGGACACCCTCAATGACAATTTGTAGGCATTCAATTTGAGCTGGTGACTGTAGATTTTGATGCAACTAGAGGAAATGCATGAAAAGTCCCATATCATTCCTCACCACTCCTGTGAGAAAAAGAGCCATGGCCTCCTCCAGAGTCTCATCTTGAATAGCCAACACAATGCAGATAGCATTAACTATTAATCCACTTTGGGGATAATAGCTGAGCTTGTTGATTGCCACCTTGATGTGGAATTCAAGTTTTACTAGGAGCTCCAGTCCTCTCACACCCCATTCATGATAGCTAGAAGTCTTGATGACTGTATAGAGAAAGTGATCCATCATAGTCATGTTATGCACATGTACCTAGCCCAGAAATTCCTCACCAAGGATGCTCTAGAGCACTTCTTCCTCCATATCACTCTGCACTATGAATACTTCTTTCAACTGTTCTGAAGTGTGCCTAAATAGTGAACTGCACTTGATCTCCTCTAGGATGATGTAGTCATTGGAAAATTTTCCATCACTCTGAAAGCTTACCTTGTTGGATAGAATTGATTGTGGAAGAAAGGTGACACTGGTTGAATTAATAGAGTTTTGGTTAAACATGGGTTCATTCTCTTAAGCTTGATATGTTGTTATTTTAATTCACATTTATGGCTTGCTTGCATCACTTTGAATTACAATTTCCCATCAAGCATCTCACACATGCTACCACTTGATATTCCTATGAGTTGCATTGATGGTTGGTGAAATTATTGGTCCTTTAGTGGCTATTGGTGGGATTATGATCAATTTTCTTTGTCGATACCTATTCCTCTACAAAATTCAATTATTCTAACCAACTCCTCGAGAAACGTTTGGAGTACAAGAAGTTGTTGCTTTAGTAGTGACACTGGCGCCTATCTAATGGCTTTAGCCATGTTATAAATTTGAAATTATAAAGGGTGAGGGAGACTTTTATCTTCTTTTGGATACACCTAGGGGTGTTATCGAGAAGGAATGAACATTTATTGCAAACTATAATGATTTATAATGTGTGTGTTATGAATTAAATGAGGCTTTGTATGTTGATCTTGGTATTATGCATATGATATGGTTGTGTCTCCTTTGAAAGATAAGCTATATAACATTCATTTATTGTATTTTGGTTTATTTTCATTAATTTTATTTGATAGTCATGAGTTTTAAATCTTTGTGTTGGTTACGCATGGATGGGATCTTTGCTTCCATGTTAGTTTCATATTTATGAGCTAGCTTTAGTCACCTTTACTTCTTTCTAATTAAAAGAATATGCATTTTATTTAAATTAGACTAATTCATTAAAAATCTAGTGAGGGAGTTGTACCTCAACAAAATTTAGAGAAAAGTCACAAATGTAATTGTGGACTTTTCAGATTTGTTAGAAGATTTCAATTGGTGTTGAATCGAGGTTTGGATTCATTATTTAAATATATCTATCAATAGCTATTTCATTCGCTAACAATTTCATAAACATGGCAGTTAAAGGATCTACTGGCATATAATAAACCATGATGATAGAAAAATTATCCACTACATAAGGTGGTTGTAACCTAGAATAGGCCTTTTGAAACCTATAATTAAAAGTAGTTATAGGTTCACCATCAAACCTTTTGATTTGAGCAAACTGGTGATATAACAAGGCAAGATCAACCAATGTTCTAAACCTAGCTAAAAATTGACTTTCAATATCTTGCCATGACCTAACCAAGTTACAAGGTAGGTTAATGTGCCACTAGTAAACTTCATTGCTTAAGATATATAGAAAAAACCTACATACCATGTCTTCATGTTGTATCCTTGCTCTAAAACATGTATCCTTAAAGATACTAATATGTTCTTTCACATCTTTGTGAAGGTAATACTTAGGACATAATTTGTCTATATTCTTTGGGAGATCATTATATAGAACAAATTGAATTGGTAACTCTACATTCAAGAAAGTCATTGTTGCAAGTGGGGTAGGTATAATAATAGTCAGATTTTGCGATATCAAACTTGCACTTCTAGACCCTTGAGGTTCGGATGACTTTAGACCACTAAGTTTGACTAAAGTTACATAAGGATTGCTAGACCAAGACCTATTAACTCTGCGAGACTCTAGCTTCAAACTTAATGAATCCAAAAGAACAACAACAAGTCCCTCCTTATAGCACAAAATCATGTTGATCACGATGTTAGTCACATGCCAACACAATAGATAAATCCTCACAGACAGACCATGAGAACTTATCTTTACTTGAAAGACTAAACTAAGACAACCTAAATCTCAAGCTAACTCAACTTAATCACAAGACTTGTTTATGTTAGGTCTTGACCATACTAGGTTCACATCATGGTTCATTGTGATAATGTTGTTAATCATGAGGGGTAAATGATAATTTTTGGTTCTCAAAGGAATCATAAGGATTGGTAGAAGATATTCCTAGTCCAATCATCAGATAATTTCATGAAATCAACAAATTTGCATTAAAATTTCATGAATTTCAAACAACTTTGCTATCACTTAAGTAGATTTAGATTTAAGCATTCAACAATATTATGGAAATAAAATATTTTTAATAAAATTTCCATTCTCTTATCTCTTTTTTGGAAAATTTCTGAAATTTAAACATTTACTCTAAAATAAAGCATCAAAAATACTTGAAAAGTAAAATTGCTCCTAGGTATTATCCATGCATGCTCCAAGAATTAACCAAATCAAAGAAAACAACTCTATACTTCACCAGTTTGCTTCACAACTAAGCATATAATGATGCAATAATTTAAAGAAAGGGAGGTTTATTTGGACATCGGGTAGGTTCTACATGCACCCTTAAACAGTGCAGCATATAGTCTTGTCCAGCTGAACAAAAAACTGACTACAAAATATTTCATACCAGGTGGTAGCTTTCAAATTAGCTTTGATATTTGTTAGTTTTTATGTGCATACCAGTTTTTACTCTAGAATGATTTAGAAAATAGGAAAAAGAGGAAAGCTTTAAAATGTTTTGGCTCTTCGACATCCACAAATCTTGAACTTAAAATAAAAGTAAAGCCTCAAATGGCCTTTTATATCAACAAGCCCAAAAATTTTGAACTTAAATCTATTAAAGGGAAACATTAATAACAAATCAAAAGTAGCATGTGGCAGATGCCAATTGTCATTGGAATCTTCTTGACAAAGTCAAAGCTTTAACTTCTTCATCAACATCAGTCTTCAACTCCAAGCTTTGGTATACAAATGCTCCATGTAAAACAAGGCCATTAGTATTCTTCAAACTATAATACAAGATACCTCCATTGGGACCGGGAACAACTTTCAAAATTCATTTTAGTAGCATCTCCTTGCACTAACCTTTGATATCCAATTTTTGGTTATTCATTGCCTTGCATTAGACTCCAAGTCTAAGAACTCTTCTTCACCTTTCTTCAATTGATACTCCCGAAAAGGAAACCAATACATTATGCATAAACTCTTTTGACATTTCTTTAATTGCCTTCCAACTATATTTGAGCTGGGTATAATCTTCTGATATTTGGAGGATATTTGCATTCCTTTGCATCTTACTTATTTCATACTTTACCATGGCATTCTTGCACTATATAATTTCATTAATGAATTCTAGGTTTAGCGAATGAACAAGGTCTTTATTCACTCTTTCAATCAATTCCTTGAAATCTTTTACTTCTTTACCCTCCTTTCCTAGAGTTTGAGGATAACAATCCTACTGTGTTGGCATTTCACAACAACGGTATGCCTCTTTATACTTCCCAATTGCATATGTGATTAATTATTCTTCTTGACATACCAAGTACTCCATCCATTCTTAAAAAACACTCATTTTATGGTGAAGTGATTCACTAGCATCCACCTACTCCTTGGAATTAAGTACTAGATTTTGAAGCAATTCAACCCATGCTTGATCAGATTGGGCTAATGATAACTATAAAGTTTTCTGGTGAGCAATCCATTCTTTCAACTCTCTTTTTCTATTTACTTTTCTATACCTTGGCAATGGTTGCCTCTAAATTCATTTTCATTTCTTATAATTCCTATCCCTGGGAGGAATGTCCAACATTGATACTTATCATCCTGTAATCCTTAGGTGTTATCTCATATTTTCTTTTATCCACTACTGGAGTAGCTATATGGAGTGTTCTTCCTCCATTTGCATTCTTTTGCATAACATGTTTCATTTTTTCTCTTTTCCTAGGTTTGGGAATTTATACTTCTTGCATTAAGCTTCTAAGGTCTAGAGGCACTAGTTCTACTTCCAATGGGGAAGCAAATTACCTAACTAACCAATCAGATGCATCTTCATTATATTACACCTCTGAAACATTTCTTTTTTCCTAATTTTTAGTATGCTCAAGACCTTCTCCTATTACATTATCAACCTTGTCCATCACATCCTCTAGAATTGGAACATTTTCAATATTCACCAGCATGGATTCTAAATTACTGGGATTTGACACTATCTTTTCATTTCCCATACTTATATTTTCGTATCCAACCATGTGTTCAACACCAATCTTTAGGGAATCACTTTCCTCATGTCCTGTTACATCAAGATTCTCTTCATTTCTCACCCCACCATCCAAGGTTTGTGAAGTCTCTATATTCTCATTTTCAACCTAGTCTTCTCTTGAATTTTTAAAAAATTGTGGTTGTTCAACATCATTTTCACCATTCCCTAGTGGAAGCTAGGGATCAATCGTATCTTGAATATCATCATCATGAGTGGGGATCTGCCCTGTAGTTTCCCATGTTTCCTTTTCATTAAGTATCTCATGGTTTCCCACCATTGAGGCAAGTGATCCTCTAATGAATTCTTCTTCTTTGACATATATAGGAATTTGACCCTATATCTAAAATTTCTTCCAACATTGGCTCTACCATGTGTTTCTCCTTAGATTTATTCTCTTTTACTCATTCCATCATGGCACCCCATTTCTCCCACTGTTCCTTGATTTTCTCTTCATTTTATTCAGAACACTCTTTTAGAACCATAGGAGGTTTTCACAGTGTTTATTTTATTGCAACTGTATTAATTGAAGGGGGAGAGGCAAATAATATTGCAACCCTCTCGGATGCAGACTTTGTCTGAGCACAAGTATTTGTTTTCATTTTTTCCTTTTCATCAATCATAGGTTGAATCTTCAGCTTTGTCATGGAAGAAAATGACACTCTAGGCTTCACTATCACTCTAGCCTTACTTGGTCCAGTTTCTTTATGTTGGCTAGCTAGAGCAAATGAAACTCTCTAGCTTTGGGCATCATGAGTTTCCTCCTCAATATGCACAGTCATATTTGCTTTACTATCTTTTCTTTTTCTTAGCAAGCTCCTCATACCTAGACTCACCTTTTTCTCTCTTTCTTCTTTGTATTGAGCGAGAATGTGGGCCTTATCCCAACTTTTCTCAAATTAGTTTTACAATAATAGCTAATCCATCATTGAGTGTGCATTAAAACCCATTTAAAAATTTCCTCAATAGTCATTATTTATTTGCTTTCATAATTTGGATCTAGAATGGGTTCATCATAAACCTTAGTTGAATTATTAACTAGATTCAAAACCTCTCCATCATCTTCATCCAACTGATCTGGAATGTCATGGATCTTAAGAATCCACATTGATTGTAATGAAAACCTTTGATATGTTCTCTTCATCACTTTGTGTTCATCATCACAATTGAGCCATAAATCATCTAAATGATGAACATGGGAATGTTTTCTCACTATCTACTTTACAATATTCCCATCTAGATTATAGTTCTTTCTTTGGAGTGTGAAGAACTCCAATTTGTACATCTTTAATTCTTCCTTGCACAAATCAGCCACTTTAGCTACATTGCATTTATAATTCCCCATTTTGATGGAAATTTTAACATAACATTTATTGTGTGCTACGTTGAAAAGAGCATGGGAAGTATTCATCTATCTCACCAATTACAATAGTAACAATTTGTCTATTAGGTACCTTGGCAACATGAAAGGGAATCCTTTAAACCCTTCCACCCCGATGTAGGTGAAAGTGGGAAACTAAATGTACCAGCCTCCAACGTGTTGAATGATCCTCTATGCTTCCAGAGATGACCATTTAGCTTTATCACCCTCCATTGTCCTTACCAGCTTCATGGAAAACACATCATTAACTCTTTGATAATACTCTTGGTATTCATGAATAGTAATTTGGAGTAAATGATCATAATATATCAAACTTTTCCATGTTTCTCTACCCAGGGTAACTACTCTATTCAACCCTTGCTTGTTTTCCCGTAGGGTAAAGAAATAAATCACATATGAAGACATAGAAAACTATAGAGATTGTGTAAGTTCCCTTATCTAATCATGTAGCCTATTGTTGATAAAAAATTCCCCAATGCATTTGCATAGGGCCTTCCATTAATTTGGTTATAATTAAAAACATCAATGGTTTAAATTTACTAGCATCTCTAAGTCTAGCTATCCTATTTAGTATAGATATAAAATCTTGGACATCTCGGTTGAACATAGATCTTAGAATTGGTTTTTATTTCTTTGTAATCTCCTCCTAGCACTAGTGTTTACTCATAATTTTTATGTTATTCTCTTCTATGCTCCAGTAGGTTTTAGCCATTATTTTTATATCTACTAGATACATCTGAGGAAATGTGAGGAGCCCAAATGTATATACAATTCCTTTCACGGAGAGGTTTGCATAGAACCTTCCTTCCTTTTCAATGTCTCTTTTATCTAGATTGTAACAATTTAAACATTCCATAACTAGTTCAGGGGCCTCCATCACTAGTAGAAACCCTCCTGCTAAATGTAACCCACTTGCTATAACATTCTTCATACACTGAGAAGCATTTTCTTGTTGGGCCCTTACAATGAATTCAACATCAGAATACCATCCTGGATAGGTATCAATAATTATCCCACCAACTGGGACAACTTGTGAAGCAAAATATTGAAACTCATTTTCTAGCCTTGCTTGGGAAGTGATCATATTCACTTGTGTGTGCTACATTTTTTTACAGATATGTTCCTTACGTGAGAGTTAGTGTTAAATTTAACCAATCATCTTCAACAATTCATAAAATTTTCAATCTACCATTTGGTTAAATTCATTTCAAAATAATCAACATTTCAATTTCTAGAGGAAATATCATTATCTCAAGACATGCATGCACAAAAATGACTAACCAAATTTTAGTTATCTAAAACATACCTAATTTTTTTGATGATACAATTATTTTTAGAATGTACCTTCAAAACCCTTGGTAGTTGTGTTCTTGTTTTCTTGAGGTTTACCTTTCTCTATGCACCACAATATCAATGTTGATATTTCAATGTCCTTGCAAATTAGTAGTATAGCATAAGGTAGAGTGTTGTGAA
The DNA here is from genome assembly GCA_007258455.2 of Sequoia sempervirens. NCBI lineage: Eukaryota > Viridiplantae > Streptophyta > Pinopsida > Cupressales > Cupressaceae > Sequoia > Sequoia sempervirens. Next base: position 298,250,724 of record VDFB02058242.1, on the reverse strand, counting down.
AGTAAATACATGCTCAAGGTGGTGCCAAGTATGTGTGTGGTTCACCACCTTCATTAGTAACCTATTACAATGCATTAAATTTCTTGAATAAGGGTCCAAACATGGTGAATTAGGGTTCAAGTCACAAACACCTTGGTTTCTACACAAGCTCACCAAAAGAGAATAAGATGGTGTAGAAAGCTTATGTTGCACACTTGCGTGTCACTTTGATTCTGATGAGGCAAATAATTTGTAAGGCAAGGCTACCTTGGATATATGACGTTTGATAATTACAAGGTTTGAAACCTCTAGTATTGGACCTTAGAAAGGTTACCAAGAATCAACATGTTTACTCACCGGGTTCATGAAATCAGGTGGAAAGAGATGAACCAGAAATTGGGTTCATGTAGGACCAAAATGATCTAAATATATTCATGAAAATACCTCTGATTTTTGACCTCTAGATAAAAAATGAAAATCGTCGGACTAATCGATGAACAAAAGAATGTGTGCACTAAGATGATTCTGTTGGTGTGAATAAGTCTTGTACCTAGTTTATTCCTTTACTAGGGACTTAGGGGACTTAATTCACATGTTAAGTTTACTTAGGATATTAATTGTCATATCTAGATAAGTATTAGTTGTCTTATCTAGAATTTCCACTTTCCTAGGTAGTTATGAGTTAGTTGTCTCATGTGATAGGATTAAGACACTTGTCATGATCTTGTCTTATCCTATCTCTCATCCTTGCCTTTATAAGCAAGGCATCTCTAGCATATTGTAAATTTGGCATATAGCATTGTATAGTATTGCATTAATCATATTGTATCATATTGCAATCCTTGTTTGGTGGAATAGCATCTTCCATTGTTGCTTCTCTCTATCTCTTCTGGAGGTTCTTTGGCATTGCAAATTGAAAATCTTGGGTTGTTAACTCCAACATGGTATCAGAGCTTTGAATCTGGCAAGCCCCTTCCATTTCTTTATTAGAGAGTTTCCATCAATTTCTATTGTCATTTTTTGAGTTCTTGTATCCTATATTGCATGCTTGCATTTTTTGTGAGATCTCGTGATTGCAGTGCTTTTGGCTATAGTGGCAGTATTTTAGGCTGTCCCATTGCGTCCAAGAGGCTCGAAAAAGTCAGATCTGGCTTTTGTTTCACTTAATTTCGTCACCATTTGCAGCCTTAGCAAAGAAGGGTTTCGAGCTCAGATCTGGTAAACAACTTTTTATAGGTGCACTTTGAGCCAAAAATAAGTCTTCCATTGCGTCCAGGTGGCCATTTCTGATTTTTTTGATATATAATTTTCCTATATTCGGCAAAAGTTGTCTTCGGGGCAAAAAAATTTTAGCAGAGGCGGCCGTACGGCCCCCCTGCGCAGGTACGCATGTCGTCAGAAAATTTTTGAAAAAAAAATTATATTATTTTAATTTCTGTCAGCGTTTTATTTTTCATTAAAAATTCAAAAAAATATATATATAAAATTCTTTGTAAGGCCGGCGGCCTTTATTGTGTAGCCCACAGACATAAGTCTACGGAGCCCACACAGCACGCGGCTTATAAGCCGCTAGCGCCGCCGCCAACCTTAACCTCCAGTAGCGGCGGTTACATTGCCGACCGCCACTGTAATAGCTCACCGCCACGGGAACCGCCCGCCGCCGACCGCCCGCTAACCGCCAGGAGGGCGGTCAGTAAACCGCAGCCGATTTTTTTTTCTGCGCAGTCGCCAGCTCCTGGTCACGTGGGTGACCGAACGCCAGCCCCCGAGGGCTTTATTTTTGCGCCTGTTTAGCCTTCAGAGTGCCTAAAATAGGCATTTTTTTCATTTTTGCATAACTTTTCACCACGAAGTCGGATTTTTGCAAACGAGATATCGTCGGAAAGGTGGTTCGACGAACTTCGCAGTGGTGCAGGTGAATTTTCCAGATTTTGCTATTTTTTGCCAGATTTTTCAGCTTGAAGGTACAAGTGCATTTATTGCTTGTTCTTGATGTAACTTTTGCCAACGAAGTCAAAATTTGGCAAACTTTTTTTTGAAATTGATTAGAAAATCACAAGGAATCTGTTTGTAACCTATTTTTTCAGCTTTGCAAGCTCCTTATTCTGAAAAATTGTAAAAATCACCGTGTGTTATAAACGGCTGATTTGAGCTTGTCACTTGTAAAAATTGCAATATTTGTTCATTGTAATTTGCTGGGGGGGTTGCAAAATCAGTTTTTAATACATTCCTGGGGGGTTGAAAGGCACAATTTAAGTGCCACATTTTCTTTTTCTTTTGGTGTTCATGGCGGATCTAAGGCAAATTGAACCACTCACTCCACATAATTATCATACATGGAAGCTAAAAATGACTCAGTTGTTACAATCTAAGGGTCTATGGCCAATGTTAGATGCAGAACAACCTGAATTTACAAGGGATTATGAAAATTTTGTCCATAGATGTAAAATGGATGAAGCAAAAGGGCTCATTGGCTTACATGTATCTGATAATCTATTGTTTCATATTTCAGAGTGCAAAACACCTAAGAATGTTTGGGACAAACTTGAAGAATTGTATGGTAAAGTAAATCATTTCAGAACCTTGCAACTTCAAGCAGAACTTCAATCCCTCTCTCCAGATACGTTTCCTTCAATGCAGGATTTTCTTGCTCAATTCAAGATGATTTTGTCACAGTTGAAAGGATGTGGACGTGATGTATCTAGTGATGAATGTATCTTCTTGATTCTGTCTAAGTTAAAGGGCCCTTATCAAGTGTTTTCTTCTACTTTCTATTCAACTATGGATGCAATAGGGATAGATTACAAAATGCCTACATTTGAGTTGTTTTGTGAGCGTCTTACTAGGGAGGAGGCCAAGTTAATTCAGTTGGATGCCTTACCTAATTCTAAGAATCATGCTCTAATGGCTCAATCATCCAAGGGTAAAGGAAAGAACAAGAAGAAGCCCAAAGCAGAATCATCTTCTGGTAGTGAGAATCCCTCCAAACCAAAGCCGAAGAACAATCAGAAGTCCACTCAATCTCCTTCTTCTTCTACCTCTGGAGATTCTTCTTCCAAGTCCAAGAAAAAGAACGGAGATCCTTGTTCATTTTGTGGCAAAACTGGACATGATGCATCTCATTGCTTTAAGAGATTAGAGGCCTTGGAGGAAGCTATGAAGAAGCACAATATTTCAGTGGCTAAGCCTTCTTCCATGGGCAAAGGGCAAGCTCTTTCTGCACGAGCTATGCATTCACCTTCAGATAGTTGGATTCTTGATTCAGGTGCCTCACATCACATGACAAATTCACGTGATCTTCTTGATTCCATAGTTCATACTTCTACTTCTCAGATTGCAGTTGGGAACTCTTCACAGATTCCAGTTTTGGGGACAGGCTCCGTTCAAATGCTAGATGGGTGCATTGAGGATGTTTTACTTGTTCCTGATATTTCAGCGAATCTTCTTTCCATATATCAGATTTGTCATTCTGGAGATGGGAAGTTAGTTGAGTTTTCTCCACAAAATGTGACTATTAGATAGTTGCAAGATCCTGAGAAGGTTGTCGCAACAGGAGTAGTTGATCATGAGAATCATTTGTATCGATTTGATGGATTTGAGTCTTCATCAGGTTCATGTTTTGTTGCTCATGCTGATTCAATGAGCAAGCTTTGGCATGAGAGATTTGGGCACTTGAATTATAGATATCTTCAGCAAATGAAAGCACATAACTTAGTGGTTGGTCTTCCAAAGATCACTTGCACAGATGGTGTTTGTCAAGGATGTGTTCTTGGCAAGCAACATCAAGATCCTTTTCCTAAGGGTCACGCTACACGTGCAACCACACCCCTTGAGTTGGTCCATAGTGATCTTATGTCATTCCCAACTCCTTCTTTTTCAGGGGCCAAGTATGTGCTAACATTCATTGATGATTTTTCCCGCCGGACATGGGTCTACTTTCTGAAGCTCAAGAGTGAAGTCCTCACCAACTTCAAGACCTTCAAAACCTTTGTGGAGAAGCAGTCAGGTTTTTCTCTTCGACAGATACGCACAGATAATGGGGGGGAGTATGTCAATCAGGAATTTCAAGATTTTTGCAGTGCGCATGGTATTCTTCATCAGCACACAGTTCCTTACACTCCTCAGCAAAATGGTGTGGCCGAGAGAAAGAACAGGACTCTCAGGGAAATGGCCAATTGTATGATTTAGTCTAGGTCCATGGCTCCCGCTTTTTGGGCTGAAGCTATCAATTGTGCCAACTATATTCAGAATCGTATGCCCCACAAGGCAGTGCGAAATATGACCCCTAAGGAGGCTTGGTCTCATCGCAAGCCAAATGTTTCCTTCAAAGTATTCGGTAGTGAGGCTTGGGCATTCATTCCGAATGGTCAGCGTAAATCCTTGGAGAAGAAGAGTCAACATTACATCTTTGTTGGCTATTGTGAGGATGTGAAGGCATACAGATTGTTTGATCCTGACACACGAGAGGTTCATTTCTGACGCGATGTTCAGTTTTCTGAGACCTTCACCCAGCCAGATCCTCCTACAACTTCTTCTTCATCACAACCTACTCAGTCTTCTTCAGTTGATGATACTTTGCTACTTGAGCAAGATTTTGATGATGGTCTTGATGAACCTCCTCCTCACTCACCCACTAGGCCACGTTGGGCTTGAGTTACTCTTGAGGAGGCTGGTCCTCTTGTTGGTGATCCCACAAACACTCACCGCACTCGCTCTCAGACTTCTGGAATTAATCTTTTGAGTCATGTAGTTTCAGATGATCCTCAAAAGTTTTCAGATGCTTCAGGTATTCCAGAGTGGGATAGTGCTATGGATGATGAGTATTCTTCTTTGATGAAGAATCATACTTGGGATCTTGTGCCTCTTCCTAAGGGAAGAAAGTTGGTTCGGTGCAAGTGGGTGTATCATACCAAGTATGCAGCAGATGGTTCCATTGACAAGTACAAGGCTCGTCTTGTTGCAAAGGGGTTTTCTCAGGTTGAAGGGATTGACTATTCCGAGACCTTTGCTCCTGTTGCCAAGATGGATTCTATTCGCCTTGTCCTTGCTATAGCTGCATCTCAGGGATGGTCAGTATATCAGATGGATGTGAAGAGTGCTTTCTTGCATGGGGATCTTCATGAGGAGATCTATATGGAGCAGCCACCAAGTTTTGTGCAAGACTCTTCACTTGTTTGCAGGCTTCGACGTTCATTGTATGGTCTCAAACAAGCCCCTAGGGCTTGGTATGAGAAGATGGATAGTTTCTTGCTTGCTCCGGCTACACTCGCTGCCATTCCGATCCCACAGTTTATACACAGAGACATGGAGAGGATCTACTTATCCTTGTGCTCTACGTGGATGATTTGATTCTCACAGGGAGTTCTACTTCCATGATTCAGAGTACACAGTGAGCATTGATGGAGCGATTTGATATGACCGACCTTGGCCTTTTGCATTACTTCCTTGGTCTTCAGATTCATCAGACTTCTGAGGGGATCTTCATTTTCCAGCAGAAGTATGCTCTTGATTTGCTTCAGAGATTTGGCATGGCTGATTGCAAGCCTGCCTCTACTCCATTCCAGTCAGGTGTTGTACTGTCTTCCAGTTGCACTACTCCTACAGTTGATCCTACCTTGTATCGGCAGTTGGTTGGCAGTCTTTTGTACTTGACACATAGTCGTCCTGATATTTCCTTTGTGGTTGGACTTGTCTCTCGCTTCTCACAGGAGCCTCATGAGAGTCATTGGAAGGCCACCAAGCGTATCTTGAGATACATTCAGGGCACTACTCATTTTGGCATTCACTACACTTCAGGTGCATCTCAGATTGTGGGCTTCACTGACTCAGATTGGGCTGGTGATGTCAATGATCGGAAGTCTACTTCTGGCTTTGTCTTTTGCCTTGGTTCTGGTTTGATTGCATGGTCATGCAAGAAGCAGACTGCTATTGCATTATCATCGATAGAGGCTGAGTATCGAGGTGCTGTGTTGGCTAGTCAGGAGGTTTTGTGGCTTCGATAGTTGATGACTGAGTTCGGATTCCCTTCCACTCAGTCCACTACTCTTTGGTGTGACAATCAGAGTGCCATTCATATTTCACACAACCCAGTGGAGCATCAGTGGACTAAGCATATTGAGATCCACATGCACTTCATCAGGCAGCTCATCTAGGATGGTGTTCTCAACTTGGAGTATTTGCCTACAGATCAGCAGGTTGTAGACATCTTCACTAAACCTTTTGCATCGACTCGTTATCTTCAGTTGCAATCGATGCTTGGGGTGAAGGAAGTTGTCCTTGGGGGGTCTTGAGGAGTCCTCCTTCCTTCATTAGTTTTCTTTGTTTCTTTTCTCTCTTTTGGAGAGGAGTTTTCTCCCACAGGGTTTTTCTCCTTTTCTCTGCTTGTGAGAGTTTTTTGTTTTGTACATGGGTACTTCATCAGACCTAGTTGCCGGGACCCATCTTTTGCATGTTTGCATTGGTTTGTACCTCCCTAAGTTGCACTAAAGGGGGGGTGTTGGTGTGAATAAGTCTTGTACCTAGTTTATTCCTTTACTAGGGACTTAGGGGACTTAATTCACATGTTAAGTTTACTTAGGATATTAATTGTCATATCTAGATAAGTATTAGTTGTCTTATCTAGAATTTCCACTTTCCTAGGTAGTTATGAGTTAGTTGTCTCATGTGATAGGATTAAGACACTTGTCATGATCTTGTCTTATCCTATCTCTCATCCTTGCCTTTATAAGCAAGGCATCTCTAACATATTGTAAATTTGGCATATAGCATTGTATAGTATTGCATTGATCATATTGTATCATATTGCAATCCTTGTTTGGTGGAATAGCATCTTCCATTGTTGCTTCTCTCTATCTCTTGTGGAGGTTCTTTGGCATTGCAGATTGAAGATCTTGGGTTGTTAACTCCAACAGATTCACCCTGTGATGAGTCACTAGGGTTGGATTACCGACCAAATGGGAAACAAGGACTAGAAAAAGCTATAGTATCCTTGATGCAACCACATCAACTTCAAGACTCTAGGGTCTGCCAAAGTGTTAAGGCTTAGGAAAGAAACACAATGACTAGGAAAACTAAAAAAGAACTTTCATTTAACCATTTAACTAGCAAATAAAGACAATGGAAAGAAAAGAAAGGTAGCAAAAATTGGGGTCCACATTTTACCAAGGAGAAAAATGGTCCATGTTGTGAGACCATACAATAAAAAAATCTAGAAAAACTTTTCATAATAGTAAACCACACCTTTTCATTGTTCTCATAATCCCCCTTTCCTATGGCATCTATAGGAGGTGTAGTCAGTGGTGTGTATACATTCACAATAGACATCCTTACATCAAAACCTAAAGATCTTAAATATCCCTTCATCAATGAGCTCCAAAAAGTGTAATATGTTCCATCAAACTGAGGTGGCTTTTTTCTGAAAAACCCTTCTTGATAGTTCATTGTCTTCACACTACTAGAATCTACCCAAGCTAATTAAGCTTCTCCAAGGGAACCTATGGCTCTAATACCAATTTTTGGAACACAAAAACCTACTGAGAAGGGGGTGAATCGATAGATTTTTAAATTTTAACCCTTTTAACCTTGAGATAAAATTGACTTCTTAAACACTTAGTGTGTAGATTGAAACATGAAATACAAAATATTAAACAAGCTCACAATCTGACAACTCATAGCACAAAATATACATGGAAAACAAAATATTGGAAAAAACATAGGGAGAAAATGCTACTATGAGCTACTGTCCTAGTATAGCCTCACAAAACAACCTTATGTGGGTATGTGCAGGATCATCATGGAAAAAATAAGCCCTTAAGTGGCAAAAAAATTAGAAAAATCAGAGTTAGGAAAATTGGCATAAAAATTTAAATAAGTTATCTATATTATTTCAAAAATATGTAAGAATAGAATCTGTAGAAAATTGAATGTAGTTTCTAAATTACTAGGTTTATTTAAAAAAATAAAAATCTATTTGGTGAAAATTTGAAATTTCAATGTACTAGTACTTAAATTTCAGGGAAAAAATAAGAATTAGATGTCTGTCTAACCACCCTAACCATAATAAAATGATAATATTTTTTTATAAGATTTTAGATATAAGTAGAGGGGTCATGTCCGAATGTGAATTATATTTTTTTGTAATTTTTTTCCAAGTGAATAATTAATTATGAATTTTTTATTACAACTTTTAAAAAATATAAAAACTTGTATGTCTGGCCACCTTAACTTGGTCAAAACTTCATGAAATTCAATTTTTCTTTTTTTAATCCTATAGTATGTGAAGCTTACAGTGTGACACATGTTTTGGATTCAAAAAATGTGATACTGTTTGAAATATATAGATGTTTTTCGATCATCCCATCAATCAAGACTTTAGTCCTAATTCAAATAGAAAATGAATAATAATAATTTATTAAATTCAAAGTAAAGCATAATTTATATTGTTGGAAAACTGAGAATCTCCTTTAAAAATCCTTTTCATTTCATCAATTTTGGGTAAAAAAAAGTTGTCAGCCACATACCCTACACATACCCATCATATCGCCACTTTTTGGCCCATCATGATCCTACACATACTCATGTTACAACTTTTAAGGACAACAACCCTAAGGAGATACCAATTCCCTATTCTAAGCACCAAATCAATTATCTAATGGGACCAACTAATCAAATTTACATCATAAAGGGTTATTGTAATTTGTTCATCAAGAACACAAATCAATGTTACTGCATACTTTACAACTACTCAAGTTTTTATGGCTTCCACAACAACTCTCTTCTCTACTTTGTACCCCACTATTTTTCTCTACTCTTCCCCTTCTTCTTTAGTGCATTTTCTTTATTTCAACTCATACCAACCATATTCTAATGATTTATTTTTTGTTGTTACACACCATTGGTGATTGCCTCAGGATTCTCTACCATGTACCAATCTTCAATTAGGGTTCTAGGATATTTTCTTCACTTCCATACTTCTATATTAGGCCACACAACATTTAATTTTGTTACAGATAATTTCCCTCATTGTCTCTCTATCAAACCCTAGGACCGGATATGCATTTAATTTATTCTTTGTTTACTCGATCTAATTTTGACCTCAATATCCATCGCGATCTATGCCACCAATTTCTGAATCAAATTTGTAATCATACAGGTTGTTTGTTTAGTTGAGCCAATTAACTACGAATAGAGTGGCTTTCTGGCTTGAAACCCCATTCACATAAACCAGACAATGTCTTTCTTCACATTTGAATATGGGTTATCAATCTTCTCTCTTTGTTCCATGATCCTTCATTCACCGTTCATTGCCTTACCTTTAAACCTTGACCATTGGATGATTAGTCAGTTTAAAACATCACTACAAATCTCCATCGCAACAACCACAAATGTTGGTTGCCATGAAGACATGCATTTCTTTCCCACTACCCTACAAGCTCTGACATCGACCCTTTGAATCTTAGCAGGCTGGTGGGCTATCACCACCTATTACTCCTATCAATGTCATTCAACTCACAACAATGATGTGAGTTGATTCTAAATTACTCAATCTCCTTTCATGAACTATCCATAAGACATTGCATACCTTTCCTACCTTCCACACTATCTGGTCCCACCATCTTCATGAATGGTCATCATCCATCCACCGTGGATTAATCTCCACCATTGCCCGCCACCTTGAGGGACTTAGCCGAGACCCACCATAGACTCAATGGACTAGTGGGGAGATTGTTAGATCTTCCTACCTCAACCAACACTATCAATCTCGTTGAAGGGAAATATTTGCATGAGACAGGGAATATTAAACATGAAAAATATTTGTTTGACCAGTAATTGCTAGGAAAGTGGACAATAACCCTCATGACACCATAGAATTAAGTTATGACTTAAGCTATCAGTAACTTGCTACAACAATTCAATAATGAAATACAAGAATTGTTTGTGCACAATGACTTTGAATCCTTAGGGTTTATCTACAAGACCCTAATTCAACTAGAGAGAATAATTAATTTGATTATGATCACATCTTGCATCCTTTGGACTTGCACAACACATTTCTATGAAGCTATCAAAAAACCCACATCAGATCTGGTCTTTGATTTCTATTCAGATGCCTGGAAGAATACTCTACAATTTCATGAGAACAATGCATGACAACATTTGCAACACTCTAAGTAATTTTTTTCAATCTTGCCCCACACCTTCAAGAACCAGATTTACACCAAGCCATGTCTCTCCTTAGACATCAATGAAAGAATTTCTTTTCCAAGATCAGTTCCATCTCACTCCTAATCCCATTTTGACATCAATGACAAAAATATGCTAATAGAAAATAATATACTTCATATTTTATGTGATCCTTTAAACCTCTTAGAAAAAATTCCTTTAAATTTTCTTCTATCACATTCTCCACTCTTAAAAGAGAGATCTTTTTAAATTTTTGAGTATTTATAGTCCTTGACCAAACCTATTTTCTTTAATTTATTGAGTTTACAAGAGTATCTATCCATAAAGTTATCTCCATAACAGATATGAATTTCCTCTTGAAAAATTTACTATGTGACCACACAACCCTTCTTTCTCTTCTCATCACATAACAAATGATACCAAATTAATTGATCTAGTTTTAGGTATAATGATGCCATAGCCACCTTTTTTTGACTAGGAACATGAATAAGATCGAAGAATTGCTCCATTTGGTCAAGCCGATTGGTTGGATCCACGCCATCAAAATTTCTCATATCTAACTTAGGTATGAATTTCCTAGGTATAGGACTATTTCCCACATAATTCATTTCTAAAAAAATATGTCTTCCTCCTTATTAGGTAAATCTTCTCCCCTATACTTCATACCCTAAATAAGTGATTTCAATTCACTCATATCTGTTTGCATGCCATTTTTTATTCACAAGATATCTTCAATCATCTTCTTTTATAATGATGAAATACCACCTTTGACTTTGTTTATTTCATCATTAGGGTTAATATCCTCAATTTCTACCTCATCCTTCTCTAAATATTTCCTTGGTGTGGTAGCATTCTTTTTCTCTCTTGTTGAAGGCATCGTCATGATGGTAAAATATATTTTTTTAATAAATCATACAAATAAATTTAAAATAATTTTAAAGTTTTACAACTTGTCTAGGATTAGGTTGCGGTTTCCTAGAAAATAATCTCAAAAGTTAGGTGATTTGTAGCCTTGAAATTTTTTTTGTGAAACACTAATTTTATAATAAATAACTTATTTCTATGTTAAATTATATAAATTTTACTATAAGTTCGTCTATTAACTCTTTGAAACCCACTAAAAATTAGGAACCAATTCTTCAAGATTTTGTAGATATGTACTTTCCAAATAAATTGGGTAGAAACCTTGATCTAGCAATACATCACTAAATTCTACTTTAATCCCTCTTAAATTTGCATTGTAGCTTCTTGAATACATACTTAAAAAAACCCTTTAAAAAAAAATAATTATTTTCTAAAATCTAAAAGATACGCTCTTTACAAAATGACCTCCAATACTAAGAAAATGCCTTACCTCTACGATTCCAATATCATGCTTCAATGCCACTTGTAGTGACATAACTTGTATAATAGAATAATATGATAGAAAATATGCTTCAAATACTTGATAATAACTAAGAATAAGTGGTCACTTTGAAGGGGAAATCCTCCAAATATATCCAATGAGAACACAATTCATAATATGAAAATGAAATAAGACTCACTACCTCCTATATATACCTTAGTTATGCCTAAGATATCACCCAGGCCAACTTAGATAGCCCTATATAAGCCTTATTCTAACCTAATTAATTAAATAACAATATAATAATGATAATATGACTTAGTTAAGAGTTAATATAGCAATAATACAACTATTCATAACCCTTTATACACCAATTTAAAGGTGGAGTAGCTTGTGTAAACACTAAAAATGTGATCCCCCATTTCCATGACCATCACACTATATCTATCCCACATATCCACTTCTAAAATTTATTAAATAAATTATATTTATTTAATTAATCAATTTTATCACTCTTCTAATATTAACTAAATAAATATTAATTATTTAGTTAATAACCCTAATTGTTAGTGTAGCTTTTTTATTACTTTGGATATTTTTATACCGAGTACATTATCTAACATTTTTATTTAAGTCCACTTAGGTAATTTATTTTAATTACATAGATATTATAGGATAATGATTTTCAAATTCATGGGATTTTTTATTTCTCTTTATTGTCATAGATTTGTAAAGATGGATTAAAAATACCTTAACTTTTCATTTTATTCCTTACCCTCATCATCATTAAATTTTGAAAATATAAGGCTATATATATTTATACGTCTCTTTCCTTCATATTGAGTAATCAAATCAAGCCATAATGAGCACTTACATTTCTCTTGGAGAGTAAATTTATTTTTGGTGGTTTTATATTAAATCATTTCATTTATAGTTTTATATAAATATATTCATCACATTCGATTATTTGGTATATGTATTTTATATATTTTATGATGGTATTTAAGTAATTAGTTCTAGAATAGTTTTTATGGTTTCTATATTTAGGAGATTTATGGGGCTAATTAAATTTTCATGCAAGTTTTCTAAAAGCCTAGTATGATCTTCTCTTGCATCTTGGTATGATTTGGAAACAAATAAAAATTTCACAAAAGTTTTTTAACCTCTAGGATTTTGTGTGTTCATTCTTTGATCTAGTGGTTCCACACATTTCTATTTTATTGGAAAAAAATTCATATGTTCCAACATGTTCAAGATGCTCAAAAAAATCATAGAAAGGATCACATTTTAGTATAATTGACTATTAAATGACACATTTACAAATGGGGATTTGAATGTCATGTCAGATGAAATATATAATTTTTATTTATTTTTTAGCCAATAAAACCCTACCATTTTTTCCAAAATTCCCAAGAACCCCCACTTCCATAAAATTTATGTAATATTTTTTGTTCAAGATCTAGACAATTTTGTTTTTTGTTGGCTTGGCATTACTCATTTAGACAATCATACTATCATACTTTTTATACCTATTGATTAATTTTTCTTTCTTTTATGAATTTCTAACATAAGATCACTAAAAAAGAAGACCCCTATCTATGGTTGTTTTGTCTTTGATACCTAACTTTAGAAGAGCATAACTTGGTCATTTAAACTCAAAACTAGGTGTATCTTTTTTAATTTAAGGAATAATTGTGTACTCTTTAAATTGATGTTATTGATATTCTAATTTGATGCCTCCAATTCACCTTAAATTAAAAAATATTCTAGAATTGTTATGTAACTCTCATTTTTAAACCTTCTAATGGCCATAACTTGTGCATATACAGTCCTTTTCAGGTATAATTTTTATATAGTGCATGATTTTCTATGTATTATACATTATTTTTCTCTCTTTCATCTCATATTGTACTTGATCTATAGGTTTAAGATTTTTTTGGCCCCATAAAAGTGTAAAAATTTGTAATCTTGCATTTTAATCATACTACCATCAACTACCAAACATTTCACTTTCTAAGGGGGAATTTTAAGAGTTCAAATTGGGAAATTTGAGGTGGTTTTTAATGCTCACTCATTAAACTTATAAAGTGAGAATTTAATGTACTAGACATCGGGCTCTTATTCATAGGCATTTTGTAATCATGAACTAAGATAAAATTATATATCTTGAGGGAATTTCATGATGGAGTGTGACATTAAATACTATCATTTTTGTAAGGATAACTCCGTAGAAATTTTGTGAAAATTTTTATTTATCATTTCTATTGGTTGTAATTCGAGCTTGTAGGAAGCACTACGTATATTTGTCATGATTTGGTATGGGCCATAATATTTTAGCGAAAAATTACTATTCTTTGTTAGTTGTTTCTATCAAATTTGATTGTAAGGTAGAAATATTATGAAAACCCAATTTCAAACTTTAAAACTTCTTTCACTATGATGTTGGTTATCTTGCTTCTTCATTAAATTTTAATCCATGGCTATATTTTCTTTAATTCCTAAAAGTACTTTTTATTGATGAAGCGTTTATTCTTCAACAATGTGAACTCTTGGTGACACCTTCATTTATTTTGTGATGGAAGGAGGATAAAATCCATATAGTGCTATAAATCGAGACATTTTTGATGAATTATAGAACTAAGTGTTGTACCACCATTTTCCTTATAGTAGCCAATCTACCCATTAAGATTGTTTATCTAAAGTGATACAACATAGATATACTTTCAAATACGTAATAACAACCTTAGTTTTCCTATTATATTGAGGATGGTATAAAAAAATATGAGCCAATTGAGTACCTAAACATGAGAATATTTTTTTCCAACAACTACTAGTAAATATAGGATCATGATCACTAAAATAACCTTAATTATATCATGTAGCTTTTGAATATTCTCTAAAAATATTTTTCCACTATACTTGTTGTAAATGGAAGTGATAATTCACTAAAATTTGCATATTTAGTGAGGTTATCAACTAAATCCATAATGAAATTATTACCATTAGATATTAGAAGCTTTGTGATGAAGTCCATGGAGACCTCTTCCCAAAATTGGTTGGGAATAAATAAGGGTCGCAAGAGACCAGGTTTCTAATTGTCCCCCTTTATTTCTTTGACAAACCAAAGAATTTGCTACAAATTATTTAACATACCCTTTAGACCTTCCCAAAATAAGTGTCTCTTGACCTGATGATATGCCTTCAAAAATTTGGAATGACACTAATTGGAGACTCATGAAGCTTTGTGAGAATATTTTGTTTGAGAGAGGAATTCTTACAAAGATACAATTTCCCTTTATACTACAAAGTATCTCCCTTCCCATAAAACACATATGAATTATTAGTATCACTCTATAATTGTTGAAGAAAATTAATTGTAGCAACATCATTCTACCACATTGATTTGGATTCTATAGAAAAATATTCATGTAATATTGAAATGGTACATAATAAAGCTTCATCATTGTCCTCCATAGATAGTGTATTTTCTATAACATTTTCCTTTTCATTCTTATATAGAATCTCATAATAATATCCCAATATCTTAATGACCCATTTTTGTTTCTCTTTACAAGATAATCTTAGTTCCAAAAAATATTTTAGGTTATAATCATTTGTCTTAACCTTGACTTTTCTATACATTAGATAAGACCTATATTGTTTTACTACATGAATAGCTATCATTCCCTTGTCATAAATAGGGTTGAGTTGATTCTTACCATTTAATTGATGACTTTCAAAAGTAATAAGTTGACCCTCCTACATGAGAACTTCTCCTATACCATTTCTTGAAGCATAACATTCCATAATAGAATCCTTGGTGAAATTTGTAGTGACAAGCACTAGATTAATACACAAATCCTCCTTCATTATCTCAAATGATCTCATTAGTAGATTCATTCTATTTAAAATAATCCTTATTCTATAAAGTTTTGAGGGTTGATGCTATATAGCCATAACTCTTCACAAATATTCCATAGTATCTAGTGAATTTCAAGAAATGCCTCAATTTCTTAATAGTTTAGGGAATAGGTCATTTCATGATAGCCCTATTTTTTTTAGGATCTACCTTTACTCCTTCATGTAAAACTTTGTGCCTCATATACTCCAACTCATTTAGACCAAAAGCACACTTGGATGGATTTGCATAGATTTGATGATCTTCGATAACTTCTAGTGGTTGATCTATATGTTGCAAGTGTTCTTCTGATGTCTTTCAATAATTCAATATATCATCAAAGAACACTAATATAAAATTCCTTAGGAATTTCTTAAATATGGAATTCATCTTGAATTTTGAAATGTATATGGTGCATTGGTAAGACCAAATGGCATCACCAAAAACTCATAATTACCCTCATGTTTCTTAAATTTCATCTTACAAATATTGTTTTCCCTAATTTGAATTTGGTGATACCTAATCTAAGATATAACTTTATAAAATACATCTAGTTCCATTCAATTCATCTAGAAAATCATCAATGCCTAGAATAGGAAGATCATCTTTTATGGTGTACATGTTTTTGATTAGTTGAGTAGGGAAAGGACCCTGATCCCATGGTTACAAAGTCAAAACAACAAAAAAAAAAAGTTGGGAAGAACAACACCAATCATCACCAGAAAATGAGATCAAAGTGGCACATAGACCAAGAAACCAACATTGCAACCACAAAACCATTATTAGCATAATCAAAAAACAAAATCCCCAAGTTAATCCCCAAAATAGTTTGCAAACTATTTATGAGGTTAACCATAGTCCAACAGGTACAAAACCATAACATGGCTATCATGAAATAGTAGTCTAGGATAATGAAACTAAGCATTAGACGATTCAGAGTAGCCATGTAACTAGAGGAGAGGGAGAAGGAAATAGATCCAAAATACAAATGTCCATCAAAATAGGCCTCTAAACTAGCAAAACAGACCAAAAGGGACCTGAAACCCAAGTGATCTTCGAACCAAGCTTCTTAGCCAGCAAAACAGACCAATAGGCCTTCCTCCCAACTGCCAAAGTAACAACCTCTAACAACATCCATCCCAAGGAATAAAATACATCAAACCCACACAAGAAAAGATTAGCAGAACATGGAACCCCCACCACCATAAAACAACAAAGCCCAACAAAACCCCTTGAAAGATCCATCCAACATGATGGCAACTCTAAGCATCCAAATCTGAGCCAAGAACAACAAAAGCACTAAAGGAGCAGAGAGCCCCTATCAACCAACTAGCCACTTCCCCTCTATAGGAAATAGTAAAACTGGAAAGATGAACCTCCAAAATAGAAACACTTTTAAAACCCCAACCCCTAAAAATTATCAAGTCTTGCACCACAAAAATCCCATGGTATGAGTAGTCTATATTCTAGAAGTGCATGCCAAGTTTCATCCTTCTTACACACCATCACTATGGGCAAGGAGTAAGCACTTTGGCTATGCTTGATAATTCTTGCCTCTAGCATCACCTCAATAATCTTTATGAGCTCACCTTTTTGTATATATTGATACTTTAAGGCATGATGGTGGGTGGCTATCTCCTTGGAACTGGTTGTATGGCATGATCATGATCCCTCTTAGAAGGAATTCCTTTAGGCATATCTCAAAAAAATACCAAGTGATGATGAACAATTACATTAAATTTTTGATGTATGGGAGCATTAATTGATAAGATTCTAATGAACACAATTATGCAACAAATCCATCAATTCCTTTCTTAAGAAACTTATGTATTTGATGATAACCTACCATTTGTTGGGACTTGACCTTCGATCCTCTTAGCTCTACTATGTTTCCTTCTAATTGAAATCTCATTAATAGTTATTGAGATTCATCTCAAATGTTCCCATAGTAGTAAGCCATTGTACTCCTGATATAATATTTAGTTCAGGAATGGATTTAACATACATTAGGCTATCAAGGTTATAATATCCCATTAATAACTTATTTTTATGACATTTTCCAGAACAAATAACAATACCACCATCTATAATTAAGAGCTAAAACTCTATAGCTAGATATATAAAACAATTTATATGATTAACCAATTTTTTGTTGATGAAATTATGAGTATTACTTGAGTCAATCAACACTGTTACTTTTTTATTCTTTAAGAAACTAATTACCTTGATATTTTTGGTACAATAAAACTTGAGAGTGTATCACAAGAAATGATTGGTTGGGAAAAATGTGATTCCTCATCTAGCTCCCTTTCACCATCTAATATTAGTATCTCCCTTCATTCTCACTCAAAACTTCAATATAGAACAATTTATTTCTACTACATTTATGTTCTTGACTATATTTGTTATCTCAATTAAAACACAATCCTTTTTCTCTCTTTTCCTCATTTTTTTGTGGAGCCAACCTAGTAGGTATAGGAAATCCTCTTTTTCTTGGGTGAGTGCAAGATCATGGGGGTCCAAAAAGTGGTGATATGACAAAAATGTGGCTAACAACTTTATTTTTATCCAAAATTAATGAAACAAAAAGGGTTTGTTGAGAAAATTGTTAGGTTTCCAAAAATATAAGATATGCCTTATTTGGAATTAAATAGATAATTATTATTGATTTTCTACATACATTCTAACTAAAGTCTTGATTGATATGTTGATTGAAAAATATCTATAATTCTTAAACAATTTCACATTTTTTTAATACAAAAATTGTGGCACATTCTATGCTTCCCATATTATAGGATTAAAAAAAAAAAAAAAATCATAAATTTTTGACCAAGTTATGTTGGTTAGACAAACAAATTTTAATATTTTAAAAAGGTTTTAATAAAAAAATCATAACTAATTATTTACTTGCAAAAAAATTACAAAAAAATATGTAGCACATCCAAGCATGTGTCATCTACTTATATTGAAAGTTTCAAAAAAATATATTATTTTTTCCTTGTACTTAGGTTGGTCTTACATACACCTACTTTTTATTTTTTCCTAAAAATTTAATACTACTGCATTCAAATTTAGTACAATTCATAATATGATGATAAAATAAGACAAACTACCTCCTATATATTCCTTATTTATGCCTAGGATATCACACAATCCAACTTAGATAGCCCTATATAAGCCTCAGTCTGATCTATCTAACTAGATAAAAATATAATAATGATAATATGACTTAGTTAAGAGTTAAGATAGCCATAATATGACTATTCATAACCCTATATACACAAACATTAAAAACAAATTAGCTTGTGTAAGCACCTAAAATTTGATCCTTCATTTCCATTACCATCACACTATATCTATCCCATATCCACTTCTAAAATTAATTAAATAAATTATATTTATTTAATTAATCAATTTTATCATTCTAATATTAAAAAAATAAACATTAATTG
The DNA here is from genome assembly GCA_007258455.2 of Sequoia sempervirens. Taxonomy (NCBI): domain Eukaryota; kingdom Viridiplantae; phylum Streptophyta; class Pinopsida; order Cupressales; family Cupressaceae; genus Sequoia; species Sequoia sempervirens. The sequence goes on along the minus strand of VDFB02058242.1, from coordinate 298,231,868 downwards.
TTTAGTTAATAAACCTAATTTTTAGTGTAACTTTTTTATTACTTTGGATATGTTTATACCAAGTATAGTATTTAACTTTTTTATTTAAGTCCACCTCTAAGGTAATTTATTTTAATTACATAAATATTATAGTATAATGAGTTTCAAATCCATTGGATTTTTTGTTTCTCTTTATCCTCATAGATTTGGAAACATCAATTAATAATCCCTTAATTTTTCATTTTATTCCTTACCCTCATCATCACTAGATTTGGAAACTATAATGCTATATATTTATAGGCCTCTTTCCTTCATAATGAGTAATCAAATCAAGCCATTATGAGCACTTGCATTTCTCTTTGAGAGTAAATTTAGGCTTGAATCATTTCATTTATAGTTTTATATAATTATATTCATCACTTTAGATTATCTGATATAAATTTATTATATATTTTAACATGGTATTTAAGTAACTAGTTCTATGATAGTTTTTATAGTTTCTATATTTAGGAGGTTTATGGGGCTAGTTAAATTTGCATCAAAGTTTTCTAAAACCCTAATATGCTCTTCTCTTGCATCTTGGTATGACTTGGAGAAAAAAAGTTTCATGAAAGTTTTGTAACTTCTAGGGTTTTATGTGTTCTTTCTTTGATATAGTGGTTCAGAAATTTCATTGATTCCAAAATGTTTGAGATGCTCAAAAAATTTATAGAATTGATTACATTTTAGTAGAATTAGAGATTAAATGAAAAATTTTCAAATGGGGATTTGAATCTAATGTCAAATGAACTATATGATTTTTATTTATTTTTAAGCCAAGAAAACCCTACAAATTTTTACAAAAGGCCCGAGAGCCCCCACTTCCATAAAATTTATGCGGTATTTTATGTTCAAGTCTAGACAACATTGATTTTTGTTGGCTTGGCACTATTCATTTGTACAACCATACTATCATACTTTTTATACCTATTCATCAAGTTTTTTTTGCTTCTATGAATTTCTATCATTGGATTAATTACTAACATAATCACTTAAAAAATAGACCCCTCTCTATGTTTGGTTTATCTTTGATACCTAACTTTATAAGACCATAACTTGGTTTTATAGACTCAAAACTAGGTGTATATTTTTTCAATTTAAGGAACAATTTTTTACTCTTTATAGCGATGTTATTGATATTCTAATTTGACACCTCCAATTTCCCTTAAATTAAAAACTATTCTAGAATTGTTATGTAACTCTCATTTATAAACCTTCTAAGGGCCATAACTTGCACATATGGAGTCCTTTTTGGGTCCTATATTTTATATAGTGCATGATTTTCTATGTTTTATGCATTGTTTCACTCTCTTTCATCCCATATTGTACTTGAGCTATAGATTTAGAAATTGTTTGGCCCCATAAGAGCGCAAAAATTTGTAATCTTACATTTTAATCATACTACCATCATGTTCCAAACATTTTACTTGCTAAGGGGGAATTTTGAGAGTGTTCAAATTGAGGAATTTGAGGTGGTTGTTAATGCTTGCTCACTAGAATTATAAAGTTTGAGTTTACCGTACTAGACTTGGGGCTCTTATTCATAGGAATTTTTTAATCATGAACTAATATAAAATTATGTCTCGAGGGAATTTCATCATGGAGCGTGACATTAAATTCTATCATCTTTTGTATGGATAACTCCAAAGAGTTATTTCCCTTAAAAATAAGGGTTAAATTGCACTACCTTAAGTAGGATCCATTACTCTATCTTTTTGGGCAATCTATCACTACTTATAGTATGATTTTTCAATGTATTACCCTATCCTCTTTTGGTACAAAGAATAATTACATGACTATCTTCCACCCTTAATGAAGGGTTGGGCCATTTATAGTAGCAAGATGAGTGGGAGACCACCTATTATATGGTTGGAGGTGAATCCCTCATATTATGTTCTCTCTGATTATATATGGTAGATAGATTATATTTCTAGAATTCAAAAAATATTATTAATAGAGTAGTCTTACTATTTTGTAGAATGTGAAACTCAATCCTTTAAATTATTAACATTTATTTGTATAAATTATATAAGATAAGGTTCCTAATGTTAAAATATATTTAGTTTTAATATTTTTAAATATGAATTTTGATGGTTTCACAAAAAAATATTAGGAGAAATATTTATTATCCTAATTTGTGAATATAGAAAATTAATACTAGATTTAAAAAGTTGTATTTAAAGGTCAATAGTTAGCTTATTTAGTCAACTTCTTTATTTCTTAGTGTATTCATTTTTATAATTAGTTTAAGATGGGGATATTATTACATTCATATAATAATTGTACAAGGAAACAAGTTGATTTGACTCAAATAAGATTGATTCAATATATGCATATAAGTGAAGTATTTAGGAGTAGTGCTTATTATGAATATATGCAAAAAATTAAGAGTGGAGCAACTTATGGAGAAGGTATTAAAATCCATTAAATATTAATAGCCACAAATTATATTTATGTATCATTATAGGATTCAAAAAAAATGAATTGGAAATCTAGAGGTTCTGATTAGGAGTAGGGAATTGAGAGAAAGAGAGAAAAACAAAAGAAAAAAATAGGTAAAAAAATAAAATGAAGGAATATCCATAAAATACTCAATAAGTAGATATAGAGTTTGGAAACCACATGCAACAATATTTCTAGCATACATCAATATAATATAGATTTTTTAATAACTAGAAGGGCACAAGAATCTTAGTTATATAACTTGGATCTACTAAAATTGTCCATGCTTCTTTGGCCTACAACATAATGCTTGAACTAGATGGGTAACCAAGACAATATTTAGGAAACTTGCATTCTCAATTCTACCAAGTTTAAGAGTAGAGATTAAAGATAATTACTCAAATCTTGAGTTATATACTATAACTAATTATAATTAATCTATGTGAAACTATAAGTTGAATTTTTCTACTACTTAATGTGTTTTACTTGTAGATGGGCTTATTTCTTTCCTTTTTTACTTTGGTATACATATTGAAGAAGATTCACATGCATAAACAAAATGAGAAAAATATAGTGATGAAAAGTGCATCCATTAACTTTTTCTTCTTATTAAGTGACACTTTATGTTGGTCTCCTAACTGCATAATGCGGCAACATGATTTTTTGAACTTGATACTCATTGACCTTAGATTTGATTTATCACTTCAAAATTCCATTCTAAAATACTTAGATCAATCCCTAATCTTAGGTAAATACTATCTCTACTCATGTCAAGACCACCTAGGTGACCTTGACCCAATTTAAAGCCACTTGGGCAATCTTAGCCATATAAATTGAAACATAGATTTTATTATAGCCTCAAGTCAACTCAACCTAAAGTTTAAATGTGGTGCATAAGACTTGGACACAAAGACATCACTCCTAAAAATCATTTCCATCCTAAGAGATAACTAATCATCACTCCTTATCATGCACTAAACTATGTAGAATGAATAGAAACATCAATCATAACTTTTTCTTGGCATTAGTGATACCAATTATATTAGCTCTTACATCATCAACATTAGGAACCCTAATTATTTCACTTCATCTACTAGTTAGGAATTCACTACAATATATTGGTTAGAAAAGTCTCGGGCACTCATTATCATTGTACCACATCATTTTTAGTTACTCATCCATTGCTTGATATGTCTTCAAATTTATCATAACATTGAATTTTGTGACAAGGTTTTAATAAAATTCAGGAAGTCTCAAAATTATCAACTATCAATCAAGTTCCAAGGGTGCTTGTCCAAGCTAAATTTTCTATTTACTCATATAAACATTGGAAAAATAACCCACATAGGTACCAAAACCCTATTTTGTTAATTGTGAAGCTCACCCACAAAAGTTAAGGCCGCAATTCAACATTAGAGCCAATCTCAATAGATTCAAGGCCGCCCCTATGTTGATCTCATTTTCACACACCTAAATCATATTTCACAATATATAGTCATCATAATTTAGTCATTCCATTTTCATTTCTTGAGTTACAATATTAGATTTATCTCATAATCAAATCAATCTCCCCCTCTTTAAATCTTAAATATATATTTAATTCAATTAACATATCAATTTCAATTCAAAATTTTAATACACATCTAAATTCAACTCAATTATTAATTAATATGTTTGATTGCTTGATTATTTGATTGATTAACCTCTAGAGATTGTTTTTGTCCTCTTCAAAGTGGGAGGACAACCCCACCAAAAAATACCAATGAAAATATTTAAACATTTTTTTCTCTTTTGGTCAAGAACGCTGAATAGGTTCTATTATAGACAAAGCTATAAATATTCTAGAAATGTGGTGGCCTTTAAGGGAAGGTGGCAGGCAGTGGTGGACAATAGTGAACTAACCTGTCGGTGACTAACCTTTCTCTTTCCCACCACCATTGCGAAAGCTGCCCTATTAATTATCTTACACCACTAAAAAGAAAATTAATACAACCGCCCAACTTGATATCTTAGAAAACAATTGATTTAATCAAAACCGCACGGCTTTCCAAACCACACAAACGTTTGAATGCTTCTCCTCTATAATTAATGAAGAAAACCCGCATCCCAACGAATGTTTGCTGCGGTCACAACTCTTCACGAGGGAGCAGATCCCGAGCACAGACTGTCTCCAACTCCAATAATGTGCAATTAAAAATGTAATCTAGCCAAGTTTATAGATTTTCTAAATTCACAGATACTTTGCAGGTTTTATACGATGATTACATGGCACGACAAATCTGTACTTGCGGTTCTCAATTACGAGTTATTTTTTTATTTTGGGCTTTGAATCTGAAATCTATCGTGATAGTCTTTCTTTTAGTTTTAAATTTTTTTGGGTATGGAGGCCAGTTGTTATGTCGCCCTATGAACAAACAACTACCGAAACAAGGTAACGAATGAACTGCGGAACGCAATAATCAATCAATTTTGTTTACTGTTGAGGATTTGACCTCTCCACCTTTGCAACGGAGCTCATGGGGCTACTTAAAGGGTTTTCTCCCTGGTTCTGCCTACCCTCCTTCCCCCTCTTTGTGTTTTTTTCCCTTTTTCTTTCTGTCCCCCTTTCGTTATTTTAGTTTTCCTCATTACAGCCAGCAGAAACGGTGTTTTAAAGAAGCCGAAGCCGTTCTAACAGAACAGAATACAAAAAGGGAAACATAAAAGCCCTGGATTCGTACAAAAGGAAGTCCTATCCGGTGATTAGGTTGAGGAGTATAAATTATAATATGGCGGGAGGAGACGGAGCACCTTGCGGAGCTTGCAAGTTTCTGAGAAGAAAGTGCGTGAAAGGGTGTGTTTTTGCCCCTTATTTTTCTACAGAGGAATTGGGTGCAGCTCATTTTGCTGCCATACATAAGATCTTCGGTGCAAGTAATTTTTCCAAGTTGCTCCAGCATATTCAATCAGAAGAAGAACGATTCGATGCAGTAGTTAGCATATCGTATGAGGCCCAGGCTCGCCTTCAGGATCCCATTTATGGCTGTGTCTCACACATCTTTGCTCTTCAACACCAGGTTTATATATATTTCCCTATTTAGAATCTTAATACGGTTTTTACTTATTCAAATACAACTGTTTCTATCATAAGGTTTCCCATTCTTTAGGTTTATCTGTTCTATAAGATTAAATTTTGCTAGCATTACAAATTATATGATGTCAAGGGCTCTGCCATATGGAGACAAAGATCTAACACACCCTAAGCTAATCTACAAATGGAAAGACTATGCTAATTTCGTTACATTACTTCCCCGCAAGAAGCAACATGTGAACTATGAATCTAATTATATGTTTATAGAGAACGTCCATATAAAATATTAATAGTTAGGGTTTCATATGTTCATTCTAATGATGAATAGTGTGGTGAATAGTGTGATTTAAAAGAAGTTCAAAATTGTTATGATAATGGTGGATCATTAAGTGTGATATAAAAGAAATAGCCTCCAAATCAACATTATTCACTTGGAAAGTCATGTGGGTGAAGTTTATTCGATCCAATACAACTGGCTAAGAATTGCTGGAACAGATTGTCTCCTTATTTAATATCCATTTATTCCATGACAGTAATTGGTAAATTATTATCAAATATTATGAGGAATGAGCTTCTCTTTGCTGATTCTAAATTGCAGATCCTTCTAGTTTTAAGAAAACAAGTACGGACATTCCCTAACTTAGAAAACAACCTCAAGTAAGCACCAAATCTCAAATATAGGTCATTGGTCTTGCCATTGTAGATTTAATTTCAAATGATGCTGGGTAAGTTGATCTGCTAATGCTCATGTTCCTCTTGCAACAGAAGAATCTGATTAAGGCTAACAATATATCAATGAAGTCTCAAATATAAGCTGATAGTAATTACGATAAGAGGTAAATGGTTATGCGTGCAGCTGGTAAGTTACATAGATTTTGAAGGTATACGTAGATTTTTAATGATTAACTGATTCAATTTTCATTCCCAACATCGATTAATCAGGTGAAGAGAATGGAATAGTGCAGAGTTTGGTTTAACCAATTAGAGTGCAATTTCAATATGGATTAATTATTTTTCGAGGAGTTGATCTTATGGATTACCCGTCATTTTGAGTCAGATGAAGATGTCGATTTAGAACTTGACTAACATCTACAAATTTAAATTTTTATGTAACAGAAAATTTACATTTCACACAAACGATCTAAATGTAGAAAGCTTCTAAACATAAACGTCCAATCCAAAGATAATCTCTGAAAACTTGAGAATACATATAAAGTGTTTATAAATTTTAATAAAATGTCATGTTCTCTGAAAACATTGAAGGATATATGTGGATATTCTTTTAAAATATGTTCTGATGACCATTTTTTACAAATAAGAAGTCTCTAACCAACGTTGATTCTAGTACAACTCTTAAAAAGGCAAGATGATTACAAAAAGAGAGACAGTAAAACAGCTTTACCTGTGATCCTCTTAAAATTAATATTTTCCAAATGTATGCAGAACTGCGAAAGATCTAGGTCCAAATACATTCTTCTAGGGCTGATAATGGTGCTAATTAGTTATTTCCTGTATGTAAAAATCGTACACATTTACTAATATTAAAAATTATATCTCTATATATGAAGTTACTTACCTAGATTAAATGTTTTGTGACTCTGCAGGTTGCACATTTACAGGCTGAACTAAGCTTTGCCCACGCTAGGCTGGCTGGTAACTCAGGAAGGACATTATTGAGTCCCCAACATCAAAATCAATACTGTGAAACATCAACTTCATCGGCTAACAGTTCTCTTGGACGTTATATTTTATCAAATGAACTACAGTCAAACGATCGAAGTACCTCTGAAAATACTGGGTTTTGCCGTCAAGATAAGAGTTCAAATTTCCTTATGCAAATGCAGGATTACTGTAACAATCCCCTATCTGCAACCCAACAGAAAAGTGGTTCTCATGATGATATAAATCCATTGGAAACCTGCCCAGAGCATGGAGGAGACCTCCATGCTTTAGCATTTTCCCTTCTTAGAAGTAGAAGCTGAGCTCTCTTACATAGCCATTGTAATCAGACCATCGTTACTCGGTACTACCAGCTTCCAAATGGTTAATAAATATTACTGGGCATAAGTTTTGCATAAAATATCTATCTTTGGGATTCATCCATCTGTTAATATCCATTCAAATTTCAGATTACATTATTAGTGAGATATATATAACACTTTTATGGTCGGCACTTGTGGTTTAAGAGAGGTACTTCTGCTATTTGTTTCCACCATTCAACACGTGAGGCATAGAACATATTGCTGCACAAAGAGCACTAGAGAAACCCTGTCATTTGATTATTAGGTTCCAACAACATACAGCTTCAATATTGTTTTTCAGGTTTCAATAACCTGAACTTCTAACATTTTTAGAAAAGTGAAGGTTGACTAACAGACTGGTTCTTATTTTTCTCCAAGTTATTTAGATTCATGTAGACGATCTGCGTTACCCAGTCAACAGTAAACAGTTTTAAACCATTTGGCAGGGAAATTATATATAATGTGTGGTATATACTATAAAAGCAAATGCTGTCGATTTCATGGAGGTACTTCGGATATTGTCTTCGACCATTGAATACTTGAGCCGTAGAACTTGTTGCTGTGTAAAGAGTCCTAGAGGAAGCCTGCTGTTTGTTTATTAGGTTTGAATAACATCTAGCCTCAATATTGTTTGTAAAGTTTCAAAAACGTTCAACTTCGCATATTTCAAAGAGTGCAATCTGATTAACAGATTGAATGATATTGTTTTCATAGTCAAGTAGGCCATCTGGGTTACCCAGTCAACAGTTCAGATGGTCTAAAACAATTTAGCAGATGGATTCTATACAATGCATATTACAATATAAAAGCTGAAGCTAAAACAATTTAGCGGATAGATTCCATACAATGCATATTACAATATAAAAGCTGAAGCTGTAGATTCCATAGAGGTACTTTTGATATCTGTTTGCACTTCCATCATTAAATGCCTGAGGCATAGAACTTATTGCTGCATAAGGAGCCCCAGAAGGACCTTGTCGTTTGATTATTAGGTTCCAATAACATGTAGCTTCAATATTTGTTTATTAGGTTTCAATAACGTGTAGCTTCCCATTTATTCAGAAAAATCAATTTTGATTAACAGACTGGATGATGTTGTTTTCTTAGTCATTTAGAGTCACTAAACCATCTGGGTTACTCAGTCAACAGTTCGAATATTCTAAAATACACTTGACAGGTAGATTCGATACAGTCCATATTACTAACTGTAAAATCCTGAAGATTTCACAGAGGAACTTCCAATATTTGTCTGCATCACTGCAAACCTGAGATATAGAACTGGGTGCATTCTAAAACACAGTTGTCAGGAAGATTCGATACAGTACATATTACTAACAGTAAAAGCCTGATGATTTCACAGAGGAACTTCCAATATTTGTCTGTACCACTGCAAACCTGAGATATAGAACTGGGTGCCGCATAAACCCCTCTAGAAGAACATTGCCATTTGTTTATCAGAATTAAATAACAAGTATCTTTAATATCGTTTATTTGGTTTCAATAAGGTGTAGCTTCCCGTATTTTTTGATAAGTCCAGGTTGATAAACAGACTGGACGATATCGTTTCCTTTGTCAATCAGATTCAACTATCCGAGTTACCCAATCAAAAGTTCAAATAGTTTAAAATCATTTGGCAGAGAGATTATAAAAACCAAGCGGTTGATTTCATTGAAGTAACTCTGATATTTGTTTCCACCATTGAATACCTGAGGCAAAGAACATATTGCTCTTTAAACAACTCTAGAACAATCTTTCCATTTGCTTATTAGGTTCCAATAACATGTAGTTTTCAGTATTTATCAAAAGTCCAGTAGGTTTTTGTTTTCTGCGGCAGTTAGAGTCGGACCATCTGGGTTACCCAGTCAACAGCTCAACCAGTCTAAAATCATTTAGCAGGGATATTTGGTGCAATGCATATTACAAATTATAAAATGCCGAGGGTGTCGATTCCATAGAAAAAATTCTGATATTTGTTTTTACCATTGAATACCTAAAGCATATAACTTATTGGTACATAACCAGCCTCAGACGAAGCTTGCCATTTGTTTATCAGGTTTCGATAGCATTTATCTTCAGTATTGTTTCAGGTTTTAATAAAGTGTAGCTTCTCATATTTTCTGAAAAGTCTAGGTTGGTTAACAGACTGGATGATATGGTTTTCATGGTCAGTTAGATTCATGTAGTCTGATTCAAGAGTTGAAATAATCTTGAAAACCAATTAGCAGGGCGATTGGATGCAATGCATATTAGAAACTATTAAAGCCCAAGTAAATTATTTCATAAGGTTACTTCTGTTTTTTTGTTCCCATTGTTGAATGCCTGAGGCATAGAACTTATTGCTGCGTATTGGGCCCTAGAGGAAACTTGCCTTTCGATATTCACGATTTAATGATATGTAACTTCAATATTCTTTATCAAGTTTCAATAAGTAGCTTACCATAGTTACAGAAATGTTTAGGCCTATCAAGAGACTGGATGATAATGTTTTCTTGGTCAATTAGATTCATGTAGACCATCAGCCTTACCTATTCAACAATTCTAATAGTCTAGGAAATCATTTACTGGAAGATTCGATGTAAAATGCATATTACAAACTTATAAAAGCGTAGACTCCAGATTTTATTGAGGTACTTCTGAATTTTATATTCACATTCGCTATTGAAAACCGAGGGCACAGAACTTGTTACAGCATAATGAACCCCAGAGGAACCTTGCCATTTGTTTAACAGGGATCAATTGTTGAGCTTGGGTTAGAACAAGATAGAGTTCGGATTACAAACAGAAAGACCTAAAGATTTAGCCAAGCTAGATTTGGCATATACATTAAATAACATTGCAACAGCAGGCTCGAATTCAAGTGATAGGAAGCCATTCAAAGTTTAAGGTAAAGTAGCCAATAATTCAGGGTAAGTAGGCTTCCGAAGAGACACGACATTTTGTGACCAAGAAATGTTCATGTCGGCACAAATTTGTAAAAGCGTGGTCAGAGGAACGAAATATTCACGCCAGTGAGGGTAACTCAAACATATACATTCGAGTTTGCAACGTGACTGAAAATATCAGTATCTTCTGTAAATGTTCTTTTCAGTTAGATTAATTTGCAACGTAGGAGATGACACTCGGTTCATATAGGGAATATAGCTCAAAGAAAACTGAAACAAAACCGCAAAACAAAAGCTCAATAAATACAGGGGATCAATAATTCACAGTATGGTGGGACCAAACTAAATACGGAAAACTATCTATCTCTATATATAGGAATCTTAAAATCCGGGACTCGTTTCTTTACTTCATAATATCATATCTTTTATATTCAAACTTGATTTATCATTAAGGAATATATCTGTAAATGCTTCGTTTTAAAATTAAAATAAAGACATGAAAGTCATCCTATTTGATGATAGACATTATATGCTTCTTATCTTTTATTAAAATATTTTCTTTTGTGATCTTTGTGTAGTTTACATTTAATCAATGCTAAATATTTTGAGAACTCATATTTTATAACATTCACTGTGTTAATTTTTGGGTTGCATATAAAGTAAGTTCTAAATGGATTCATCTAAGAGAATATAAACTCGTTTGATATCTTTGTTACATGTGTAATATGATATTTTCCATTTCTTATAAAAGAGGCATTTAAGGTTTATATGATGGTTTGACAATATACTAAATGGTTCAAAATAAATATTCCAGCATTCATATACAATTTGTCAATTGGCTAAAGATTATTGTGTTATCATTTTTACCATTTCTATGCAAATTTTTTACTATACATCTTTAGAATCATGTAGAGAAATTTCTCACTCTTGTCTATTGCAATCACTCACACTTTGATACCATGTTGAAGTAAGCAATTATGATGCAACTAGGATCACCGATTTGCAACACCAAATAATCTCCACACATACAAGACATAATTAACAAAAAAGGATATTATTTGAGCAAACAAGAATACAATTGTTACAAGATGATTTACTAGATTCTTTTTAATATATTCCTTGCAAGATGCAAGAGGAGACTCTCCTATAAAGGCAAGGTGAGGGATAGGATTAAACAATATCATAACAAGTGTCCTAATCCTATAACATGAGACAACTAACTCAACAAATATTAAATAAAATATGATAAGATAAGATCTTATCAAGACAACTAAGACATCTAGAAAGATTCATATAAACTATGCAAACATTGCATGTGAATAGGACATACTAGGTGAACTAGTTAGATAGAACACCTTATTCACATTAATTCCTATATTAAGTGCAACTTAGAGAGGACCAAACCAATACAAAGGGAGGAAAGAAAGAAAAACTTGTTGGAAAAAACTCCTCTCCAAAAGAGAGAAAAGAATGAAGGACTACGAATCCTCCAAAATAATGTCTCAAAAAGAATAAAAACAAGAACATCACTAAAGCACAAAGAAGTTGTGAACACCTATCAAAAATGACTAATATAGTGATGAAATTGAAGAACCTATTTTTAAATCAATATGATGATCAAGATTAAGAAGAAAATAACATGCATGAGTGACCTTAAAGATACTAATTGAAAAATAATTAAATGAAAAATAAAGGAAAAATATTTGTTATTTGAAGATATAGATGGAACATGAATATATATGAGTGACCTCAATGAAACTACTCAACCAATTCAAGTTGAAAATATGTTTCAATATTTTAAAGAACACTAATCAACTAAGGATGGAAAATTTCCTCCATAAAACAAGAATGCAAGAGTTTTCATATGGTAAATGCTCCATCTCTCTAAAATGCAAGGATAACCATTGTCTGCATTTGAATAGTATATATGAATAAACACTAGATACATAACTCACTCCAATGAGAAACCTATGGAGCACTAACATGAATAGTATGATAAGCCCCTATTATATTGACTAAGGAGAAGCATTAAGATCCATTGAAACTATATATCACTATGTAATGCATGAAGGATAAGAAAAAACATCTAAATTGAGCAAGAAAATACCTAGAAATAGAAAAGAGTATGCAAAAATAAGGAACGCATACATTAGGAAAGAATCACTTAGATTCATTGTTATCATGGAGGGACACTCACATGAAAAAGGCGTGATGGAATATAAATAAGACACTACACAACCACTCATGGAACTTTATAATATAGTGTGAGTATAAGATATGGCACATCAAGATGTGTAAAATCTCCAAAAGCATGTATAATAATGTGACACTTTTATCTCAATATGCTTGTAAATAAGAAAGTTCTTACAAAAGATGCTCAAAATGCCTACAAAGGAATAAATTCTATAAATACATAGAAAATGACCCTAATGAAGCCATCCCACACAAATAGAAGGTTTCTAGGGGCTAAAATATCCAATTAATTAGCCGGAGTATTAAAAAAGTGAATTAATTATACCTACTCAAAATCTTGGAAAAAGTGTACACGTGGATCTAAAGAGCTCTAAAAGATCTTTTAAATTCTACAAGAATCATAAGAAAAGGGGGAACTAGAGAAAATTTATGAGTTTAGAAGCAGAAAATATATATCCAACTTCAACATGCTATAAAATGCACTAGCAATAAAATCTAAAAAAGCTAACTACATCATTGGATGCTAGTTGGATCTAACCTTCCATAGATATATTATTTACAAATTTTTGGTACTTGAGAGAAAAATTATGACCCAAAAAAAAATTCCTAACTAGGGAAATAGAGGAAAAACCTTGGCCCCCTAGGGGTTGGGAACTAGTCGCCCATGTGACCATGGGGCACACTAGGGCTTTAGAAGATGTCCTTGCTTTCCACTACTAGTGTAGTAGTAGAAAATTTGTGGGGTGTTCTCGGTTGGGTAACACTAAGGTCGCTAGTGGCTAGCAACTTAGTTTTGATTAGATTAAAGTTGGGAAAGGCATGTACCCATTTACAAAATAGCCATAGGGGCCAAACAAGAGCACTCACGAGACATGAGATACCTGTAAAGAAAAATAAAAGTAGCTACACTAAGGCTAGAAAAAGAAAGAAAAAAAAACATAGGGGAGAACTAGCTAGGGATCGAACTAGCTATTGGTCTCCCAATAGCTTTAAAAGACCACTAATGGCTTTCCATTTATTTTGTTGTGGTATGTGGCAACTGATCATGTTATACTGTACACCTGAAATGTATCCTTGCCATTTTTTTCACATTGTCACCAAAAAAAGAAAAAAAAATGGCTTTGTAAAACCCTAATTTTGGAAGCTTTTAAAAAACTTGTTATAGGTGGTTTGGATGGGAGTTGCAATAGGGAATTATTAGCGAGATTGTAATATGTTTTACACTAAATAATAAAATCATTGGATGGTTGTTGTTTTGTGGATGTATCCCGAATTGGGTGAACCATGCTAAATTCATTGTGTTGTCTTGTTTCTACCATAATTTTCTATGTTTTATTTCTCTATTTTATTGATCAAATCTATATGTAACTATTAGATATCTGCTTTCTAACCATAACAAGTGGTATCAGAGTGGGTTTTGTTCGATTATCATCTATAGGAAAGTCTCACGGTTGAGTGGGAGTCTCACGGTTAAGTGGGAGCAATGCGGACAAGGAAAAATTGAAGGTAGATAAATTCAATGGGCAGAACTATCAGTTATGGAAGATGCAGATGGAGGACTATCTCCATCAGAAGGATTTATGGAGGCCATTGGAAGGAACACCAAGAAACGACGACAATGAGTGATAAGGAATAGAATATTTTGGACAAAAAGGCACTGGGAGCTATGTGTTTATGCCTGGAACAATAAGTGGCATTCAATATTACAACAACAAAGACAACTCAAAAGTTGATGGAAACCCTGACAAAGTTATATGAAAATATTTCTTCTTTGAATAAGGTATTTCTTATGAAGTGTTTATTTAATATGAAAATGTCAGTTGTTGATCATTTAAATGAGTTTAATATGGTTACTAGTCAATTAACTTCTGTAAATATAAACTTTGATGAAGAAGTTAGGGTTCTTTTGTTTCTATGTTATTTTCCCAAAAGTTAGAATAGCTTGGTAATGGCTATTAGCAATTCTATTTCTGGTTCAAATACATTGAAATTTGATGATGTTGTTGGTGTTATTTTGAGCAATAAAATTCATATGAAAAGCTCAGGTGGAATATCCACATTAGGTAGTGTTTTGAATGCAATAAATAGGGGCAGAACAAAGGAGAGAGGAAACAATTATGGAAGTCATGGAAAGTCATGAGGAAAATAAAATGACAAAAGGTTCCAATCTAGAGACAAGAGGGATTATTGGTACTATGGTAAGCCAGGTCATTTAAAGAAAGATTGTTGGTCTCGAAAAAATAAAGGAGACAAAAAGGAAGGCAATAAAGAGGAAAATGTGGTAAGTAATAAATCTAATGAGGATGCTTTGATTCTTTTCCTTGATAATTCTGATGATTCTTCGATGTTAAATTCAAGGGCTTCATTTCATGCTACACCCCATAGAAGTTATTTTCTTGGTTATTTCCAAGGGGATTTTGGGCTAGTTTATTTGGGAGGTAACGAACCTTGTTAGATTATTGGAAAGAGAAGAATCAAGATTAAGTTGTAGAATGGGAATCATTGGCTACTACATGAGGCAAGGCACATTCCAAAGTTGTAAAGAAATTTAATTTTAGCAGGGCAACTAGATGATGAGGATTGTATTGTTACATTTAGTGATAAAAATTGGAAGGATACAAAAGGTGTCTTAGTGGTAGAAAAAGGTGTGAAAGTAGGCACCTTATATCTTTGTACAGGTCATACTATTCCTTTTATTTTAGCTATTGCAGATAAAAATCAATGTTTAGGAATAGTTGCTATAGTTAAATAGGCAGAAAATCAGGTAGTTGCTATGGATTCTTAATCAACACTGTGGCATAACAGACTTGGGCTTATGAGTACAAAAGGTAAGAAAGTACTTCATTCAAATATTTTTTTACTAGATTTGAAATGTGTTAATATGGATTTATGTGAAATTTGTGTATATGGAAAACAAAAGAGAGTTTTCTCAAGGATGGGAAGCAAAAGAAATATGAGAGATTGGAGATTGTGCATACAGATGTATGGGGACTAGCTCAAGTATCTTCACTTTGTGGACCTCGGTACTATGTCACTTTTATTGATGATACAAAAAGGAAAGCATGGATTTATTTCCTTAGGAAAAAATATGATGTATTTGAAACTTTTAAGAAATGGAAGAGCTTGTTTGAGAATGAGATAGGTAAAAATTTAAAATGTCTCAGATCTGATAATGGTGGTGAGTATTGCAGTAAAGAGTTTGAAGATTATTATTCCTCTAATGGTATTCGTAGGTAGAAAATGGTTCCAAGGACTCCACAGGAAAATGGAGTGGCTGAGCGCATGAACAAAATAATAATGGAGTGTGCACGAACTATGAGATTGCATGTTGGGCTACCTTTAAACATGTTGGAAGAGGTTGTAAACACTGATGTTTATTTAATGAATAGAGGTCCCTCTAATCCTTTGGGTTGTGGTATTCTAGAGGAAACATGGACAAGTAAGAAGGTGAGTTATTCTTTTATGAAGACCTTCAATTGTGAAAAATTTGCACATGTAGATTCTAAAAATAGAACCAAGCTTGATGCAAAATCAAAGAAATGTATATTTTTGGATATGACATTGATGAATTTGGTTATAGGCTTTGGGATTTCAAAAATCAAATTTTGTGAAAAACAGGGATGTCATATTCAATGAGAAAGTGGTGTACAAAGATTAGTTGCAACAACATGAGAAGAAAGAAAATGATTATGTAGTGATGGATGATACACCAAAAAACAATGTTCCAGTGGTTCCTCATGGTTTACAACAACAACAACAACAAATACCACAAACTTCAGTGAATGTTAGATGATCTTCAAGGATAAGTAAACCTCCAGAAATATTTTCTCCCTCTTTGTATTCTATTTTATTAACTAATGTTGGTGAACAGGAATGTTATGATGAAGCTATGCAAGTGGATACCAAGGTTCAGTTAGAACATGGAATGGAAGAAGAAATGGACTCCTTGCTGAGAAATTAGACTTAGGAATTATGCAAGTTGCCTAAAAATAAAAAGGTTTTACCAAACAAATGGGTTTATAGGCTAAAAGACAAGGATGGAGGTATGAAAATATTTAAAGCTAGATTAACTGTAAAGGGATTTTCCTAGAAAAAGGGTATTGATTTTGATGAAATCTTTTCTCAAGTTCTTAAAATGACTTCTATTCATATTGTTTTAAGTATTGTAGCTACTAAAGATTTGCATTTAGAATAACTTGATGTTAAAACAACCTTTTTCCATGGTGATTTGGAAGAGGAAATATATATGAAACAACCACAAGGATTTGAGGTCAAAGGTGAGGAGAAACTTGTGTGTAGATTGAAGAAAATGTCTATATGGTTTGAAGCAAGCACCTCGACAATGGTATATTAAATTTTATAGTTTTATGGCTGAGCAAGGCTACAGTTGGTGTAATTCAGACCATTGTGTTTATTTTAAGAGGTTAGATGATGATAGCTACATTATCTTATGTGTATATGTTGATGATATGCTTGTAGCAGGGTCAAACATGGATCACATAAGGGAGTTAAAATAATACTTAGAAAATTCATTTGCTATGAAAGATTTGGGGGCAGCAAAGAAAATCCTTGGTATGAAGATTACAAGAGATAGGAAAAATAGAAAAAAATGTTTTTATCTCAGGATGATTATGTTGAAAAGGTGTTGCAGAGATTTCATATGGAGAATGCAAAAGCTATCAGCACACCTTTGCCTAGTCATGTTAAATTGACTAAGGATATGTGTCCAAAGACACAAGAGGAGGAAGAAAAAATGTCCAAGGTACCATATGCTTCAACTATAGGTAGTTTAATGTATGCCATGGTATGCAAGAGACTAGATATTCCACATACTATAGGATTTGTTAGCAGGTATATGATTCATCTCGGTGTTGAGCATTGGAATGCGGTAAAATGGATTCTCAGGTACTTGAGAGGTACATCCAATAAATGTTTATGTTTTGGGGCCTCTAATACTGATTTAAAAGCCTATGTTGACTTAGATTTGGCATGGGATGTAGATACCAGGCAGAGTACCATAGGTTATGTATTTACAGTTTATGGGACAACAGTGAGTTGGATTTCTCGGTTGCAAAAGGTGGTTGCTTTATCCACCATAGAGGCAGAGTATGTTGTTGCAACAAAGGCGACAAGGTGATGATATGGCTACAACTTTTCATGGAAGTGTTGGGAAAAAAATAGGCTGAAAATTACTTGTTTACAAATAGCCAGAGTGCTATACATCTTGCAAGGAATTCTACCATGCACTCTAAAACCAAACACATGCAGTTGATATATCATTTTATTCAGTCAGTGTTGGAGGATGGATAGGTCAAGCTGGAAAAGATACATACAGATGCCAATCTAGTAGATATGTTTACGAAGGTGATGAAAAGGGAGAATTTGAGGTCCTCTTTAGCTTTGTTTTTGGCCGTCAAGGTTGAATTCAAGTATAACAAAGTAGTAGGGGCCAAGGTGATTATTTCCAGTGCGAGTTGTAAGTGCAACAATGTCGTCCAGGATCAGTCTCCAAGTGGGAGATTGTTGTGGTATGTGGCGACCGATCATGCTATACTGTACACCCAGAATGTATCCTTGTCAGGGTTCGTGGCTGGGCCGAGCCCCAGGCATCATCACCGAAAAAGGAAAAAAAAAAGATTTTGTAAAACCCTAATTCTAGAAGCTTCTAAAAAGCTTGTTATAAGTGGTTTAGATGGGGGTTGTAGTAGGGCATTATTAGCGAGATTGAAATATTTTTTACATTGGATAATAAAATCATTGGATGGTTGCAGTTTTGTGGATGTAGCCCGGATTGGGTGAACCCCATTAAATTCTTTGTGTTGTCTTGTTTCTTCCATAATTTTCTGTGTATTTTATTTCTCTATTTTATTGATCAAATCTGCATTTAACTATTAGATATTTGCTTTCTAACCCTAACAAATTTGCTAGAAATTATAATTTTTCTTCAAAGGACAGGGGCTCCTTTTGTGCAACCCTTGTTGTTTCTTAGTGGAAAGCAAACAACAATAGATTAAAATACATGAGCCTTTAAGCCCTTGCATCTTTGCATTGGAACTAGCACCATGTGCTTTTCTCTACAACATTAAGCAAGCACAAAAACTTTTTTTTTTTTTTTGATTTTTTAGAATAATTATATTGACTTGCATCGACAGGGTTCTATGACCCTTTTTGCAAATTTTTTTTTATCTCAAAAACACTTGATGCCAAAAAGAGGAATTTTTATATCAAAATTTATTGAATCAGACTCCTAGAAACAATGACAAGATTTGATTGGACTGAAAATGATCGAATAAAAAATGTTCACTAGATTTGAGCTTCAAACCCTTGTTTGCTAATGTTGCAAATAGTGATCAAACTAAATGAAACAAAATCTAGATTTGACTTTATTGAGAGTCCTAGACAGAATGGGCCAACTAAAAATACTGCCACTATAGCTAAAAGAGCTATAATCACAAGCCCTCACCAAAAAAAGAATGGAATATAGGATAAAAAATACTTACATATCATTTTTGATAATTTAAATCATATTGAAATTATGCAAAAGAAGAGAATGCGATAATTTAAATGATCATACTAGAAACTCAAATAAGTAAATAAAGATGGTAGAAACTATCTAAACAAGGAAGGGGCATGCTAGATTCAACACTTCGATACTATTTTAGAATCGCTCACAATTTGATATAATGTTAAAATGACTAACTAGGATGCAACCAAGAACATCAATCTGCAACAGCAAATAGCAACATAAATAAGAGATGTGCAACAACAAATTATTCTATTGCATCAAATAAGAAAACAATTGTTACAAGATGTCTTTTGATATATTCATTGCAAGATACAAAAGGAGCCTTGCTTATAAAGACAAGGTGAGACATAATATTAGACAAGATCATGAAAAGTGTCTTAATCCTACAACATGTGACAAATAGCTCAACAACTATTAAATGAACTAAGAAAAAATAATTAAATGACATAAGATAATATAAGATCTTATCAAGACAGCTAAGGCTGAAAGTACAAATCTGTGTCACAATTTTATAAAGGAAACAATCAACACTGATCCAACTTTTAAAATTGAAGCACTAAAAAGTGGTATATATGCTTTGAATTTTGAAATGATTTAAACTTATAAAATGTGTATTCTTTAGAATATATATATATATATATATATATATATATATATATATATATATATATATATATATATATATATATATATATATATATATATATATATATGGTCTCTAGTATAGCCATCCCTACCCTCATAAATGCTATGGTGATAGGATACTTCTAGAGTAGCTCTCAAGGGGATACGTGTTCCATATAGAAAGAATGTCTCCTTTTTGTTTGTTTGTGACTAGGTGAACCGCTTACTTTTCACCCACCCTGTAATTCATGTGGGTTCTTATGTTGTGATTATAATATTGTAATGATTTCCACACCACCTGAGTACCAGTTGCATCCAAACATAATTCTTGTTCTTGTGATCAGGTGGCCCATATTAAAAGTGATTAAAAATTGTGTACTTATGAGCTAACCACCCACAAACTCACCAATATCAAGGTAGGGGTGGGGGACATAATTAGAATGCTAGAAATTGTATACATAACAATACCTAATCTATTTAGGCTTGCCCCCTTGGTAATAATTATTTTAGGAGAGCGAATAACCAAACACTAACTCTAATAGGGGAGGAAACAACCTAATCTACTAACGTAATACGTCTGGCTTAGGCTATTCGATGCTTAAGCTACCTATTAGCTTAGGCTAGCTTTATATATATATATATATATATATATATATATATATATTTGATAAATTAAAAAGTTATTTGAATATAGCTTTTTAAAAAAAGACACTATAATTTAATTAATGATAAAATGCTAAAAAATGAAGTTACATGAGACGTCAATCTTTATATAGTAAATTTTATTTTTTCCTTCAAATTTGTTATGTGTATTTATAACTTGAAACTTTAGGCATGGATATATTTTTTTCCGATTTTGATAAATGTATATTTTTTAATAAATACCAAAATGTACATGAATTAAATATTAAATCAAATAAGATAAGATAAGGTTTTATCAAGACAATTAAGACTTCTAGAAATATTTCTACAAATTATGTAAACATAACATATGAATAAGAATGGTTCTCCTACTCCTCTCTCCCACTCCATTTTGAATTGTCTATGTGCATGGTAGATGTCACTTTGTGGGTACCCCATAGTCCCCCATTGTCCTCTTTTGATCGGATTCTTTCTCAAACACATGCTTCTTTGACACCCTCAGGGGACCCTCCTGTATTGTCTATTGTTTTTGAACTTGTGATTCCATTTCTGACTACTGGAGATGTGCCAATGACTTTTGTCACTCTTAATTTGAAGGGTTTGAATAATTTTCTACTTACTCGATTTTGAGAGTAAAGAAAAATTATCCTCTCTTAAATGGTCTGATTTTCAATTCCATAACTAAATTTTCTATCCTTGAAGCCATATGTGATAGGATTGTTTCTTCCATAGAGAACACAGTGGTGGGAAGATTTTTCTCTTTTCGCCCTACTATGGATATGGTGAGAAGATGGTGAAATACTAAATTTCACCTCAAGGGTAGTGTGGAAGTTTACACCATGGCTGGTGGGATTTTTCCTATTCAAATTCACGGTGACTGGAGATCTCGTATTCATTCTTTCTTTAGGTCCTTAGGTTTATGGGAAGCATGGACTATCCCTGTGTTACTGGAAACCTAGCTTTGACCCTACTATTGATTTCAATAAATTGGCCCCTCTATGGGTTCATTTGCTAGGACTACCTCTAGAATATTGGGATGACTTTGTGTTCCAAAGCATTGATGATTTGATGGGTCACTTCATCACATCAGACATGATTACCAAATTGGAATTCAGGTTAATGTTTGCTCGATTCTATGTTAATATTTATATTAACAAGTCTTTACCCAACTTTGTGATGCTTTGTTCCAAATTTGGTTCTTGGAATCAACAAATTTTCTATGAAAATGTTGTGGTTTATTTCAAAAAATGTGCTAAACCTAGAAATATTATTTCGTACTGTAAGTCCACGATAAAACATAACCCCAATCCTAGTGAACCCCTAGTGGATGACCTCATTGGGTATGTGCAAGATCATCATGGGAAAAACAGGCCCTTAAGTGGCAAAAAATTCAGAAAAATCAGAGTTAGGCAACTTGATGTAAAAATTTGAATAATTTATCTATATTATCTCAAAAATATGTAATAATAGAATATATAGAAAATTGAACGTAGCTTCTAAACTACTAGGTTTTTTTAAAAAGAAAAAAAATCTATTTGGTGAAAATTTGAAATTTCAATGCAGTAATACTTAAATTTCAGGGAAAAATAAGAAGTAGGTGTCTATCTGACCACCCTAACCACAATAAAATGATAATATTTTTTTATAAGATTTTACATATAAGTAGAGGACTCATGTAATGATGTGATGCATATTTTTTGTAATTTGTTTCCAAGTAAATAATTAATTATGAATTTTTTATTACAACTTTTAAAAAATATAAAAACGCGTATGTCTAACCACCTTAACTTGGCCAAAGCTTCATGAAATTCAAATTTTATTTTTTTAATCCTATAGTATGCAAAGCATAGAATGTGACACTTGTTTTGGATTCAAAAAATGTGAGACCATTTGAAAGCTATAGATGTTTTTCAATTAGCCTATCAATCAGGACTTTAGTCATAATTTGAATAGAAAATGAATAATAATTACATATTAAATTCAAAGTAAAGAATAATTTATATTGGTGGAAAGCTGAGAATCTCATTTAAAAACCCTTTTCATTTCATCAGTTTTGGGTTAAAAAAAGTCGTCAGTCACATACCCATCATATTGCCACTTTTTGGCCCATCATGATCCTACACATACCCCACTGACAACTATCCTTTCAAGTCTTATCTCCTTAATATAATTGACTCTCTGACCAAATCTAGGCCTTTTCAGGTGGTCATTGCGGTTTCGATTGTGGAGGGTTTTTTCAGTGACTATGATTTAGTGTTGTGTGTGTATTCTCCAAGAAAATCTCCCTTGGATAACTATTCTCCAATATATCATTGTCTTGGAGGCCCTAGTGGCTCCACTGGTAGGTATGGGGTGATCCCACAAAGGTAGTTTACAATTTTTGGGAGATTCTAATTTTTTCTAAAATCACATATTTTTAGAAAATATAATGATTTAAGTCTTAAAAATTTCCATTTAAACCATTTCAATTTAAGAGGGTTTGATCAAACTACCTTAGATCAAACCCCCTTGGATAGAAGCCCGCTAGTTTTAAACCATACCTATAACGAAGTCTCCCTTACACCTATCAAAATGCTGATAAAAAACCACTTTTGATTTAGCTTTTGGGGGATCAAATGAATTCATTTAAATTTTTTTTTGTAAGTATGTAGTCCTTATTATAAGCTTCCCAAAAAGTATAATTTTAAATAAATTTAATTTCATTATTATATTTATTTTTTATTTTTTGTGAATGTAGGTTCTCTATTCTGCACATGTGGAAAAATAGTAGATTATAAAAAATTGAAAAATATGAGTGCACTAGATATTGAAGTCCTTGATCCAACAAAAAACATAAAATTGAATTTTCATACATACAAAAAGTAAGTTACGTGTTATATAGTCGTGCTATGTCTGAATTGTAATTGGTTTGACTTCAAAACATGATTAAAGAAAAAATATTCAATAATAAACTATCTAATCAAGTGGAAGCACTAGAATCAGAGCTACAAATCTAAATTCAAAAGAATTATAATTTTATCCTTCATGGAAAAAAAGGTTATGCATTATACGGTGAGCGTCACTTTTTTAAAATGTTGTTTTCTGAAAAAAACTAGTTTTTGAGGGAGATGGAAAAAGAAGTGCAATATGATTCCAAAAATTTTGAAAAAAATATATTTAGAATCTACAGAAAAAATGTCATGAAACTCTAGTTTGCATCATCTTCAAATTCCTCATGGTTTAGCCACTATAGGTGCCTGAAAGTGAAGATTTAGTTATTAAAAATTATTTCAATGTCTAGTTCGGCCAAAAATTATAAACCACTATTGTGGGATCACCTAGATGGCAAGGTTTTAGTCCCCTAACCAAGTTTTATTAAGGATGTTGAAGAGGTAGAAATACTAAGTGAGGCTGAGAAGAAAGACTTTGGACCTGGATAAATAGATATTGCTTCCCTGTCACAAGGCCAAAGCAATGAAGATAAGAGTTGGACAACTCCAAAGAAGAAAGGTAAAAAAAATAAAGCATATGTAGGGGGGATTCCAAACCTAGAAGACCCAACTAGAGACAAACCAGAAATAGGGAGACAACC
Organism: Sequoia sempervirens; assembly: GCA_007258455.2. NCBI lineage: Eukaryota > Viridiplantae > Streptophyta > Pinopsida > Cupressales > Cupressaceae > Sequoia > Sequoia sempervirens. The sequence goes on along the minus strand of VDFB02058242.1, from coordinate 298,207,879 downwards.
AAAGGGATTGCTATTGGGAAATAGAGGACATTAGAAGTTTCCTCAAAGAAAGGGTCTAAATGATTTAAGTTCTATCCTAAAATGTGTGAGGGCTAGATAACCCCCACAAACAGCTAGCTCTAAAGAATTATGTGTGGGAACACAAGATAGATGTTTTACTATACAAGAAATTAAAATGAAAAAACCAAACTTTGAAAATATAGCTAGGTACATTTGGTTGAATGTTCATTATTCCTGTAGTGATGTAGATGGAGCTTTGGGTGGCCTGTCAGTGATGTGGGATCCTAATAGACTTACTATTTTGAAAATATTTCAATGCAGGAATAGTGTGGGTATCCATTTCTCTCACTCTAGTTGTTCTTGGTTTATGATTAACATCTATGCCCGCAATATAAGGAATGTGAGGAAATCCCTCTAGCAGGATCTCACTAGCTGGATACAGAATAATGGGTGGACCCCACTAGTTAGTGGTAGTAGACTTAAACTCTCCTTTATACCCTTCATAAAAGAGTGGTGGTCTAACTAACTATTCTAAGTGTATGATTGACTTAGCTAAATTTCTAAGTAATAATGAGGTAGTGGACATATACTTACATGGCTAGGAATTCACTTGGACTAATAGGCATATGGGGGATAGTCTAATCCATGTCAGACTTGATAGATTCTTTTTCTCTCCTTAATGGATAGCCTTACCTAACTCCAATCTACTAGCTTTTCCCTGAACTATCTCGAACCATAACCCTCTACTAGTGGTCATGAATGAACACTCTGTTGTTGGTCATTTTCCTATTTAGTTTGAAATCATGTGGAATTCCCACTCAAACTTCAAGAATAAAGTTGTTGATTTGTGGAATACCCCTTTACATGACTCTCCCATGTTTAGGGTATTCCATAAACTCAAGTACATCAAAAAATGGTTAAAGTATGGAACAAGAGGGTGTGTGGAGATGTTTTTTATTAGATAAGAGTGATTTATGATAATCTTAGGACAACACAAAAAAGGATGGAGGAGGTATATGTTAGTCTTTAGACTTGCTAGTAGGAAATAAATGAATGCATGGAATGGGAAAAATTTGAAAAAGAGGAAATATTCTGGAATCAAAAAACCAAAGTTTAATGGATGAAAGAGGGTGACAAGAACACTTCTTTTTTCCATGTTTTAGCCCTCAAGCATTGGAAAAGAAATCAAATAAAAAAATTGAAGGATGAGTTAGGAGTTTAAGTTACTACCCCTACCTAGATTGGTCTATTGGCCTCTAGTTATTTCCAACATGCCTTATTTAGGCTTATTGTGGCCCAAAATTCTGATTTGGAAGACCTTCTGTTGGAACCCATTCTTGCCTCTCTATCTTGTGAGGATAATGATAATATTTTTGGAGATGTCATTCTAGAGGAATTCAAGCTTTTTGTCTTTACTATGGGTTTCTACAAGGCTTTGAGACCTAATGGTTACCCACCAACTTTCTTCTAGGTATTTTGGGACATTGTTGGTGAGGACTTAATTCTTGTTGCCAAGGATTTTTTCAAGTTTGGAAAACTTCTCAAACAATTGAATCACACCTTTTTATCTCTCATTCCCAAAAATGATGGACATGCTATGGTTGACTTTCGGCCTATTAGTCTATGTAATACCATTTATAAGATCTCCAAAATTCTAGTGAATTTCCTAAAACCTTAACTAGAAAAAATTATTAGTCGTAGCCAAAGAGGCTTTGTCTTAGGCCTTCATATCATGGATGCTTCTATTACCACTTTGTGATCCCACAAAGCTGGTTTACAATTTCTGGGAGGATCTAATTTTTGCTGAAATCACATATTTTTAGAAAATATAATGATTTAAGCTTAAAAAGTTCCATTTAAAGCATTCCAATTGAAAAGGGTTTGATCAAACTACCTTAAATCAAACCCCCTTGGATAGAACCCTGCTAGTTTTAAACCATACCTATAATGGAGTCTCCTTTACACCTATCAAAATATTGATAAAAAACCACTTTTGATTTACCTTTTGAGGGATCAAATGAATTCATTTGAAATTTATTTTTTGTAAGTATTTAGTCCTTAAATTATAAGCTTCCCAAAAAGTATAATTATAAATAAATTTAATTTAATTATTATATGTATTTTTCATTTCTTGTGAATGAAGGTTTTCCACCGAAAATCAAGCTCTCTATTTTGCACATGTGGAAAAATAGTAGATTATCAAAAAAAAATTACAAAATATGAGTGCACTAGATATTGAAGTTCTTGATCCAACAAAGAAAACAAAATTTAATTTTGATACATACAAAAAAAGTTACGCGTTATATGGTCATGCTATGTCTGAATTATAATTGGTTTGACTTCAAAACTTGATTAAAGAAAAAATATTTAATCAAAAAATATCTAACCAAGTGGAAGCACTAGATATCAAAGTTATGAATCTAAATTTGAAAGAACTAGAATTTTATCCTTCATGGAAAAAAAATTATGCTATACGGTGAGCCACTTTTAAAAAATGTTTTATGAAAAAAACTAATTTTTGAGGGAGATGGAAAAAGAAGTGCAATCTGATTCCAAAAATTTTGAAAAAATATATTTAAAATCTATAGATAAAATTTCATGAAACTCTAGTTTGCATCATCTTCAAATTCCTCATGGTTTAGCTACTATAGGTGCCCGAAAGTGAAGATTTAGTTAAAAATAATAATTTCAGTGTCCAGTTTGGCCAAAAATTGTAAACCACTATTGTGGGATCACCCCTCATGAAATTTTTCACTCCATGGAAAGATGTAACAATGCTAGTATGGTCTTTAAGCTTTACATTTCAAAAGCATACGACAAAGTCCTATGGAGTTTTCAACTCAAAGTCTTAGCTAAAATTGGTTTCAATCAAACTATGATTAACCTCATTTTGGAATGCATTGAAAATGTGAAATACTCTATTTTGATCAATGGGGTTCCCCATGGGTTCTTTAATACCTTTTCATAATGGTTGTTGATGTTTTAAGTAGGCTATGAGAGGTATAAGATAGGGTGATCCTCTATCTCCATGCCTACTGATAATGGTTGTTGATATTTTATGTAGGAATGTTGCTAGAATGTTGTCGAAGGGCTCTATCAAGGGAGTTAAACCTACCACCACCCTAGTATTGGTTGTTATACAAAAATTTATCGATGATACCATCTCATTCAGGAAAGCTTTGATTGTGGAAGCAAAGGAAATGGAAAATTTTCCTTAACGACTATGCTTCTTGTTTGGGCTAGTGCATAAATTACAAGAGCATGATTTATTTCTTTAACAACACTCCTATTTTGTAGGACAAGATGACTACTATTTTGGACTATGTGAGTGTGGCCCTTCCTTTAGTGTAGTTGGGTCTTCCTCTTATTGTTAAAGAAGTTACTCACACCTTATGGAATTCTATCCTTGAGAGAGTTCAAAGGAAGCTGGCTAGGTGGAAAGGATCAATCCTGAGTCACACTAGTAAGCTATAACACCTTACTGCTGCCCTCTACGAGATCCTGATTTATTTTGTATCTATATTCAAAATTCCTAGATACATAGCAGAAAATTTTGAAAAATCCCAAGGAACTTCCTCTGGTCTAGTATAGAGGAGAAAAATAAGTTGGCACTAATTAGTTGGGACAAGTTCTTCCTTCCTAAATCTGAGGGGGTCTAGGTATAAGGAAAATCCAACCTACCAACAAAACCTTTCTTGCTAAAGTTGGATGGGATCAACAAAGGAACAAGAAGGACTGGTTTAGGCTTATGAATGCCAAGTACATTGGAAACTACTCCCTAATCAAGTGTCTCTTGAATGAACACCCCAGTGGTTCATTGGTTTGGAATAACCTTGGAAAGATGAAAAAAATGCTACAATCTAGTCTAAGATGGTAGTTAGGGGATGACAACAACATTAGTTTCTAGAAGGACACCTAGCTGACTGAAATGCCCCTTTCTAAATTTGATGGGGCCAGCGAGGCTGTACTTTGGTAGGAATGTTGGTGACTACCTATGCAGTCTCCACGACTCTAGGAAGTGGAAAATGTCAGAATTGTGTTGCCCCCTCTCCCGAGAATTAAGGATTTTGGATAGGTCCCTATAGGACATCCTCTCCATAACCAAAATTCTCATCTCAAATATGGAGACTTATTTCTATTGGGTCAAGGAACACAAGGGAAACCTATCTATTAATTTGGCTTAGTGTTTGCTATTGGAACAAGGAAATCATAGTAGATTATGGAAACAAGTTTGAAACATAAATTTAACACCAAAACTTAACTTCTTCTGGTGGACATCCTATCAGAACAAGATTCTAACCCAGGATAACTTAAGGAAAGTGGATTTAAAATCCCAAATAGATGCATGTTTTGCAAGAATAATGAGGAGTTGATTGGTCACCTGTTACTCCATTGCCCATTTGCTACCAAAGTCTGGGTTTTGGGTTTTGGTAAATTGGGGATTCATTGGACCATGAATAGTGATATTAAGAGTTCTATGGAAAGATGGTCTAGCCCTTTCCACCATCCTCTCCCTAGTGAAATTTGGTGTCAAATTTCTCTGATCCTTTGTTGGTGTTTATGGAAAGAGAGGAATAATTAGATCTTTAGAGATACTGAAAAAATCCCTGAGATCTTTGGCATTGGTTTCAGGCTTGTTATGGAGAATGTCTCCTTATATGACTAAAAACCCCCAAATAAAGCACCTACAATATTGGAGATCAACATGGAAAAATCATGGAACAAAAAATTAGAGATCAACTCCTATGATAACTCTAAATCCCTAGAAAGAATAAACATGTTTTGGAAACCCCCAGAGACTGGTTGGCACAAACTTAATTTTGATGGAGCAGTAAAAGGGAACATGGGGATGGCTAGAATTAGAGGCATTATCAGGGACTTTAAGGGAAATTTAGTGGCAGTGTATGGTGGTGGTATTGGAATATAGAATTTTATGACAGTGGATGCTAAAGCATTGCTCAAGGACATTGAAATTGTCATCACTCTTGGTATTAAAAAAATTGCATATCGAAGGTGACTCCAACATGGTGATTGACTTTATTAATCATGGTATTTTTCATGGTTGGAGTATTAGAGAGATACTCTTATACATAAATTATTTGATTTCTAAACTGGAAAGGAAGTATCTAACTCACACATTTCATGAGGAAAACTAGGAGGTGGATGCTCTAGCCAACCTTGGTTCTTCATGGATCCTATCTAAATGTTGGAAAAGACTCGGGGATATCCCTATGAATATATAAGGATTTATCCTTGATGAATAGAAAAATATTACCATTAATTATGGTAGCCAACTTTGCTGACTTGGGCAGGTACATATGGATCTATACATTTGGGCCTTTGATGATGTGGAACAAGTAGGATGACATGGAAAGGAATAGGTGGGAAGTTGGGTAGTGTTTTGAAATGATGGTAGAGAAGGGTTGGGCTCTTCAAAATATTTGTGGGAGTCTTGTCAAAAGTACCAAAATTCAAATCAAGTCCTTAGGAACATGTGTAAGGCCAAGTGTATCTTCATATTTTTGGCTAATTATTACCCAATTAAGGTTATCATGACTTTTAGCTCAAGTTTGGTGTACCTAAAAATGATTTATTATGGCCCCATGGCCATAATTTTTAGGAATGTGTGTATGGTAAAAGTTATCCCTGGGCTTTTGGCTAATAATTATCCGATCAAAGTTATCATGGCTTTTAATTTAAGCATTATGTATGTAAGAAAGTTTTATTATAGCCTTGTGGCCATAATTTTCTTGGAAATGGCCACCAACTTGTGTTTTTTTCTAGATGCCTTAATTAGGCATGATTCTCCTTATTTTTTTGGTGATTGTGATAAATGGGTGGTAAAGGTTATACATTGCCAATTTGAAAATTTGTTAGCTCTTGTTTCTTGGGTAAGTTTCTTTGTTTAGTGTGAAGAGATGGGAGGTGATAGGGTTTGGATCAAGCCTAGTTCTTTTGATGAATTTTGTAGAGACCCTATAGTTTGGCACATTTTCATAGAGGGAGGAATTGTGCCCCTTATGGAGATCCTAGTGGGTCATTATGAGACTCTATTGACATAATTCACTAGTTCTTAGAGTGACAGGAGAGTCACTATTGGAAAAATATCCTTTGAAGTTAATGAGGAGGTTATTGCCAAGTTGATGGGCCTATCTTGCCCTAGCCAAAAAATCAGGAAGCACACCAAGGTGCAAGATTTAGAGAGTCTCAATGCTTTCTTCAAGGGGGATGAGAAGCCTATTAAGAAACATTCAGGTTTTAAAAGGGAGATTCTTCCAAAGCCAAGGGATTTGGTTTGCTTAGTTATCATGAAGTATGTTACTTTAGAGGGGATATTTAAAGTCTTTTATTTCTACTATCTACCATTACTTAACCATTTTAGGGAAAAAATGCTTATAAGTTTTCCTTTTTTTACTTTCCTCCCTAGAAAGCTTGATTAAGGAAACCCTTGAATTTTCTACTTTGAACCTTGAAAAGTTGTCACCTCTGCCTTTGCACCAGGGCCTTATACATTGGCTATAACATTTTAATTTGGCTCTTTTCCCCACCAAACCTATCTCTATTGTCCATGTTGAAGAGTAGGAACCATCTGACTGCTCTCCTGAAAAACCTTCCCTCACTGCTTTTATCAGACCAAAAAGGAAGAACGCACCTAAGGACTATGAACTGAAAAATGTTCTTAAACCCAAACCCTTAGCCAAAAAGAACAAGGGGGTAGTGGGTTTATCCCAATCAAATGTTGTAGCCAAGCTCTGTGAGTTTAAAAATACCCCCACCAAGAAGGACAACAAACTAACGAACAATACCAAAGGAAAAAAGGACACCATATGTCATGTGGAGATGTCAATCATGGAAAGTGAGGGAGGGAGCCCTGTGGATAGAGATTCTAAAGGTGATACTTTTTGACTTCTCTTTTGTGCTATTTTCCCTTGATGCTAAAACTGATTGATTATGGCTTTGGCATATTCATTGGTGCATCTGGCTATTCATGTTTCAGTACTTGGCATATTCATTGGCATATTCGGTGGTTAATATATGGACAGTGATTTGATGGTTTATCTTCAATTTTTTGGTACTGATTATGTCAGATTTTTGTGCAGTTGCACTTAGTTTGATTCAATGTTACTAGTTGTTATCTACATTGGCATGCTTATTCTTAGTCTCTACTTGGTTCTGTTGAGACACATACATGTGATAGCATTTCATTGCTCAAGTTAAAGGTATTTTGTTAAGCTTCAGTTTTCATGAAGACTTTTATTGCACATTCACTTTATTCATCTTTTATGTGCTCAGTTTATACAATTGCATCATCTTTGACAACACATATATTCTATGCCATTTGTAGTATAAGTTTTCTTTTGCATTTACAATGCTAGTAATGAGAATACAAAATGGCAGCTACAGGTTTGGTGCATGATATTTTTTGTATCCTTCACAAAGGCAATTCTTTAACATTTTTTTTATAATGGTTTAGATGGTAACATTAATTTACAAGGAGCAATCAAATGCAGTTTGGTGGTTTGTATTTCAAATAGAAAATACATGATATATTCAGTGGTATTAAGTTAAAGCCATTTATGGCTTTGACTTAAAGTATTTGGGCTTCTCACAAGTGATATGATTTACATTATTCTATCTTCTAGCTGAGCTTTACTATATCTCACAATGGTCATTATAATGTTTGATTTATTTCATATCAACCTTTTGTTAGTATTTAAAATAAAAGCCATTTCATTGGCTATCAGTGATCATAGTATTGGGATTTATATTACTTGTCAACCACATTTATTGGGGTCATCATTTTACACCAAGCATACTTCATGTATCCGGTTTATTATTTTTCACCGAGCATACATTACACTGTTGTGCTTACCATGTTTTTGATAAAAGGGTAAAATAGGTTTTACAAGGACCTGAAACCACAATGTTTACAAAACAAAAAAGAGGACACCAAATTCCAACCAAAAAGACTAGCTGCCCGAGAAAAGATCAGCAACAACCAAGAGAAAAAGACTAGAAAGGTCAAACCAAAAGGAACAACAAAGTAAACACCAAAAAAACCCTAGCAATTTAGAGTCTTGAGGACAGACTCCTTCTCCGCCTCCAGATTCTGCATATCATTGACTCCCTTTTTAAAAGTTTGAATCATCTTCGAAGTAGGGGGGACTTTGCGCTTCAAATTGGCTCTGGTTCTTCTGGAAATGCTCGCATTTGTATCCTGGCTTTTGTCCTCTATTTCCTCCAGATCCACCAACAGAGAACCTTGTTGGGCTTTATCTAGCTTTTTAGTCATCGCGTTAATGGTAATGGCATTGTATCTTTCCATACAGTTGTTTTGCTCAGAAACGGTTTTGATGATATTCCTTATGTTCTCAACCTTGGGATCTATATTTCTGTTACTGTGATCCACATCTTTCTTTTCAATCTCTGCAATCCTAGCACCTAGCTCTTCAATCTTGCTTTGAAGGGCCCAATTTTTTATTTTCAACTCATTAATTTCAATGAAAGTCCATTCCAAGAGTTTGAAGTGGGACTCATAATTTGTTTTGGCAAGGTTCAGAGCATCCAGAGAGGGCTCTTTTCCAGTATTAGGACAAGTATTCTTAGGGTTAGGAATAACAGGTGAGTTATCATTAGTATGTTTATCTGGTAGAGATTCATCGCAAAGCTTAGTTTTGTTGGCATCAAACTCCTCCGACTCAGAGGATTCTTCAGAATAGGAAACAAGGATTTTGGCCTGGGGTTTCTTATCAATAGAGTTGTGCTTACCATGTTATTTGTATCAGCCACATCATTATTCATTACAAGGCAATTGACTTTTCAATGTCACAACAGTAAAATTTGGTTGTGTCGATAGCTATCATTTGATTTTTGTAATAATATTGTCGGTGATCATTATGTTTTGGTTAATAATGGTTCAAACTCCAAAATTTATCAACAGTTGAAAAGGTAGTCGAAAGGAGTTAGGGAAAAATCATTTTGTTGGTTTTTTTTTATTCTAAAGAAGTATCAGCACCACCATGAAGATTGTGAAGCTACAGCATGTAGCTGGTCTTCGAGTTGAAAGTTGGAAGAGCTTTAGTGAGGCCATTATGAAGGTTTTACATAGTTGGCTGGTAATATTTTGGCCGCCATGATAGGTATTTTTTTTTTAGTTTGGAAAATATCATGTTGGCTTTAAACATAACTAATTTATGGGTTAAGTTTTTGTTGAAGATTTGAAATTTGTTAAAGATTAATTTTAGTTTTCATTAACCAGAGTTTATACTCAAGGATTTTGTTATTTCAGTGGCATTCATTGATATTTTTGTGGTTATTATTCAAACTCATTATGGGTATCATGATTTAACTACATTATTTACTAGTTTATCAAAACCCTTGTTATTGTGGATATGGGTTTTTGAGAAAGATAATTGTTTTATGTTCATAAATATATGGCTTAAAGCCATGACTCGAAAAGAGAAGAGAAGAGAAGAGCAGAGAAGAGGAGATATAAAACCAAATAGAGTATTTTTGAAAAATGGATGAGGTTTTATTACTGTGATATCTTTTTGTATTTAAAAGAGAAAAGAGGGTTTATTATAGTGATATATTTTGTATTTGAAAAAGGTTAAAAGAGGGTTTATGTTCTTTATGTTTGTGGTTGTATTACATAGATTATATTGAGTTTTTCAATGAGTATTTGCATTTTCATATATGTAAATACATTTTTTAGTGGGCATTATTGAAAATATTATTCTTGTATCCTATTGTGATTTTGTGAAAACAAATGATTAGTGTAGTTATAATGTCCCAACAGGTTGCATTATCATGAGATTTTATTTCAAAAAGAAGTTGGTGCTTCTAACTTGAAGTGGGTGCTTCAGTTTGTTATTGGAGTTGGTGCTCCACATTTCTATTGGGGTTGGTGCTCCACATTCTTACTGAGTTGGTGCTCTGAAAAAAATTGTAATAAGTTTGGAATAAAGCCTGTAAGGCATTTTGGAATGGTTTTTCTACCCCAATAGGGTTTTCCACTTGACAAATTTTTGTGTCTCTTTTGTGTGATTTGTGCCTATCTTGCATAATCTTTCTTTTAGTCATTTGTAAAAAATGTTCATGCAATGCTCTGATACTTTTCATAGTTTCAAGTTGTCTTCAAGATCATAGTTCAATTGTTCATGTTCATTGTGTGAATGTAAAATTTTTTCCATAAGTGAATTTGTTGTCCTATGCAAAATAAAGCATCAAAAATTGTCCATTCAGCACAATATGAACAATGTACATTATGCTTAGATATGAGTCGTTATATTTGGTTAAATCATTAAAATAATCATTCAAAATTCTGTGTTTACTTTACATTTATAAGGTCACCAATGTTCAAGATCAAAAAGGGATAGGTGTAGGTGAATGTGGATATTGGGATAGAGCCAACCTATGTTAGAAGGTGTCAAAAGTTGGATCAAAACAAGAAAGAGGTGACTGTTGAAAAGATATCTATTAGCTCAGAGTAGATCAATGGCAAAAGGATGTGTAAGCGGTAGGTAACTGTTGAGGAATTGGAGGAGTTTGTTGAAGGCCCTAGTCACTTCTTAGAGTTTAAAAAAATGATAAAAGATGATTCTACCACTTAGTCTTCAGACCACATGGAATGGGAGGAGGATGTGATTAAGGGGGAAAATGGAAATCATGAGGATTTCAACAAACTGTTGGTTCAGGTGGAAAAACTTGAACATAAGGTTACTCAATTGATGTGCTTATCGATAAAAATCATCCACAAGTTTGTTGTCACTCTCTTTGAGGTACTCAAAGAGCAAGTGGAGAAGAATATTGAGGCTGAGGGACCAAATGGGTTGGTGATGATGTCTTGAATCTTCTAATTGAGAAGTGGGATGGACTAGATGAGTAGAGGTTGGGTCTATGTTTTGGGTGGGTGGATCTTTCTCTGCTTTTGGTCCATTGTGTTTTCATGGTTTTTTGGTTTCTTTTGTTGTTTCTAGTCTAGTCTTAATGTTGGAACTCTTGTCTTGGATTCTTTTTTTCCCTTTTCACTTTGTGTGTACATGGTATTGCACCCTATAAATGCAACTTACTCTATTAAAAACATATGAATAGGACATACAAAGTGAATTGGTTAGATAGAACACCTTATTCACACTATCACCCTCTTAAGTTCAACTTAGGGAGGAACAAGATAATGGAAAGATTCATGGATTTTTTCTGAATATGATGCCATGTTAGGCATCTATTTAAAAAATCTCCCACAAAGGGAGAAAAGGAGAAAAATCTTGTTGGAAAAAATGCCTCTCCAAAAGAGAGAAAAGAATGAAGGACTAAGAAGCCTCCAAAATAATATCTAAAACAAAAGGAGCAAGAAGAACATCATTGAAGCACAAATAAGTTGCATATAGCTATCAAAATATTACTACTATAATGTTGAAATTGAAGAACCTCTTCTGAAATCAAGATGATGATCAAGATAAAGAAGAAAATAATTTGCATGAGTGATCTCAGTAAGATTACTTGAACAATTATTAGATAGAGAAAAAAGGGAAAAAAAAAATTATTTGAAGATATAAATGGCACATAAATCTATATGAATGACCTTAATGAAACTACTCAATCAATACAAGTTAAAAATACAAGTGTCAATTTTCTAAAGCCCACTAATCAACAGAGGATGGAATATTTCATCCACAAAATAATAATCAAGAGTTTCCATGTGGTAAATTCTCAATCTCTTTTAAATGCATGGATAACCATCCTCTACATCTATATAGTAAATATAGGAATGAATACTAGATGCATAACCCACTACAAAGTTAAAACGTGAAACAATTAGCATGAACACTATGATAAGTCCCAATATAATTGAGTAGGGAGAGGCATTAAGATTCATTGAATCTATATATCACCATGTAGTGTATGAGGGATAAGAAATAACATCTAAAGTGCACAAGAGAATACCTACAACTAGAAAAGAGTATGCCAAAATAAGGAACACATGGATGAGGCAAGAATTAGTTAGATTCATTGTTATCATGAAGGAAAAATCACTTGATAAAAGTTTAATGAAATATAACTAAGGAACTACACAACCTCCATGGTAGTATAATATAGTGTGAGTACAAAATATGGCATAACAAGATGTGGAAAATATCCAAAATAATGTAAAATAGTGTAACACTTTATCTCAATGTGTCTATAAACAAGAAATTTCTTACAAAAGATGCTCAAAATGCTTACAAAGGAAAGAAATATAAAAATACATATAAAAAAACCCAAATGAAGCCATCCCACATAAATATAAGGTTTCTAGGAGTCAAAATATCCCATTAATCAACTAGAGTGTTAAAGGGGGGAAAATGAATTAATTTATGGTTAGATCTAAAGATATCTAAAAGATCTTTCCAACACTATGTAATAATCACTACAATTGGAGGAACTATGCAAAATTCATGAGTTCAGGAGATGAAAATATATATTTGACTTCAACAAGATATAAAATGCACTAGCAACAACATCTAAGAAAAATAACTACACCATTGGATATTTCCTAGAACCATCTTTCCATAAATATCTTGTGTACAATATTTTAACAACAGAGTGAAAAGGTTATGGATCCAAAAAAATGTTTCCTAATTAGGGCATTAGTGGAAAAAACCCGGCCTCTTAGGTGTTTGACACTCATGGCCTATGTGACCATTGGGATCAGTAGGGATTTGAAAAAATTTCTTGCTCCCACCACTAGTATAGTAGCATCCAAATGGTGGGTTTTGTCAGTTGGGAAATGCTATAGTCACTGGTGGCTATTGTCTTAGTTGTTGTTTCTTAGTGTTAAGAAAAAAACAAATTAAAATTCATGAGTCTTTAAGCCCATACACCTTTTCATTGGAACTAGCACCAGGTTATTAATTCTACAACACTAATAAAGCATGTTGTAATGGCACACATTTTCACCTTAGGAAAATTCCCCATTTATTTTACCTTTACTTTAGAAACTATAAGTTCAATGATGCAAACTCTGCTGCCATCAACTTTTTCCTTCAACATGGCCTTGTAGTTTTGCATCAAAGGAGGAATCTCCATTGGGGACACATGCACACGATGTGGATTTCTACATGCCACACTAGCATCCTAACATGATTCTCACCCCTTGAATCTACAAAAAATTTATATCGTCAATTGGATGTGAAGGTAACGTCTTCTATCCTCCCTTGACTAATAAAAATTATCCTTTTACCTCCATTTTAGAAATTTAAACTCATCCTATCACTTCTTAACTCCTTCATGTAACTTATCCCATTTAATTGTAACTTCTTGTTTATTCTCTCACTCTCTCATTCTCTTAAGATCACTCATACTCTCCTCCTGGTGATTATTTCTCTCTACTTGGATTCTACAACACTTTCTTGTTGCAATTCCACCATCTTTGTAGGTTGATGAATCTCGTTTCTCTCGACATGGTGTCATCTTCTCCTCCCATCCTTGATCGCTAGGATGAGGAAAAGGTGATATTTTTCTTGTTATTTTTGTTTGCATCGTTGTATCTTATAAAGTAGCATTCAAGCCTTGTCTTTGTACTCTATTTGATAATGCCTTTTCCTTTCTCTTCTTTGTATATTTATCCATCTTGTTGCATATCTAGCCATTTGTGGAGGTGGGAATACCAAAATGGGGGTTTGACTGAGGTAGATCTCAAAACACAAGCCCAAAATTTTCTTGTTCTTTTGTGTGTAGGTGCAGACCCTTTATTTGGAATCAGTTAGAAGACTGGATTACATGTGGAAGGTATATTTTTCTACTTTTTCTTTTGTCATTTTCACATTAGAATAGTTTCTACTATTCTTCTTATTGTACGTTGTTTTTCATGTACTTTCTCTATAAAACTATGAAAACTTTGTCAGTCAGGTCTTAAGTAGGCCCTTTGCATTTTTTGTCTATTTTCCAATAATCTATTTGTACAGGACACCAGTGCATCCTTGAAATGCCAATGCTCCATGCTGGAGTTTGGTTCCCATGCTATTGTCCTCAGATAGTGAGTTGTTTGTTCATCAGTTTTAAACCTTTGTGGCTGTTCCACCCAATTCTAAACACACCTTCCTTTTACAAAAGGAAAGTAGTGTGCTATTTTCCCTTCCTTTTCAACCTCTCTTTTGTAAGTGCATACAATGTTTGTCTTTTTTCTTGGAGTATCTAGTAAGGTTGTCTTGATATACTACCATAAAAATATTAATAAAGTAAAAAAGGCTACATCCATGGCCCTCTAAAAGATAGCACCAACATTGATCAAGCCAAAAGGCTTCTTGAAATAAACATAACTACCCCAAGGAATGGTGAATGTTATTTTGTATTACTTAGATTCCTTGCTTTCACTTGGTTGTATCCTAAAAACCCATCCATCATTGATAGCAACTCACAACTAGTGAATTTTTATAACATTTCCTCCATGTTTGGCAATGGATAGTTGTCTTTTAATGATGATATGCTGAGGTTTCTAAAATCTACACATAGTCCAATATCACCATTATTCTTTTTGATAGGTACAAGATTGGACACCCAATTAGAATGCCTGATAGGCTTTATAATCACACCACCCCTTAACTTCATTAGTTCTTCCTACATTTTAGGTGCCAATGTTGGGTTTATTGGTCCTTGTTTTTTCCTGAAGGGCCTTGCATATGGATTGATTGGTATCTTATGCTAAAGAAAATCTTCTTTATATTCTTTGAAATCATCATAAATTAGGAAAATACGTGTTTATGTTTTCCCAATAAAGTAATTAGCATTTCTTTAATCTAGGGTTTTATTTTCTTCTCCACATACACTTTTTTTGCTGCATTTTTAGTTCCCAAATTTATTTATTCTAGGTCATCTTGATGTGTTGAATTTTTCTTAACACTTTTATCATGGCCATAAAAACCCCGTTCCAAAGCAACAAGACCTTTGGGGGTTTTATTATTATTGAGTTGGATTATCTTATTTCCAAACACTCTCTTTTCCATCAATGACCTCTACAAACAATCCAAAATCTATCTCCTAAATTTCATATTGATCTATATATTCCATTAGTTTCAATATATCCTCATCATCATTAAATACATGCTAATTCTAAATGGTTTTTGGGATAGGACTTGTTTGTACCTTAACATTTGAGATACTAGCAAAATTTATATCATCTGGTCTTAATGCTATGTTTGCTAGCAGATCTACCAAAGTATTATTATTTATTCTTATCCAATTAATGTTGAAAGCATCAAAAAGTTATATTGTGTCTCAAATTGCATATTTGTACTGCTTCAACCTATTATTCTTAGCTATAAAATTCAACCTTACTTGAGACACAATTAATTCTAAGTCATCTAAGACTCTTAGCCTTGTAATTACATTTTTGTTTGCTAATTTCAACCCAAGATATAAGGCTTCATAATCAACAATATTGTTTGTGCAAACAAACATTAATGAAAAATAAGAACTTAAAAGTTTTACAATTGGGTGAAATTAAAATAACACCTGGAACAAACCCTTCCTTAGAATAAGTACCACAAAACTACATTGTTTTTGGTTCATATTTATTTTCTTGTTTCATTACATCTCTTTCCATTGGTGTAGATTTCTTGTCTTCCTCTTCTTCATGAAATTCTCCAACCCTGGAGTTATCAATGTATACATCAAAAAGTGAATATGTTCTTCATGTTTTGTCTCCTCAATTATATATGGATCCCATGGCTCTCTAAAGATTTTGATATATTTTCCATCAATAGGTATTATAGGAAAGGACATGTCACATTGCATAATTCCTCCAATGGCAATAGACCACTTTCTAGACAAAAGAATTCCATAGGTGGGATGAATAACCACCATAGTTATAATCATCAAAAAATCCTAATTTGGATATGATGCCAATCTATAAGGTACTTCCTTTATGATCCCTATGATAGTTACCTCTCTTGAATCAACTTTATAACAATTTACATAAGTTCTAGTGATCTTCAATACTAATTATTGCACAATTTTTATTGGCATGTGAACCATAGAAAATTGGAACCTCTTGAGAAAAGAGACAATTTCACATGTATTTTGATCCAATTTTGAGTCCCTTTGCATCATTTAATCTTTAAAACAACATTTATAAGCCCCTAAGACCCATTTTTTTTTATCTAGAGGCCCGTTTTACCTAAGAAATCACATAAAACCCAACAAACAACACTTAATTATCTCATATCCTGAAAAGTCGCCTTCAAAAATTAGTAGTGGGACCCATTCGCCACCTTGGTCGAATGAGTCCCCTCTAGTGGGACCCATTTTCCAAGGGTGGAAAATGAGTCCCTTTTGAGGGAAATTTCAATTTTGAGTGGGAATTTGATTAATTTAACTTAAATTTTTGGTGAATGTCAGCCTCTTAGGTCTAAATAATAGGGAAATAAGGTGTTATTGCTTATAAATACTCATCTCAAGTCATTTTCACACATATTTTTTTCTTTTTTCAAGAGCAATTTCAAAATTCAAGTCTTCCACAACAAGTCTCATTAGCAAAAAGTTGAAGTTTTAGGGCAGTAAACTAGGGTTTTTGTGGGTCTTGAACCTCACTCTTCTTGTCAAGGTCCAACATTGCAAAGGTTTGATAATGGATTCCTATGGTGGATCATGAAGAAATCTAGGGTGAAGAGGTGCAACTAGCCACCAAATAGCACCTAAGGACTTGGTTTCATATTGATTCCATCTTCCATTTTCACTCTATCTTTAGATTAAGGTTTGCATTTTGTTTGTTGCATGTCATTTCATTTCCATTTTTCATGTGTTGTAAGGTTTTTAGGGTTGAGATCTTGCATCATACAAATCATATTTTCATTTCTTATTCTAAAATAATAGAATAGGACTTTTGCCATGTTTTTAGATCTCACTAATCTTTAACACATCTAAGGCTAGGGTTTATCTAGATTTTTCTTCATTCAAGGTTTAATTAACCAACTAGGGTTTTGACCAAGGAAAACCCCTAATTAGAAAAACAATTTTAAGTTGTTTTGCAAGAATTTTCTTAGATCTCGAGTTGGGTTTCCATCAAAAATTGTTGTGCAGGTGTCAAGGTATAGAACAAAAATATGAAGTTGCAAAAATCTAAAAATGGACTGATTTTCCATGCATGGTGAATGAGTCCCTCATAAGGTGTAGATTTGAGTCAGATGTAGATCCAGGTTCCTAGTTGGCAGAAAACAATTTATGTGCAGAAAAGCCCTGACTTGGGATTGATTCACCTAAGGTGGTGAATGAGTCCTAATCAGCTCAAATTTAGACTTTATCAATCTTCCAGATTGTTTTCCATTTTTCTTCTATTTCCTAGGTGCACACATTCTAATTTTTTTTATTTATTTTTAGCTTAATTTGCATTTTTTTCATTCTTTTTAGCTTTTTGGAAACAACAGTGTGTTTTCAAACATAGCATAAATCATAGGTTTTACATTCACAATTAGTCAAATAGATCACTTAATTGGATTTGGGACATCTCATTTAGTTCATATAACATCACACATAGCATAATTTGAATGAACCTCCTAGCATTTTTAGCCCTACCTCTCTCCTTTTAGGTGAAAAACCCTAGAAGAGCTAGAGAAGTGCATTGGTGCCAAAAATCTATGGTTCATTTTGGTGAACCTTCATATTGAACCTAATATCATTATGATTAACATTTCTATTTGCATCTTATGAATTCATTACAGTTTCATCATTTTTCATTGTTTTGCATCTTAGGATTTCTTAAACATTGCATTAGTGAAAGCATTATTTAGACTTCTTTATTGCACTGCATTTCATTACATTATCCAAACATGCTACATTTTCATTTTGTCTTTGCATTGTACATACGTTAAAATATCCATAAAAGACATAAATTTTTTTAAAAAAACTTAAAAAATTTATCTTGTAGGACTCATTCATCACTTAGGGAAAATCAGTCCCACTATAGTTTCTACCTCAGCATTTCCATATTTCATTTTCTTGCATTGCATCTTTTTGTTTTCTACAATTACCTTTCTGTTACAGTTTAGTTTTTTTTTTCTTTTCTTAGAATAAATTTTACTTCTTTTCATGACATTCATGGATAGTTTTAGATCTTTGAAAATCTCCTTTTCCATATTTGTTCCTAGTTCTTTTAGATCAGATTCATTGACATATAAAGACTCCAAAACATAAACATCAAACTATCCCTTCAAACAAATGATTCAAACTAGAAACAACATCTCATCCAAGCCTCTTAGTAGTGTTGATATTGACAAGTTAGATGAAGTTCTTTAGGACTTTCTCTCACTCACTTCATCCTCTAATGCTTGCAATGAGAAACCTAAATCCCTTCATCATAAAGTCCCTCTCAAACCTTTTTCTTGTGATGACTTTGATTTGTTAGATGAATCCCTCCAAGAATTCATCTCGCATAAACCATCCACTATGGTTTGTTGTGACCAAATCACAATACCGAACGTTAACACCTCTAATGCTTCTCTTGAACACCTTAAACCAATTGACGATAATTTACGGGCCTCAAACCTTTTAGTCATGATGATTTTCACTTGATAGATGAGTCCCTTTAGGACTTCATCTCACCCAAATCATCTGGTTTGGTTTGTTGTGAGACATCTAAAACCAAGGATGTTAATGTAATCCAACCTCAACTTATCCTTTACCCACCCTCACATAAAATTCACCCCTCTAACCGACCTCAGTACAACCTCTACCCCCTAAAACCAATGTGTTGCAAAAATCTAGTAATGATATTGTTTCTCATACGTATAACACTCGAAACAACCCATAACCTCCACAACCAACCCCATCCTCCTTACCTTTACCTAATCCATCTAGTTCTCCTCGTTATAGCCCACACACAAAGGCGTATGATCTTGTTGAAAAATTAAAGAATATTCCTGCCAAGAATTCCCTTTGGGATTTGCTTCAAAACTCACCAAATTATCACAACAATCTTCAAACAACTTTAAAAAAATTCATAATTCCACTTGGTACCACTCAAAATGATGTGGCAGTTCTCATCCAAAAAGAAAATCTTGACATTAGTTTCCATCAACATGATCTCCCTCCTTTACAGTTTCATAGACAAAACCATGCCTTTATGATAATTCCTCAATTCAATCACATCGATATTAAATGAACTCTCATTGATAATGGTTTTTCCCTTAATGTCTGTAGTGTGACTCTCCTTGATCGATTAGATGTTGAAAGGTCACAAATAATACCTAATTCCATCTCCATTCTAGGATTTGACAACACAACTAAGCAACCGCTTGGGATAATTACTTTTCCTATTACGGTTGGGGTGGCTAGTTTGTAGACTCCTATCCATGTCATGCCTTATGATCTGTCGTATAATCTTCTTTTAGGCCAACCATGGATTCATGAGATGAATGCAGTGCCTTTGACCCTTCATCACATCATGAAATACATCTATAACAATCATATTTATCAATTTGAAATAGACCACAAGCCTAAAATTTGCTTGCACCTTGAAAAAGGAGTCCCAAGTCCTTTGAAAACATTAATTCCAACATCCAACATAGATCCTTTTGAAATTGAACAAAATAAGGAGGAATCAGTATCTAAATTATTTGGAGATGATTGGGGATCCTTAGAATTCACACCCTCATTTATGGGCGAATACATACTCATACAAAAGAGAGATGAGAAAACAAGACCAACCAATAATCATGTCAACTCAAAATTCTAAAAAATCATCTCAAACATCTATCCCTTATAATTTGGATGACAATGCAACATACACAACAAATTTTGATGAGATAGATTAACAATCCCCACGTAACCCGCAAGAAATGAAAAAAGTTTCTGGAAAAGGCTATGAACTTGTAAAACAATTAGGCTATACTAGAAAAGGGTGTGGAAAACATGAGCAAGGTATTCATGTCCCTATTGAACTTAATACGCAAGAGACAAAAAATGGATTGGGATATTCTTTTTCTAAAATGGCAAAAGCTACTCAATGACCATCTTTGTACATTAACACCATAACACGTCAACCAAAACACAAACTCACAATCAAACATCCTGAATTTCTTGATATAAACTTACCATCTTCATGCAAGTATGTCGATAGCAATGAAGCTATGAAACAAATGTTAGGATTTTATGATAAAACATCCTCACTTACTCATGAAAAACATTCCTCATGCCATGACTATTACCAAGCAAGAAGCAAGTGATATCACTAAAGAATTCTATGAATCTGAAGGCCCTAAATCCAATGCACTCCCTTTAGGAGATACGATTGATGCGCCAATGGATATTAATGATAAAGATAAAGTTATTAAGATTGGGAAGTTCCTTTACAATGAAGAACAAGAAGACACTATTGCTTTACTTCATGATTTTCCTAAAAAAATTGCTTGGAAATATTCTGATATGCCAGGAATTGAACCAAAAATTGTGACGCATAACATTGTCCTTGCTAAAAATGCTAAACCTGTTCGTCAAAAAGATAAGAAAAATACACCCTATCATAGCCTTGCATGTTAAAGCAGAGCTTGAAAAACTCCTTGATGCGGGATTTATTAGACCTATTGATTATTCTCCTTGAATCTCAAGCATTTTCATAGTTGTAAATCCTAATAATCACATTAGCATATGTAAGGATTTTTTAGAATTGAATAAAGCCTCTTTAAAAGATGATTTTTCACTTCCTAACATAGACATGATCGTGGATTCAACTATTGGACATGCTTTGTTGTCATTCATGGATAGATTTTATGGTTATAATCAAATCCTTATTAACCCTTAAGATCCATACAAAACTTCCTTTACAATAATTTGGGGAACATTTTGTTGGGTTTTGATGCCCTTCGGTCTAAAGAATACTAGCACAACTTATCAACAAGCAATGACATTAATATTTCATGATTATATTCACAAAATTTTGGAAGATTATATCAATGATATCCTAGCTAAATCGTTAACACATCAAGACAATGTAAATGTCCTTCAAAAAATATTTGAACCAATACAAAAATACAATATGCAATTGAATCCAAAAACATGTGTCTTTGGCATAGATAGTGGCAACATTTTAGGGTTTGTCATATCTCATAGAGGCATTGAGGTGGAAACAAATAAAATCGATGTAATCATTAACATGCCTCCTAGGAATATTTCTTAGTTACGCATGTTAGAAGGTCGAATTCAAGCTATCAGTCATTTTTTCCATCTTTAGCTGATCGCACATTACCTTTGATGCATCTCCTTTTAAAGGGTGTCCCTTTTGATTGGGATGACGATTTTAATTAGGCTTTTGAGAGTCTAAAAGAATACCTAGCTACTCTACCTATTTTACAACCCAATGTGCCAAATAGACCATTTATCTTGTACATCGCTGCATTTTCTTGTGCTCTGGCAGCATTGTTGGCTCAACATGATGATCAAGGTAAAGAGTATCTCATTTATTACATAAGTCAGACCTTAATTGATTATGAAACTACATAATCAATAATTAAAAACCAATTTTTGGCTCTTGTATTCACTACTAGTAAGTTACGACATTATTTACTAATTGTTGAAATATAGGTTATCATAAAATTTGATCCTCTTAAACACCTTTTCAACAAAACTGATCTTTTAGGATGCTTAGCTAAGTGGGTAATGTTGTTAAATAAGTTTGGCCTTAAATTTGTTTGACAAAAAGCAATCAAAGACCAAGCCTTAATCGATCACTTAGCTAACACTCCTCCTTTTGCTTTACCTACTCATGATTCCTTTCCTAATGATCATGTCATAACAGTTGGCATTAAACCATGTGAATTATTTTTCGATGGGTCTAAGTGTAAAACAGGTTTTGGTGTTGGAGTGGTACTAATTCCACCTAATGGAAAACCTATTCCCGTATCCTATTGATTAAATTTTCTATGCACAAATAATACAACTAAGTATGAGGCATTGATCATAGATTTACGAGCTGCTTTAACAATGAACGCTAAACATATCAAGATCTTTGGTGATTTGCAATTGTTCATCAAACAAATCAATGGTACATATCAAAATAAACATGACAAATTATTAAAATACAAGGATCTTATAATGAAACTATTAGAAAAAATTGACTCATTCACCATTGATAACATCCTACAAAAAGACAATAGACATGTGGTTGCAATGGCAAGTGCAGCTTCTCTTATATCCCCACATTATCCTAGCACAAATTTCACCTTTGTTATCCATCCCATCATGAAACCTTCAATTGATGCTTCGCTAAATGACATTTTGGCAATATCTCAAGATGCCTCATGCGAATGGTATGATACTATATATAATTATTTAAAAGACGGTACCATTCCTGAGTCCACCACAACAAATACTAAAATTTGGCTATGCAAACTAGTAGCCAAATATGTGATTCTTGAAAATGCATTGTATAGAAGATCTTTCAATGGTCTCTTATTACAATGTCTTAAGAATTCTGAAATCCCCATAGCACTTGAAGAAACCAATGCTAGTGCTTGTGGAGGTCACTTTGGAGGTCGGTTGTTAGTGCAAAAACTTATATGTATGGGTTATTATTGGAAACATATGGAGAAATATTGCTTCACTTACATAAAAATATGTCATAAATGTCAAGAACATAGCCATTTGATCCATGCTCCTCTTGCTGAATTCCATGCCCAAGTTCCCATTTGCCCATTTTCAATTTGGGGATTGGATATTATTGGTAAAATTTCACCTCCCTCTTTTGCTGCCCATACGTTTATCATAACTACAATAGACTATTTCATGAAAAGGGTGGAGGTTGTCCCTCTCCATTCTACAACTACTGAAGCAATTTGTTGTTTCATATTGGAACACATAATTGCTCACTTTGGGATTCCTTTTGCAATCATTTCTGATAATGTAACTTCATTTAAGAACAACGAAGTCAAGAAATTTCTTGAAACATTCCATATTCAACATCATTTTTCAACACCATATTATCCACAATCCAATGGACAATCTGAAAATACTAATTGGATTCTACAACAAATCCTCAAGAAAATTGTCAACAAACATCATAAATATTGGCATATACAATTATATTATGTACTTTGGGCCTATCGAACAAGTGTTAGATCATCCACGGGAACTACACCTTATAACCTTTTTTATGGAACTGATGTGATCATTCCCTTGGAGTTAGAAATTCCTACCATGCAAGTTTCTCTCCAAGACCTTATCAATGATGAAACTTATAAATATCAACGATTACATCAACTTGAGATGCTCAACAAACAACATATTAGCACTCTCGAACATCTCCATGCTCACATAAAACAATTAGAACAAAGACATAACACACAAGTAATACCTTGATCATTTTCTAAGGGAGATTTTGTTCTTATTGAAATCAATGCATTACTAGTCCTAATAATGAAGATCCTGATAATGAAGATAAAGATAAATTCAGCCCTAATTGGTTAGGCCTTACAAGGTTGATACCAATTACGGGTCTGGTGCTTATCTCTTAATGCAGCTTGATGGAACACCCCTTAAGGAACCTATTAATGCTACATATTTGTGTTGGTATAATCTTTTACCCCTTTCAATAGTATGATTGATACAATAGGGTTGTTTAAAGTTATTTGATGTTATTATAAATAACTTTCACATTGCTTTGTTCTTGACAACTAATTTTGTGTTTGTCTTGAACATTAAGGTAATTATTTAAGTTCATTTTATAATTTTTTTAGGCTTCATACTATTCACCTTCATGTTATGTTCAGTTAGATCCTTACTAGTGTATTTAATTTCACATATTCTTTTCTCAGTAACAATGTTGTATCTAAAGTGAAATTGCAATATGTTTTACACTATATCACATTAATCATGTTAAATCATTTTGACATTAATTAAATAATTTTACCATAAGTCATTTAATTAATCACATAGAATTTAGCATCCACACAAAGAGACACATCATAATAACACCAAATACGCATGTATATATATATCAAAGTTTTATATACATCTTAATATCATATACAAAGTCATAGTGGTCTGTGAGAGCTAGACCCCTTAGGATATGGCACTTGTGATCCAGTCCCCAGATGTCATGAGATGGTCATGGGTGACTGTGATCATGAATTTCCAAGTCTAAGTGCATACTCTAGACCCTGTACTCGACCAACAACTACAAGTTTCTCCTCTACCATTTGATCCCTCTTCACTCATGTCTATGATAGCTCTACATACAATCTCTCTATCTCTACTGAGGTTTGTCCTAACTGTATTACACTCTCAACTCGATGGAGTTGTCTCCTCACACTCTTGTACACTTCCTCTAACCTCATGAAAGGTCTTAGTGACTTTGGATCCTCCTCCATGATCAGTGGGGGCACGTAGTCAAAATCCATCTCCTCCTCATCGATGGATGCATATGCTATCTTTAT
The DNA here is from genome assembly GCA_007258455.2 of Sequoia sempervirens. Lineage (NCBI taxonomy): Eukaryota > Viridiplantae > Streptophyta > Pinopsida > Cupressales > Cupressaceae > Sequoia > Sequoia sempervirens. Next base: position 298,183,478 of record VDFB02058242.1, on the reverse strand, counting down.
GGTAGCCTGATGATAGAACTCTTGATAGTCTCTCATCACTCCTGCAAGATACATAATGTACACAATTAGTAACTCATCATCATGATATATATATATATATATATCTAAATATAAAGATAAATCACTAAAAGGACATGTGTAATAGTAAATGTCATCACCTATGTCTCCAGTTGGCTAAGGAATGTCAACCTCATCCTCTTTGGGGGATATGGAGGATGTGCTAGCCTCTCTCTGACTCTGGGTGATGATGTTTGTTGTAGCTACTACCTGTGATCTGGTCCTGTAATTATGTGAGGACTCTCCATGCTCATACTGATCCTTAATAGCTACCTCATCACCCTCACTCAGGTATGGCTCCTCCTCGTAAGAATCATCTTCCTCATAATCCTCCTCCTCCTAATCCTATCCTCCATCATGGTCCTCATAATTAGGGGCCTCAAACTAGTACTCCTCATCGATAACATCTATAAAAATATCTGTTGGCCTATACTGTACCTCCTCTACTCTCTCCTTCACCTCATCACCCTCATCTGGTGCTATCTCTGCATCACCTATAGGGAAATCCATGGGGAACACAGGAGTTGGTTGTGCATATGACCACCACTTCTCATGCTCATCTCTATTGCCGACATCATCAACGTCAGATGCTGGTGGTTGGTTGTGATCTGAATCATCAGAATTACTCTCACGAACATGATCTATAGTTAGCAAAATAGTATCAGTAGCCTCTTAAGACGGCGCACTGATCATCTAATGAAGGGGCACAACCTCGATGGTGTTTGTACATGTCCAAACTATCACAAGACTCTCCCATAATAGAAAGGTTTTACAACATAGTCATGCCTCCCAGCTAGATACCTATCCATCTTCATCCTCTGTAACTACCCTGTGGGATCTGGCCACTATAGAGTGAGTAGATAAAGTCTCCATAGGATCTCGTCCTTCTCTAGCTGGTCAAATCTCACCCTCCAAAAGTGTAAATCCCCATACTACCACAAGCATCGCAAAGGATGGTTGAATGCTCATGGATATCTTATAGCTATAGCACAAGTGAATCTGATAGGCCTGGTACATGTGATATGATTGAGGCACCACACCTGTAGAAGCATACAGTAGACCATATTGTCAATCTCTCAAAACACAAAATGACCAAGATCATAATACAAGTGTGCTAAAATGTAGCGGCCCCAAGCATAGACTATCCTCTACTCATACATCCCTCGTATCAAGTGTACCAATCCTCCATCCAAGTGTGTCGCTCATCCATCTAGATTGAGAACCAGTACCACTATGTGCATCATAATCCATTTGACCATAGGAGCTCATGAATACAACAACATGGGAAGCTCGATCCATGCTCTAACCCTTTCATCATGTATAGGTCCACCTAAATAATACTGCATATCTCTCTTCTTCTCCCTAAATGATCGATCACCCTAGAAATATACCTGCTCTCTACGAATGGGAACTCAGAGAATGTGGTGTACGTCCTTGAGAGTAATAGTCATTTCCTTGGTGGGAAGATTAAAGGTAGAAGTATCAGCATCCCAACTCTCACAAAAATCCATAAGCATGGCATCATGGTATCTCATAGGTGGCATAAGGTATGCCCAATAGACACCCACTGACTGTAAATGCTCTATCTCTAATGTTGATACCGCTACCGCATTATCTCTCAGAAATGTGAGTTTTCTTCCCCCTATCCACTGTTGCGACTATGTAGGGACCTATAAAAATCATCACAAAATTCTCTAAATTTCATCTAATTTCTTCAATTTCACATATTTCATTAGGAAAGTGTGCTAAATTCAATCTAGTATGCTTTTCTAATGGCCCTAGATGCGTTAGAACCCTTCTTGGACACGTTGCGAAGAAATGAGACACTTTGTGAACAAAAGGGACACTCTACAAACAAATGGGACACTTTTTGAAAGCAGGGGAGGTTTTGCGAACATTTTTTCCAAGACCCTAAATTAACCTATCCATGCATTACAATTATTAAATCATTACAAAAATCACAAGGCGAAAGTTGTAGAATTGACTTACCTCATGATACAGCTCAAGTGTGTGCCACTTGCTCATGGAGATCATCTAGCTACAAAGGTGTGTAATCTCATCTGCTCGGCATGTTCTTCTCTCACTCATCACTCTCAAGCTACAAGAAGGTAAAATAAATAGTAAGTGAAAAGTTACTTTCTTCTCCTTCTTTTACTCCCTTTTTATCTCTTTTTACTTTTACACATTAACATAAGGTTATTATCTTTTCAAGACCTCATAACAGAGATCTCCAAATCAACATAATGGGAGCTAGGGTAATTTGTTTTCACCATTGCTTCATACGTTCAAATCATGATTCCGCACCCAACATCATCACCTGTCTATTGTTATGTGGCATGGTACTTGGAAATGCCCTATGATATGATGTTTCTTGTTCAATGTGGCTAGATTTCTACCTTGATTCCACCTCTATAAATCAAGCGAAATCAAGGGGGTGCATACACCTACCCTCGAATTGCATTCCTAGGAGTTAGATAAAAGAATTTTTGGATAATTAACAAATGTGTTGCAAGATGCAGTTCCAAATGTTGTGGTTTTGTAGAAAACTACACTAGGGGCTTCATTCTTCTGCCTTTTGAATGAGTGTCCTTTTATGTAATAGAGTGCATCATTTAGAGTGCTTTACCTTACATATGCACATAGAGTCATATGGGTACTAAAGTGGGGGCTAAATGCACTGTATAAATTTGGACCCTCTTGAGAAAAGAAACAATTTCATGTGTAATTTGACCCATTTTGAGTCCCTTTCCATCATTTATTATTTACAATATTTATAGGCCCCTAAGACCCATTATTTTTTATCTAGAGGCCCATTTTACCTAAGAAATCACATAAAACTTGACAAACATCTCTTAATTATCTTATATCCTAAAAACCCACCTTCAAAAATTAGTAGTGGGACCCATTCGCCACCTTGAACGAATGAGTCCCCTTTGGTGGAACCCATTCACCAATGGTGGCGAATGAGTCCTTTTTGAGTGAAATTTCAATTTTGAGCAAGAATTTGACTAATTTAACATAAATTTCTAGTGAATGTCAGCCTCTTAGGTATAAATAATGGGAAAATAAGGTGTTATTGGTTATAAATACTCATCTCAAGTTACTTTCAGACATCTTTTTGTCATTCTTCAAGAGCAATTTTAAAATTCAAGTCTTCCACAACAAGTCTCATTAATAAAAAGTTAAAGTTTTAGGGCAACAAACTAGGGTTTTTGCAGGCCTTGAAGCTCACTCTTCTTATCAAGATCCAACATTACAAAGGGTTGATAATGGATTCCTATGGTGAATCATGAAGAAATCTAGGGTGAAGATGTGCAACTAGCCACCAAATCACACCTAAGGACTTGGTTTCATATTGATTCCATCTTCCATTTTCACTCTATCTTCAGATTAAGGTTTGCATTTTGTTTGTTGCATATCTTTTCATTTTCATTTTGTATGTGTTGTAACGTTTCTAGGGTTGATATCTTGCATCAAACAAATCATCTTTGCATTTCTTATTCTAGAACAATACAATAGGACTTTTGTCATGTTTTCAGATCTCCCTAGTCTTTAACACATCTAAGACTAGGGTTTATGCATTTTTTTCTTCATTCAAGGTTTAATTACCCAACTAGGGGTTTGACCAAGGAAAACCCCCCATTAGACAAATAATTTTAAGCTATTTTGTAGGAATTTTCTAAGATCTTGAGTTGGATTTTTGTCAAAAATTGTTGTGTAGGTGTCAAGGTATAGAACATAAATCTGAAGTTGCAGAAATCTAAAAGTGGACTAATTCACCATGCATGGAAAATGAGTCCCTCCTAAGGTGCATATTTGAGTGAGATGTAGATCCAGGTTCCCGGTTGATAGAAAATAGTTTCTATGCAGAAAAGCCCTAACCTAGGATTGATTCACCCAGGGTGGTGAATGAGTCCCAGTCAGCTCAAATTTAGACTTTATCAATCTTCCAAATTTTTTTCCAGTCTTCTTCTATTTCCCAAGTGAACACATTCTGAAAAATAGCATTATGTTTAGTTTAATTTGCATTTTTGTTCATTGTTTTTAGCTTTTTGCAAACAACAATGTGTTTTCAAACATAGCATAAATCATAGGTTTTGCATTCACAATCAGTCAAATAGATCACTTAATTGAATTCAGGACATCACATTTAGTTCATATAACATCACACATAGAATAATTTGAATGAACCCCCTAGCATTTTTGGCCCTACCTCTTTCCTTTTAGGTGAAAATCCCTAGAAGAGCTAGAGAAGTGCATTGGTGCCAAAAATATACAATTCAACATGATATTGAAAGAAACCCTAAATCAATCATACATTTTTTTAACACTTTGTGATCAATAATCAGAGTTATATAGAAAGGGTCCACTTAATTTGGGAATGCTCTAAGTGTGTCACCCAAGAACACTTGAGGGTCATTATTTTTGTTTCCCTCAACTTCTTTTATCATCACTTTACTTACTTCAGGATGACAACCCACCCTTTTCTCATTGGAAGTTGTAGCAACACCATTAATAAGGTCCATTGTCTTATTTATATGCTATTCAATACTCATTATCTCAATAATTAGGACTAATACTTTTACTTTTGATAACAATTGGAACATATCATTTGGGATATACTTGGTACTGTACCAGTGTACTTTCCACTAGGGCATCCGAAAAATCAGAAATTTTTTGAATTTTGATCGTGGCAAGTTATTCTTTGAACCAATGCCACAAGTACATTGCTTCAAAGAGGGGAAAAATGTAGACATGCAAAATTAACATTCTACATTTGATCAGGTTCATTCATCAACTGAACTAGATTTCACATTAGGTTCACCTTCATTCATTAAGCAGATAATTTCATTAATCTCCATTTCCTAAGGTCATTTAAAATCAAATAAACATTATCATCAACCTTTTAATAAATCAAACATCCATTTAAATCAAATCCTAAATGATATTCCATCATTTTCTGATTTAAATAAATCAAATATCAAAGTCCTAAAATTTAGACTCACCTAATCATCATTAAACTAACATAATCATCATTTATTTAATCTAATCCTGATTAAATGCTAATCTTACCCACTTGCATTCTCTAGATATCTCCACTTGCACAAATAAATCAATTTATTGATTTATTAAAACCCTCATTTTCCCTCAACATGACAAGTTGTTTTGTCCCTCCAACATGGCATTTATTGCTGTTTTTCTTGTCCCCCTCTCAAACTTTATTGCAAAATTTGAATTCAAATTCTCCCTCTCATGGGCACTCTTCCCAAATCTTGCACAACCATTGGCCTATCATCACTTGACAAGTGTCCTCTTCTCATTAGAGGATCTTTAGTCCCACATTCACCATCTTGGCCAATCTCTCATCAAGAAAATCTATAAAAGAAGGCCTTCATTCTAATTCATGGATCCACAACTTTTATGCAAGGTTACTCTCTTAATTTGAGAACTCATCTTGCCAATCATCTCCATTGCATTTACATCATCTTGAGCTTTGATCAAGGGTTGGGAAAGGGTTACTATCACATGTAACACCAATCCAATATGGAATAGGTGATTATCTTGCTTTTGAAATGTCTTCTTGATGTTGTTTTTGTTATTTGTGGCATTTCTTTAGCATAGATATTTTATTTCATAGAGGTATTTTGCAGATTTGTATGTAGACTAACCCTTCTAATGAGTATTTGAGGTTGGTTTTACTTGCAGATTTAGGGTACTTCATTGTGGTGCTAGAAGGAGGGCACTTCATATATATTTCACATGCATATATATTAAAAAATCCAGGGAACACGAACACTCTTTATTGGATCTGTGTTTGATTAATCTGCATTTGTTCTTTTTGAATCTATATGCTTCCATTTTGGCACAGGAAAATAAATACACCGATTAATATTGCTATCTTTGTTTCCATGCTCTGTCTTCCTTCTCTAGTTAATAGAGATTGTGCACCGTATCCTTTTGGATTTACCATCTACTCTTACAAGTTGAGCATTTAATATTTGTTGTATGTGTTTGCTGTGGAACATGGGTCAGAATTAAAAGCCTTTTACTTGCTATTTTGCATGACCTGCATTTAGCTTTAAAAATCTTTCGAATATCATTGTAGAGCTCAGATTTACACAGGCCAATGGCATTTCGTTTGAAAGCTCTTTTAAACTACTCCAAGCTGTGCAATGAAAACACACTAAATAACTTGTGAGGCGTGGTTTTGGTAGCCACAATCAAATTTCCATGAGATAATGCCAACAAGACTCTTTGCAGACGTAGACAACACTCATTATTGAAATGATACTTTGACAAGATTATTTTTTAAAAACAACTTATACTTGAGTCAAAATGTCAGTGGTCTTTGTCGCAGCCTATATTTAAAGCACTCCTTTGAAATATTTCTTCTTTTTTTTTTTTAGTTCTCCAAATAATGAGTTGATTGACATTCTTTTGGGCTACTCCATCGCTTGCATAATCTCTGTCAAAACATTCAATTTCTGGAGGAGTCAGGAAAATAAACTTTTTTATCTGTTGGTGTTTATTCATTCTTTCACTGTAGCTTCTCTTTTCTTATCCGATTGGGAACATTTTTCATTATTGATAAGCGATGCATGCATCACTTTGAGTTGTTTGTGATTGGCTCCTAGTTCAATTCTGTGGAGTAAAGGCATCATGTGAAGCCAAGTGAAGCTAGATTACTTCTACACGACCAAGGTACATTTTTTTCCAGTCCCCCATTGATGCTCGGTGAAGGATTTATAGAGGCTCTCATAGCAGACCTCGGATCATAGAAAATTACAAATCTATAATCTTTAGATCGCTGGTTGGCTTCAAATTAAAAGAGAAAAGGTACACTAGTTGATTTCGCAAGGTTGGATTGTCAACTAATTTTGGCGCAGCTACTTTGCTCTATAACATCGAGACTAAGGAAGATCAATATGATTCAAGCATTTGAAAATAGATTTCTTTATGCTTTCTACAATCAGTGATTACTATTAAGCATTAAAGTCTGATATTCATGCATTAATATTGATATCACAGCTACTTTTTTGCCTTTGAATCTTGTTTCTTATTTCCATGATTGTAGCATTGAATGCATTGAATGCTTGTTTCTTACGCACAACCAACAAAAGATCCCACACTATGGTTAGTAGCATTGAATGAATTGAAGATTGAATCTTGTGACCTTGATTTGCAACTGTGATCTCAACGTTATGAAGGCATCCTTTCTTCCTGAGATTGCATTTTTTTTATCGATCTGCTCTTAGAAAGTGCTTTAAATATCTTTGGTCTTTGTGTTGCGAGTAATGTCTCAGTTTCTATTAGAAATTAATCTGTCGGTGTCCTTTGCTATGCTTCAGCATTATCTATTAGAGGCAATAAATGTGGCGATCTGTAAAATTAAAGCTAATTGCGGTGTTCATTGTACTTATACATTTTATATAGTAGTATGATTATGTTTGGTGGAAGACTCCACTATGCATTCTTCCTTTAAGCGATATTCTTGCATTTAAGATTGATATCATTACGTTGGACAGTAGTGTGATGGTGTTTGGTGGTGTTTGATAGTGATAATATTGCATTGGCCAGTGGTATTATTGTTGGACTTCTCCTTTTTTTGTTTTGGTTAACACTCTCATCGAATTTATTACTTTCAGATAGTTGTGTGCCAAATTGGAGAGGAAAAAGGTCAGTTAATAATTACATGCTATTATTTTTCGGATTCCCTTGCTAGCTTGTAAACTACTAAACAATTCTCCTAAACAATTCTCCTGCTGTCAAGTCTCCTTTTTACTTATTTAATATGAGAGTTATTGAAAATTCTGACTGTGATCGTGTTGTCTAAATGCATTTTCAAAGCTGAAATCTCCCTGTGCCTTGTTGGCACATGTCTGACATGTCTGATGCATCTATTAAACTCTGACAAAACTCCTGCATGCATTATGTTTTGATGGATGTCTTCTTCTTGTTCATTAAACTTCATTTGTAGGGTGTTGCGCCTTTACACTTACCAAACGCATTTTCTTAAATTGTTAAAAATCATTAATGCATGAAGCAGGGTCGTACAACGTTCACGGAAGGAATTTACATGACAATACCCTCTTTTATGGGCAAGCAGGAAGGAATTCTCTTTATGGTTTGCTGATTTCAAAACAGGCACTAGTTTTTATATAGATATTATTTTGTTGTTGCAAATTTAATGCCTGAAATTTGAAGATTGGATAATTCAAAAGTTGGAGGGAATTAGAGGGTTCCAAAAGAAGGTTTGAAATATTTATCTGTTAGGGGGTTGACTTATTAAAAACAATTTATTTTCTTTGTGTTATAAGTTGATTTATCATTGTGGTCTTTTTTGAGATAACAAAAAATTTAAACTCATGATAAGGATTTTAAAAGGTGTTTTCTTTATGGTTGGTAAAATTCATGAGCTTTCAAAGTTTATCACATCACTTTGATAGTCAACATATGAGATTACGATGATACTTTTGAAAGAATTATGCTTTATGATTGATTCATTTGGCTCAATGTTCTTAGTAAATGGGGAGTAGTGAATGTGATATCTTTTCAATATCAAATCGTGATGCAATCCTTCTTTTATGATCATCCAAATCAATTGTTTCTTCAAATTGAAATCATGTTATTATTTGGGGTTAATGATCAAAATGAATGTAATGTTCTAATTTCTACATGATTTTCTTTTCTTTTCATAGGTACAAGGAAAGCGAAAAGTCAACAAAGGTACAAAAAAAAACAACGAAGGCACAAGGCACAAGGAAAACGAAAGGAGGAGGATTTTTTTTGAAAACTCAAAGTGTTTTTAAACACTTTAAGTGTTTGTTCAACACTTCTTTACGAAATTGTTACCTTTTCGCTCCTAGGACACTAATTTTCGTTTGGGTCTAAAAAGAACAATTTGATTTTTTCCATTCGCAAAAGGTTAAAATTCATGCTTAGACACTTACTAAATTTCATTTTGGGCTAAAAAATTAGACAAGCAATCTTCATATTTCATTTGGTGCTTAAAACAAATCAAACAATTGCTTTGGAAGGATAAAATGAATGTGTGATTGCCTTGTTTTGTGGTTACTTACTTAAACTAAAGTCATTGAAAAGGACGTGTGCGCTTCTCTCGCGCTTCCAAGCGATCTTGAGAATCAAAAGGCCTTTTTGGTGATTTTGGTGTAAGATAAAGTGATCACCTCCACACTTCGATTTGGGCTTAAAATTGAACAATATCTTGTGCGAGTGTGAGTAGGGGCATTTTCGTGTATATTCTCTTTCTTTCTGTCATCAAAGATTGATCGAGTTACGGATTGTGTCTTTGCTTTCTTTTGTTTATCCTAGAGGGCCTGCCTTGGAGAAAAAGTACTCACCCAAGGGAATGACTCAACTAGTAACACTCTAAAGCCAAGAGTATTTCCAGCTAGGATATAAATGTGGATATTGGAAGAAACACCAATATCACGTGGTTGACTCCAACAAGATGGATCTGAAAGGGGACTCTTGCCACGTTGGGTCAACTCCTACGAATGGAAAGTCCTTACTAGAACCCATGTGCTAGAGTTTTCCAAAATCCTTAATCTATTTTTTGGTGCAAGAATGGTCATTCTGAAGCTACCCCACACTTTTACGGTCTTTAGTAGAAATGGAAAACATGCCATGGGAATTTCATGGGTGTTGATGCTTGGTTGCCCCATATAAGTGAGTGTCGTGGAGGGGAGCCAGTGGGGTCAAGCATCTAACCATTCGCTAAAAATAAGCGTAGCTAGACTTGTCCAAGTGGGGATTCAACAAATATTGTCTTACACATTCATAGGGCTTGTACTTGTCTTGGTTTGAAAACACAGTGTTGTATTCAAAAACATTTGCAAAACAAACATTCAACATGATTTTCAAAATTTCAAACCCTTTAGGAGGCAAATATCATTGACCAAATTCTTGTGTTGTTGCTTTCCCTTGGGATTACATCCTTAGAGGTTCCTAAGCACTTGAATTTACATCTCAATTTGCCCCCTAAAGTTAAACAATAGGTAATCTTTGCCTTAAATTCATCAAAGTTTTGCATAATATACCTTGTGAAATGAGACGAAGTTGAGACATTGAACATTCAGTTTGAAATCTAATCAAAGAAAGTGTTTTTGGTAAAATAAAGCCATTAAGCAAAGATAAGCAAAATGAATTTTCATGTGTGATTGGAGAATCACAAATCCCAAAGAAAAAATCATTGAAAATCCAAAAATGAATGTTCAAATGAAATCATTTCTTGGTTACAAAGGTCTTTAGGAAGCATATGCATGCTCTTCAATACCTAGGTCTAGGAAAACAAAGTGGTCTTTTTAGGTTCATCTAGGCAACAAAACATATCAAAACTTTTCATCCATCCTCCAAAACAACATCATCACATAAATCATCTTTTGAAAAACCTTGAAATCATCCTTGAAGTGCTAGGCTTTATGAAAAAATCAAGCAAACACCAAAATCATTGATACCAAGTCCTTGAAACATTTATCAAAACACCTTTTGGCTAGGCATGTGTAGATGCATCCTTTTGCATATACTTAGTCAAAATTATCAAAAATCATCCTGCCTAGCTTAGTGTATGTAGATGAATCCTTCTTCATATACTTAGTGAAACAATCATCTTGTTTGGGTAGGTGTGGGTAGATGCATCCTTCTCCTCACACATATCCAAATCATCATCCTTTGAACAAAACTATCCTTTAGATCATTATCAAACATCTTAGGGTCTTTTTGTTCAAAATCCAAATCCAAATCCAAATCAAGATCAAGGACAAAACCTCAAAACCTCAAAATCTCAAAATCCAAAATCCTAAAAGCCTAGTATTTCATTCAAGATTTATCAAAAGCCAAAAACATCAATAACATCCACCTTTAAACATCACCATCATATTATCATCACCTTTGATCCCCAAAAACCATCATAAAACTTTCACTTTGGGACATAAAATAGAGATTAATCCAAAGAGTCAAGAGATTCATCTCCCATATTCTTGAAGATTGATCCCCGTTTCATGGTTCTAACTAGATCTCAATACAAGAAGAGTATGGAAGCCAACAAAGAAACATCCGCTTCAACTGATCTTAGCCAAACCACTCCTTAAATGAATCCCATTGGGGATGGAAATCTCACAATTAGCCTTCCAACTTCATCACAAAACCCACAAGAGGAAACCCAAGGGGAGGATGTTACCTTTGGAATGTCTCACAAAGAAGTAGCTGAAATGCTCCAAAATCCAGACAACCATAAAATCATCAACATCATGATGAGACTTAACCCTTTGTTGTACATGCTTGAACTAGCAAAACAAGGGGCCAAGTTGCCTTCGGATTTTGATGTGAGCACTATAGTGGAGACATCTTTTCCACCAATCTCATCCACCATCCCCATTTCATCTACACCCCCATCTCAAAACATCACGAAGAATATCCTGCAAATCACAACATCATTTGCTCCAACTCTTGAAACCCAATGTTAACAAGGGAAACACATTTCTCAATGCTCTTCAATCACATCCCCTTGTTAATAATCAAATCTTGGACATAAACACCACATTGGAACAAAACATCCCCCATAATCCATTACAAAAAAAATGTTCCTCTCACTTTACATTATGATGCATCATCAACATCTTTTCACGGAGCACCTCAAATTCCCCTCCTCACAAATTCACAAGAGGAGGGAGACATGTTCAGACCAGGGGGCATTTTCAACACCACAACACTCTTGCAAGGATTCATCCCCCTTACATTTCCACCTCTCCCACCATCACCATTGTCATCTACACCACTCCTTGGTTTAGGGCTTCCCCCTCTATCGAGTATCAATCAAAACAACATCCTGACCATCAATCAAAACATTTTTCCAAATGCTCAAAAGTTATTGTTGACATCACAACAACAAACGACAAGCACACAAGCAATGGCAACGTCATCAAACACCCCCACAACATCGCAAAGCATGGTCTCTCAAGGGCCAATCACATCAACGACGCCACTTACCATATCAACAACACCATCCACCAATCACGTAATCAACACGACAACACCATCCACCAACCAAATAATCAACACAACAACATCATCTACCACCATACCAAACCCACCACCACCCCCACCACCACCAACGTTCACCACATCAAACCAATTTGATGCAACATTACAAGCCGCTTTTCAAAGAGAATACCAACAAGTGCAGAAACAAAAATCCATGCAACAAGCCGCTGAAGCTACACAAGCTACCAAAGCTACACAAGCTGCAATACAACTGCAACAAGCTCAAGCATTATTACAACAACAACAACAGCAACAACAAGCTGCTCAAGCTTCCCAAGCCACGCAAGCATTGCAAGTACAAAGGGTCGCTCAAGCACAGCTATTATTGCAGCAACAAGTCACACAAGCACAAGCCCAAGCACAAGCTCAAGTGCAAGCACAACAAGGACAAGCACAAGCACAAATTCTTGCACAAGTAGTGCAAATGCAAGCATATCAGCAAGCACTAAAGCAATACCAAGAGCAGCAAGAAGCAGCAGAATTGGCAGCCCAACAACAAGCATTGTTAGAATAGCAACAAGCGCAGCAGCAAGTACAACAACAAGCGTTGTTGGAACAACAGCAAGCGCAATGACAAGCACAAATCCTAGCACAACAAAAACAAGAGCAACAACAAGCATTTTTCATCCAAAAGCAAGTAGAAGCCTACTTCGCCCGCCACAACATACCGATACCATTGAACAATGCACCAACCAACCCATCCATCCAAACCATGATTGCAACACCTCAAAACACATTCATCCCACCCCCTGATCTGCAAGGCGATGTAATGACACAACTCAGGTTGTTATCACAATAAGTGCTCGACCTTCAGTCGGGACGGACAACCAAAACGCAAAGCAACTTGTGGCCCTATCCATTTGATAGGAGCCTCGACATGAAACCATTCCCTAAGGGATTTGAAATCCCCAAATTTGACAAATATCGAGGGACGGGAAACCCTAAAGATCACATCAGGGAATTCCAGGTTGATTGTATGGAGGTTGCATATAACGATACTTATCTGATGCGGCTATTCCCTAGGAGCTTGGCAGGAAATGCTATAGAATGGTTCTCTCGCTTACCCTCAGGCATCAGAACATTCCAGGAAATCAGAGATGAATTCATTAGAAATTATGCATGTAACATTACAATGGATGTTAGTCTCGAAGAACTATACACTCTAAAACAAGGAAAAAATGAATCTTTTGCTTCATTTCTTCAACGATGGTGATCTAAGGCCAATCGGAGCAAGTGGACCATGCCAGAAGAGCAACAAGTTTGCACAATCATCACCAACCTTCAAAGCTACTTGTCATTCCACCTCAAGGTTTAGGGAATCACCACCTATGATCAACTGATCTCCAGGGCACTTAGCATCAAAAGAGCCCTTGCAACCCAACCCATCGAATCAATGCCATATCATGAACAACAAAACAATTGCCCACCATCAAATTACAATGATAAACCTCATACATGGGTGAGAAATAAAAAAATCACTAATGATGGCGTCGTCGATGCCAAGGTGGTCATTAGTGGTCCACGCCAAAATACACCTGCACCAAAAATCCAACCACAACGCCAAAACACTCATCACACAACATACCAACCCAATAATCCCACCATCAATAACGTCAATGACCAAAGAGGACCACCTCAACGCAAGACTTATCCCAAACGGAAATACACTACTTTGGGGGAATGACTTGAGAACATCATGAAAAAACTAATCAATGAAAAACTCATCCAAGCTCCCACATTTGAGAATTATCAAGAACCTGATGTCAAACCTCCTTGGTACAATGAGAATCAACTATGTGAATTCCAAAAAATCAAAGGCCACACCACAAATAATTGCATGAGACTCAAGAACATCATACAAGATCTCATTGATAAAAGAATCATAAACGTGGAACCACCTTCAGGGAATTAGGACCTTAAAATCTACACGAATCCGATGCCGAATCATGGAAACAAAGGGAATAACAAGGATAAAGGAAAAGGAGTGTAAATCATGTATACGAAATAGTTGTTGCCAACCTCAATGAAAACTGCATGGTCATCACCATCAAAGGTGCCCATGCCGAAGATTGTGGAGTCATCACAAGAGGCAGCAAAGTCACCATTCTAGGATCATCCCAACCAAATAGAGTCCCTACATCAAGGGTCATTCTATATAGCTACAATGTTGTAGACCAACTCAAAAGAACGCCAGCACACATCTCCATCATCGATTTGTTAAAAATCTCATCAGCGCATAAAAAGATCCTTGAGGAAGCATTAGCCTCATCTACCATCCCCGCAGACCTCGATGCGGAACAATTCCAAGCTATGGTCAGAAACATCATAACACCTAATCTCCTTATGTTTTCTGACCAAGATTTTCCTGCCCAACCATCTCACAATCACGCACTTCACTTGGAGGTCATTATGAACAAAAGAAAAATCAAAAGGGTCTTGGTGGATGGAGGTGCAGGTTTGAACATCTGTTCTTTTAGCCTCATCAAGCAGTTGAAAATATCAGAAGATTCCATCGACAAAGGCAAGGGCATCACAATAAGAGCATATGATGACCAAGAAAGAGTGTCTCAGGGCACAATTAAGCTCCCTATCCAAGTAGGGACAACACTCATGGAAACCACATGTCAGGTCTTGGACCTCGAATTGCCATACAATATCCTCCTGGGATGCCCGTGGATTCATGTGATGAAAGCCATAGCATCAACCTTCCACCAATGTGTGAAATTCACACATAATGGACAAGAGGTTACCATCCATGGAGATCCTAAGCCATTTTAATACTGTAAGAACCTTGAAGCCAAATACTACAAAATCCCCCAAGTGCTGAAAAATGATGAGGGCCCATCCACATCATACATCAATCCTGCCACTCTCACGTCCACTTCTACGACAAAGACACCTGCCATTCCCACCATATCCGATATCAAAATAATCATCCAAGAGGATGGTTGTGGAAGTTATAGGCTCCCTAACAATGCTTTTGTGATAGGAGAGTTACCACAATCTCCAAGATCACGAGGACACCCAAAAGAAAATCAAGCTCCCACATCACAAACCTATCCTCAAAATTATCCTGAATTCACAAGATGGGGAGACCTTGGCCATGAGGTAATTGAAGCAGATCCATCAAACATGTATCAAAATGAAAGACTGGTAGCTAATCTACCAATGGATGAAAGAAGCAAAGGCCTACACATGATGCTTACGATGGGCTATGACCGCAATCAGAGACTGGGACAAAATGACAATGGGCTCATAATACCTATCATGCTAGAGACGCGACCCATAAAAAATCTTGGTCTTGGATGTGAAACTCTGAGAATAACCATACGTGGCCGAAGTCCTCCGGTTAGAGCTGCTAATGTTTCTCCTTAGCTAGTAATAGTACAACTACACTCACCAATAGTCACAAGTAGAGATGCACATAATTTTATAACTAAGCCCTACATTAGTAGCGATGATGAAGATACCTTATCCAACCTACCTAGGTTATTCGAAGATACCACCCTGTGTATGATTAGTACCATATCCTTTGAACTAGATAGTCAAAATCATGAGATTCACTTAGTCTACCCCCAACTGATCAACTATGACCAACGAGGACCACCAATTCTCGATACATTCAAAAATGATGAAGCGCTCTCATAATTCATGGGGTTGAGTGAGGTTGAGGGATAACATTCCAGATGGAGATCACAAGGTAGGATTCATAATGGAGTTGGACACAAACACCTATTACGGGGAAATGATTTAATCCTTTAGTCACAAAAGTGAGAAACTAAGAATCATATCCAAGTCATTGAATGAAAACCACACTATGGCACTCTCTGACAAGAAAATAGTAAATAGAAAGGACGTATCCAATGGTGAAAACCTCTTTGAGGTGCCTGAGGATGAAGGATTCAATCTTCCCCTAAGAGCTATTCATCAAGAGAAGTCAGCAGTCTTGGCCGAAAAATGCAACCTAGTCAACCTAGGAACATAGGAGACCCTGCATATCACATTCTATGCAGAATCACTATTATCAGAAGAGCAAGAACTCCTAGCAGCATTCCTAAAGGAAAGAAAAATAAACTTTGCATGGAGTTATGCTGATATGCCAGGACTTGATCCAAATACTGTGGTCCACCACCTAGTAGTGTATCCAGATGCAAAACCTATTAGACAAAAGCTTCAAAAAATGCATCTTCAAATTGCTTTGTTAGTCAAAATGGAGCTCAAAAAGCTATTAGATGCTGGATTCATCCGACCAATTGATTATTTAGAATGTGTATCGAACTTGGTACCTGTTTCAAAACCTGATGGAGCTATCAGAATCTATACAGATTTTAGAGATTTCAACAAAGCATGTCCCAAGGATGACTTTCCACTTCCCAATATCGATATGATAGTGGACATGACAGCAAGGCATGAGATGCTATCACTAATGGACGGATTTTTTAGGATACAACCAGATTATGATAGCAAAAGAAGATCAACACAAGAAAATTTTTACTTGTCCGTGGGGGACCTATTGCTGGAACATGATGCCATTCAGCCTAAAGAATGCAGGAGCAACCTATCAAAGGGCCATGACACTAATATTCCATGATATGATTCACAAGACAGTTGAAGACTATGTCGACGACATCCTAGCCAAATCAAGAAAAAGAAAAGATCATATAGCAACCTTAAGTGCTATCTTTGACAGATTGGAGGAATACAAAGTCAGACTAAATCCCAAGAAGCGCGTCTTTGGCGTACAATTAGGTAAACTGCTAGGATACATAGTGTCCATGAGGGGTATTGAGGTGGATCTAGTGAAAGTCAAAGCAATCCTTGAGATGGAAGCACCAAGGAACTTGAAACAACTGAGAGGCCTCCAAGATAGGCTCCAATCCATTAGAAGGTTCATAGCACAACTGGCAGACAAGTAGAACCCATATTCACACCTCCTCCACAAAGGGGTAGTATACAAATGGGATACAAAATGCGAAGAGGCATTCAACAAAATAAAGGAATATCTACTGACACCGCCAGTATTAATGCCACCCATCCCCAAGAAACCATTGATCTTATATGTATCAGCAATAGCAGTAGCCCTTGGAGCTCTCGTAGCTTAGCATGATGAAAACTGAACGGAGAGGGCCATCTACTATATTAGTAGGACAATGGTGGGTCATGAGCTAAATTACTCATTCATTGAGAAAGCAT
Source organism: Sequoia sempervirens (assembly GCA_007258455.2). NCBI lineage: Eukaryota > Viridiplantae > Streptophyta > Pinopsida > Cupressales > Cupressaceae > Sequoia > Sequoia sempervirens. The sequence continues at coordinate 298,166,165 of VDFB02058242.1, read as the reverse complement.
GCCTCGCAGTAGTGTTTGCATCCCAAAAATTTAGACACTACATGTTGGCACACAAGATCAAGCTTATTGCAAAAATTGACCCCCTTAAATATCTCTTATCAAAGGCAATGTTAACTGGCAGAATGGCAAAATGGGTCATGATATTATCAGAATATGACATCGAGTATGTTGAAAGAAAAGACATCAAGGGTCAAGTTATTGCAGACCAATTAGCAAAAGCACCTATGTATTCTGAGAATCCCCTTGTCTCAGAGTTTCCAGATGAGTCTGTTTTTAACCTCAACATTGTTGATCACTAGAAACTATACTTCGACGGGTCATATACACAACATGGAATTGGAGTTGGTGTCTTCTTCATCACCCCACAGGGGAACTACATACCAAGATCATACAAACTGGCATTTCCTTGCACTAACAACATAGTAGAATATGAGGCTTTGACTATAGGTCTCAGGATTGCAGTGCAATGGAATATCATAGCTCTCAAGGTATATGGAGACTCTCAGTTGTTCATAAATTAGGTCAATAATGAATATCAGACAAAGGATGACAAGCTAACCCCATACAAGAAATTGGTAGAGACTCTAAAGGAATCCTTCATCGACATAACATTTGAGCAGATTCCAAGAACCAACAACAGAGCCGCTGACGCCATGGCTACAATTGGGTCTCTAGTAGACATCCCTCACAACGTGCCGAAATACAAATTTCTGATCGAGCAACTTCTCATTCCCACATTCGAGGTACTGGAATTAGAATATGTGTGTCAAATCATTGGTCTTGGCAATCCTTGGTATCATGACATCTATACACATATATCTTCGCATAAGAGTCACACCCGCTAACCTACCATCGAGCCTAAAATGAACCTTTATCAAAAAGGCATCCAGATTTTTCATCCTAGGTGATACCTTATACTGTAGAAGCATAGAGGGTACCTTACTACACTATCTAAATGTTGAGGAGGCATTAACTGCTCTAACCAAGGTTCATAATGGCATTTGTGACTCACACTCGAGTGGAATAACCATTGCCAAGAAACTGCTGAGGCTGGGGTATTACTGGCCCATGATGGAAAGAGAAGCATATGATCATGCTAAAAGATGTTTACAATGTTAGCAGAATGGGGACCTCATCCATGCTTTAGCTCAAGAGCTTCATCTAATTGTTACACCATGGCCTTTTTTGTAGTGGGGACTCGATCTCATTGGGAAAATCTCACCCACCTCATCCAACGGCCATAAATTCATTATCACTGCAACTGAGTACTTCACAAAGTGGGTGGAAGCCATACCCATGACCTATATCACTGGAAAGCAGATCTCAAAATTCGTCCTGAACTATCTCATATGTCATTATGGTGTCCCACAAGCCATTATCTCAGATCATGGGACACCCTTCAAGAACCAGGAGGTTCACGACTTGTGCGAGAAATTCAAAATCTAGCATCCCTTCTCCACCCCGTATTATCCCCAAGGCAATGACCAAGTAGAAGCCATGAATAAAACCATCCTCAAAATCCTCAAGAAAATAGTCAATGACGTAGGTCATGACTGGCATCTGCAGCTTAATCCCGCCCTTTGGGCTTATCAAACCAGCATCCGCACACCCACTAACACCACCCCCTTCTCGTTGGTCTACGGATCAGAAGCCATACTCCCCATTGAGATCGAGCTCCCATCCCTTAGAATATCACTGCAAAATCTCATCACTAATGAAGAATATTGGGTTTCAAGACTAAACAAGCTGGAGTTACTGGATGAGAGAAGGATCGATGCTTTGAATCACTTACAATTCTATCAAAATAGACTCAAACGAAGCTACAAGAAAGAGGATTAGAAGTAGGACTTTCCAAGTCAGAGAACTGGTCTTAAAAGAAAATTAGAAGAATGTCCCAAACCCAAGCAGCAAAGGAAAGTTCAAACCCAATTGGTTAGGGCCTTTCATCATCACAACAAGCTATAAATCAAGGGCATATCAGCTATCAACACCCGAAGGGGAAACTCTGCAAGAGCCCATGAATAGCTCCCATCTCAAAAAAATTTATGCCTAATTCTTTCAGGTATAGAACCAAAAAATCCAAAAAATTAGAAAATGCCCTGAAAAAATGGTTACTTCGGAGAAAAACTGGTAAACAAGTGTCTTGGTGACAACAAAAAATTCAAAAAAGAAAAAAAACCAAAAAAATTAGAAAAAGGATCAAAAAATAGTAAAGAGAAAATTGTCCTCTAGTGAAAACCACCGTGGCACTTGGGCAAGTACCTTGGTGAAAACCTGCAAATAGGGCCTTGTGTAAATAAGCACTTTCCATCCACCAGGACCTTTACGCTTGTTCATCATTATTCCTCCATTTCGCTTCCATCATCCATCACATCCATATCTCCATTCATCACTCATCCACTCACATCCGCACCATAGCTTGGTCTTGTGTTCATATCATGATCCCTCCTAGTACTACACGGCCCATTCTCAAGGTCAGTTTGTCCTTGCCTTTATCGGAGTAGTCTATTGCATCATGGGGGGAATGTTCCCATCAGTTGGATTAGTGTATGGTCTTAAAGTCCTCAAAACATAAGAAAATCAAAAAAATCAAAAAATCCAAAAATCCAAAAATATCAGAAAAGCCAAAAACATAAAAAAAATCAAAAAAATCCAAAAAACATTCAAAACATATCAAAATCCAAAAATAGGTCAAAAAGTCGTCAAAAGGTCAAAAACAAGGTCGTCTTGTCAAACTATGTCGTCTTTGAGCTTGAACATAGGCAAGGTTGATCTTTGATCATCCCCTGAGACATTTAGGTCAGTCCTACAGGAGTCCATCATAATAAACTGGCATTTCATCATGTATATCTTCATCGTAAATTGGTCAAGTCATCACCAAACTACGTGGTCTCTGCGTGTATAACGTAGGAAAGGCTAATCTTTTGATCAGCCCCTGAGGCCCTTAGGATAGGTCTTTAGGTTAGTCTCTAGGTCAAAATCTCATAAAATCCCAAAAACATTTGAAAATTTGAAAAATCAAAACGTTTGTAAAACTTCAAAAAATACCAAAAACAACCTCAAAACATTGCAAAACATCCAAAACATCCAAATATTTGAAAAAATCCATCTGCCTCATCTCGCTTGCACCCGCAATAAACATCATTCATAATAAAGTGATTGTCATCCTCAACCTTTGGTCAAATAGTTAGAAGCAAGTCTAGCAGGTTAAAAGTAAAATCTCAAAAGTGTCAAGTCTCAAGTCTCAGTTAGTACGTAAACAATTTGGTCAAGTCTTTGTGCCGATAGTCCATCATCCAAATAGTCCCATATCAATCATCTGATAGCATCATGTCCTAGGATGAATCCTTCCTACAAGGGGCATTATTTATCAGAAAGAACACTTTGGATAAACGAAATGATGTGCCGCCATCCACTAACATGTCCTAGGATGTATCCTTCCTACAATGGGCATTATCTTTTGGCAATAATTTTTGGTTCTTATCCTTAAAAACACATTCCCTTTTGGTTAGTGGTATTGAAAAACATTGACTTGTTTGTGTACTTGGTCTTTTTCTTTTGACTTATCTTATTGCACTCAGTCCAAGGACCTCTCGATGATATCCGAATGAAGGATTTAAAGAGATAGGAATGGGGCAACGATCATTATCCTTTTGCTTGATATGCTTGTTGGATGGTCTTGTAAAATAACTTGGTGAATACTTGCTTTGTTAGATATGTATAGGGGATTTTTTGGACAGCTTGTTGACTATTGCATTGATTGGTTATACCTCTCCGTGTTTTGGTCTGAGATGTTTGAAACTTCTAAAGTGCATCCTAGCAAGGTTTCTGTATGTCAGGTGTGAATAGGAATACTCCTATCTATTTGTCAAGTCAAATTCCATCACACTAAGTACAACGCCATCGTAGTCCTTTATACCTTGATGCATCATGCTTAGGCGTGTTATCAAACATAAAGTAAGTGACCCTTTTAAAATCCCAATCCTTGATAAGCAAATCATCATCTTTTCTCATCTATCATCATCATCATCATCTCTCATAATGTCGGTTTGTTGGATCCTCTTGTCATCATCTAATTTCTTCATTTTTCGCACTAACATCATAGCATGAATAGTTAATCGTCATCACCAATACATCCATCATGCATCCATCATACATCTTGCATCCTACATACATCTTCCATCAACAAACCATCAGCATACCACATATCATTCATATCATACATCATAGGAAACATCGATCATTTCACATGCATTGCATAATCATCATCATAATATAGATCTATTAGTCTAAGCATCTCATAAATCATCCATTGCATAATCACAACATATCACATCACCTATCTCATCCATCTCACATCATATAATTATTTAAGTTCTTTAGGATAATATAGATTTGTTATTGTAAGCATCTTAAAATCATCTCATTTGCATCGTCGTCCATAACCACCCATTTTTGAACCTCTTTATTGCAAGATCGACCCTCAAATCAAATATTTTCGCTCAATCTCTCGAGGGGGCAATGTACCAATGTAATTTCCACTGGGGCATCCGAAAAATCAGAAATTTTTTGAATTTTGATCGTGGCAAGTTATTCTTTGAACCAATGCAACAAGTACATTGATTCAAAGAGGGGAAAAATGTAGACATGCAAAATTAACATTCTGCATTTGATCAGGTTCATTCATCAACTGAACTAGATTTCACATTAGGTTCACCTTCATTCATTTAGCAGGTAATTTCATTAATCTCCATTTCCTAAGGTCATTTAAAATCAAATAAACATTATCATCAACCTTTTAATAAATCAAACATCCATTTAAATCAAATCCTAAATGATATTCCATCATTTTCTGATTTAAATAAATCAAATATCAAAGTCCTAAAAGTCAGACTCACCTAATCATCATTAAACTAACATAATCATCATTTATTTAATCTAATCCTGATTAAATGCTAATCTTACCCACTTGCATTCTCTAGATATCTCCACTTGCACAAATAAATCAATTTATTGATTTATTAAAACCCTCATTTTCCCTCAACATGACAAGTTGATTTGTCCCTCCAACATGGCATTTATTGCTGTTTTTCTTGTCCCCCTCTCAAAATTTATTGCAAAATTTGAATTCAAATTCTCCCTCTCATCGGCACTCTTCCCAAATCTTGCACAACCATTGGCCTATCATCACTTGACAAGTGTCCTCTTCTCATTGGAGGATCTTTAGTCCCACATTCACCATCTTGGCCAATCTCTCATCAAGAAAATCTATAAAAGAAGGCCTTCATTCTCATTCATGGATCCACAACTTTTATGCAAGGTTACTCTCTTAATTTGAGAACTCATCTTGCCAATCATCTCCATTGCATTTACATCATCTTGAGCTTTGATCAAGGGTTGGGAAAGGGTTACTATCACATGTAACACCAATCCAATATGGAATAGGTGATTATTTTTCTTTTGAAATGTCTTCTTGATGTTGTTTTTGTTATTTGTGGCATTTCTTTAGCATAGATATTTTATTTCATAGAGGTATTTTGCAGATTTGTATGTAGACTAACCCTTCTAATGAGTATTTGAGGTTGGTTTTACTTGAAGATTTAGGGTACTTCAGGTACATTATATCTCAAAACAAGATTCTCATTAGATTGACATTTATTTGTATCATATGGTTCTTCCTTTTTAATCTTAGTCTTTTCCTTCTCCTCATCAGCCTTATTTTTTTAGACTTGGCCTGAGTTTATGGGGAAGCTATTGGTTCATCAATATGTACTCCACTAGATTTCTTTCCCCACATTTTGGTTTTTTTTCTTTAGGTTCCTCTTTTCTCTTAATTTTTTGACTATCCTTTTATATTTTCTTTGTTCCTTGATGAACATAAAATTCTAGCTCCACCCTAATCATCATTCACAATCCTATTCTTCAAGTGGTAAGTGCTCCTATCTTGAGCAACTGCTACAAATATCAACCTCTTTATCTAATGGTATTCTCAATGTCACATTAGTTTCTTTAATTTTAGGAGTATTTATGACATAATTCTCTTCATCATCTTCCTCATAAATAAATTTTTGGTGATATGCACTTGCTATGTATCTTTGATTATCATTAGATGAACATTATCCATTAGCAAGAAAAATATTAATTTTCCTATCTTGTTCATGAGGCAAGTGAAAATTGCCACAAGTATTCTAGTATTCTTCCAAAGATTGTGCTACTACACACTCATGTGGTGAATAGGGTAGCTATCATGCTACACACCATGGAGTATCATACACAAAATTACAAAATTCTTCTTCAATGGATTAGGAGGATCCTTACTCTACAATTTTTATTATTATTAAATATAGGCTTACCATTTTTCCAATTGGTAGTGTGGGTATGATTATGCAATCTTGGTAGCCACTCATTTATTTGAAAATTTGGCTTCTCACTTTCCAAACCCTTTTCATGCTTAGAAATATTGTAATTCAAATCCTTCAGTGCATTCATCACCTTATCCATCTTATCTTCTTGTGTTTCTTCCTTTTCATGACCTCTAGGGTTTTTCAAAAAAAAATTGGGATAAAGGTGCCATCAACCTTGTAAATATCATGCAATTAATTACTTCTAATATTGATTGTAATTCACTCATAAGTGATGGAAGGTTTCACTGATAGTGGTAATTAGTTTTTTACTAGCCCCAATAATTATCATTTTACTAGTGGGGAGTTATTGTGTTACTTTTACTCGATAGATGTCATAGTAATGGTAAAATGGTAAAACAAGATATTCTAAGTGTCCACCTTGGGAATATTTCATTATGACATGTTATGACACCCATTATAAGTTTTAATAGAATCTATGATAGATATGACACCTGCCATAAGATTTTATGATGACTATGACAACATCTATGACAAAATATTTGCTATATTGGTCCCTAGGCACCCATGCATGAGAGATGACTTATGACAGCTATAAGAGCATCTATAAGAGGTCATTATGAGCTGAATGTGATAATTCCAAGATTGTGGCATGAGGTTTAGACCAATTTGAATGCTATTCTTCATGTAGTATGCTATTTTTTTTAATAGGATTGTGGAGGTGGAGTTTCGTGTGTGATTCTTCATCAAGTTTTCTTTGTAAAGTGTTGGTGTTTTCTAAATACCAAATGGATCTCAAAAATAGCCTATGGAATCACCATCTTCTAATGGTTATCTGATTGGATGGATTAGCCAATGAATGAGTGAAAGTTGTAGATAACTTTCATCCTACACTTTGGCCTCTGCAAAACTCGGGAGGGTGATCCCACACATTGTAATTAATATCCTCTATACAAATCAACCTTGTAGATTGTAAATAATAGATAAGATCTACACATATTTGTTTGATAATTCAATAAATAAAAAGATTTGGAAAATACTTTACACATTAACCATTTCATAAGTAATAGAGCATGGTAGACTTCAACTTGACATACATTTCTAAAATAAATTAAATATTTAATGATTTTTAATGTAGTTTTGTGAAAGATCATGAATAAGAAATGTAAGTGTAGATCCTAGATTAGTGCCTTAACCTAGGGTATGAATTACAATTCAATACAAACCATGATGAATAATAACATATCGAAACTTAGCATCACAAAGCTACTACAACATTGCATTACAACATCATACTCAAATATCCAAAACCAAAACTCATTATCATATCCCCGTACTAAAATTACATAAATCTATGATTCTATCAAAGTGATTTAACTAATTCCTTGAAATAGAACAAAGATAAAATCATACATTCATTTGAACATAATGAAGATCATTGAAAATACCTTTGATCATTTCCACTAATAACTCATATAAGGAATACACAAGGAGAGAAATGGATTGAGAATCATGTCATTTATCTATTCAGATACTAGTATTGTTGTTACAACATGAAAATTGTAGAAAGCAAAGACTCAAAATCCTAGATGTAGACTCAACTCCTATTCTTTGTATCATCTATTAAAAAATTTCCTCTAGAGATCAATGAACAACCTGTGTAATTGGTTTTTATTTCCTTTTTATAGAATCAAGGGAGAAAAATAAGATTTGGGCCAATGTACACTTATCACATTTTTATTTGAAAATCACTATTACATTTCAAAATATGGGAATATTCTAAGGAAAAAAAAATTATATTTACATTTCAGTTCTTTGTCCCTTTGAGGTGATCTGCCACTCCTTTCTTCATTTATCTTTGAAGGATGTCTAAGGAGCTTTAACTAGCATGTGAAGACAAAACTGCATTTGTACAAAGTGTAAAACCTTTATCTCCATTCTTGTTGAAGACTTTTATTTGCTGAGCGTACAAAAATCAAAATTGATTGCCACCTCATCCTAAAAATAACTCACATGTGGGTGAAGCCAAAATAGTGGTTTACAATTTTATGGAGGAAGGAAAACTGAGAAAAAATGACCCCATGGTAAAAAAATTGGTTTTAGGGGTTCAAATGAACCTACTAGTTTGACTAAACCCAAAAGGGGTTCACTCGAACTAGGGTTTGAGTGAACCCATTAATTACTGGGACCACATTTCCTGCCCAAAATAACAAAAGGAAATACATATTGAGGGTGGTTCACTCAAACCAAGGTTTCAGTGAACCCTAGTTTGAGCGAACCCCCTTATTCCTCATTCTCCCCCTGAAACACAAAAAAAACCCTAATTTTTTACGCTTCAAAGCTTGGGTTGAGGATGAAAATCAAGGATTCTTCACAAACCCAACTGGAATCAAGTAGTCCTCGAAATGAGCTATCCAACGAATATAATTTTAATATGTTTTGGTTTTATTATGTATTTTTTTTTTAGTTTTATTAAATATAGGTTTTTCATCGAAAATGAAGGTATATGTTCTGCACGTGGGGAAAAATAGCATATTGTCAAAAAAATTTGAAAAATATGAGTGCACTAGATATTGAAGTCCTTGATCCAACAAAAAATTTGAATTTCGATGTATACAAAAAGTTAAGCACTATATGGTTGCTCTATGTCTGAATTGTAATTGGTTTGACTTCAAAACTTGATTAAAGAAAAATATTCAATAAAACATTATCTAACCAAGTGGAAGCACTAGATATCAGAGTTACAAATCTAAATTCAAAATAATTAGAATTTTATCCTTCATGGAAAAAAAGTTATGCATTATATAGTGTGCGTCACTTTTTTCAAAATGTTGTTTTCTGAAAAAAAACCAGTTTTTGTGGGAGATGGAAAAAGAAGTGCAATCTAATTCCAAATATTTAAAAAATATATATTTTTAGAATCCATAGACAAAATGTGACGAGACTCTATTTTTTATCATCTTCAAATTCCTCATGGTTTAGACACTATAGGTGCCCGAATGTGAAGATTTAGTTAAAAATAATAATTTTAGTGTCCAGTTTGGCCAAAAATTGTAAACCAGTATTGTGGGATCACCCATGTTAGGAAATTGAATGTAATTTCTCTTCTAGATCTCAAATTCATCATCAAATGGCCATGTGTATGAAATAAATTCATCCAATTTGGTTTTTCATGGGCCATATTTGATAACTATTTGATTAGTTTCTTTATCAAAATCCTTAAGGAAGCTACTTGTGAAAGATAACATATCCATATCTTTTATCATTTTAATATCCACTCTTTCAAAAATGAGTTCTACTTGTGTGGAAAACAAAGCATTCATTTGATCCATCCATTGTTGAATAGGCTTGAAATCAACATCATCATTCAAAATACCAGGTAAGAAGCCAAAATCACTTTCATCAATTTTTTTTATAAGGTCCCTAATTTTCTTCTCCATTGGATCCACCAACCCCTAATATTCCACAATTCCCTTCACAATTTTATGGGTTAGGTCAATATGGAGTGGTTTATTAGTATCACGTGTTGATTGAATAACCATATTCTTTAATGCTTCCAATCTGGGAATCCATTTCTCCATCAATGGGATGGAAACTTCTCTTTCCCTTTCAAACCCTTTTATTGCATCTAACAATGAAGAATAATTAGAATGACTACTATTTATCTTCCTCTCTATATTCTTATTCAAGTGCTCCAATACTATAGTTATAATATGCATACTATTCATTTACAATGTCTTATGAACATGTTGGAGAAATTCCTCATAAACCCCAAGTTGTTTGATCAACTCCGCTCTATTGGTCCTCTGCCTTGGTTGTGTTGCAGCTTATGTACCTAGAGTAAGGTATGCAATAGGTACATTTTCTGGATTGTATACAACCAATTCTATAGAAGCTAGATTGGAAGAATGAATAGGAGGTGATGATTGAGTTGGAGGAGATTGAGGAGACAGAGGAACATTGAATTGTGCTAGAGTTGTGGGCTACTGTGATTGCAATTAATCCTTCAACATTGCAACTTCCAACTACAATTCTACAATTTTCTACTCATTTTTATTAGATTCTATCACCAAGTCATTGTATTGCTTGTTATTTGCATCACATTCCTGCTATAGTGATTCCATAGTATCCTTAGTGAACTAGGCCACATTCATACCCAATGTGGCTACCTCTATTAGTAGAGTGTCAGAAACTCTCTTTATAATTATCTGTCATCTGAAATCAGTTGATGGCTTTGTAGTTTTTTATTTATTCATGTTAGGAGCTAGTACATAAATGGCTAGTGTGTTCTAGTATAGACTAAAATCTAATCCATGCAAAGCTACTATTGTGTTCTCCTTAGTTGTAAAAATAGGACTATTTTGTCTCCTCACTATATCAAAAATCTATGGCAGATGCCATATCCCTCTCAAGTAGAAGTAGCACCCCACTAGCTCTAACAAGCTTCCTACCTTTTGTAGGTGTTAGTTCTTTCTACTTCTCTTTCATGTATGTAATAACCTTATCTTCAATAGCTTTCCTTGGCAGCTTTAGGTTTTGAATCATCCCCATTTTTACACTTTCACCATATTCTTCTTTTCTTGCTATCCAAACAAATTCCTAGAAAGCACTAGTTTTGACAAAAGATTCATCATCCATTAAGTCTGTTGGTTCTTTTTACAATGTAACCAGGTTTTTCTTCTAATCTACCTATGGGATTGCCAATTCCAATCAAAGTTAGCTTGAAGGACTTGGACCAATTGATGAGGAATTTAAAAGCCTCCTACACTTTGGGCTCTGCAAGACCTAGGAGGGTGATCCCTTAATGTGTTTACAACCTTTACACCATTATTATAAACAACATTAAAAATAGCAGATAATCTCAATTAATAGCTCAACACGTTAAGATAATATCCACTAGAATTGACTGTTCATAGACAATATCAACTATCTAGAGAATGAGATAACTAAACACAATCCATTGTTTAAGATAATCATTGATTTGTAATTTGTAGCAAGCTCTAGGCAAAGAAAAACAAATACTAAACTACACGAATAAGTACAACTTAGATCAGTTCCATACATCCATTGCAGGAGTCAAATTCATAAGCATCTAGAGGTTTACGATAGATTTAATACATGACATATAAGATCCTGACAATATTTCATTACAATTTCATCAGTAAGCATTCTAACCCAATACTACTTATCAAATCCTTATACAGAACATATCTGCCTATAATCCCATTCAAGCATTTTAATTAATTCCTTGAATTAAAGCTAAAATAGAATCATACACACCACAACAGTGAGATGGATAAAACAACCCTTAGTTATTTCATTCAAAGTTCAAATATGCATGTACAATGGAGAGACATGAGCTTGAATTTATCATTTCAACTCAAATGCTAGTACTATCATACAACAATAAATCCCCATGAACTCAAAACCTGTTACAGAATGACTCGAAACATAAAGTGCATTTCTCTAAAACCATTGGACTTTACAATTTGCTTTGCAACTTCACCTAGACTCGACCAAAAATTATCTAACTTGCTAACCCGTACTTCTGGCCTTGAAATCCTTCTTATAGAGAATGAAGGAGTAAAAAAGCATCAGGCCAAAAAGTACCCATGTCACCAGCCAATTGGAGCACCTAGTGATATTCCAAAATTTTTTACAACCATCACCTTGGAGAATATTCTTGTTCATCATATCAGCTAAGAAAATTTTATGCAACAACAAAAAACCACAAGAAACCTACACCGAGAATGCCATCAACACAAAACTGGAATCGTTGCAACTACAGCATCTGATCTACCACTTGTTAATAGTTCACTCTTTTTGCTCCTCCTTAGTCAAATATTTAGTTACCCATTTATGGTACTCTTTATTAGTCGGGCAATCAAAATTAATTACCTCATCCACCTTGGCATTATAACGTGTGTATTTTATAGCTACCTTATTTGTATCCCTTTCAAAAGATTCCAAAAATGCGCTGGTACTAATGATTTTATCCATACAACTCACCAACAAATCATATTCTGAGTCATCACAAATTGAATTAATTTGATCGTTGATGACCTCACTTGTTTGATCCTACCATTGTTGGAGTGACTTGATTTTCCCCTACTCATCAATTATATCAGGTAACAATGTGTTACCCCAATCATTGAAATTCTTTACCAACTCCCTAATCTTCCTACTCAAGTCATCTGGTAAGGTCTGAAAACCTTGCAATGATTTTAATAACACATAAGTAGGCTTTAATGATTGGGGCCTATTATTTATATCAAACCTTGAGGCCTTATACATGATATCCACATCACTGGCCCTAGGGATCCAATTTTCAATTATTGGTATCACTACCTCCTGATCCCTATCAATATTCTTTATTGCATCTAATAGAAAATAATATAAAGAATGTATAGATAGTAATTTACTATCAACCCATTCATTGAAATGCCTCAAAACAGTAGTAACAATCTCTTTTTGCTTTAAAAGAGACCCCTCCTCATTTACCTTTAATGATGCCTGCAATTCATCAATTTTTTGCAAGAGTTGTTTCTTTGTAGGATCAATAGAGAACTATGTTTCTTCTACAATTTCCTCTAAAGAAGGGGTGAGGGTAGGATTCTGACTGGGAGACCTTGGTGTGGAAACAATTGGAGAAGCAGGAGGCACTGACTCGACTATCGAAGGTAATGTATCGGTCCCTAGAGCACTTGATGTCTCCCCAATCTGTCTATACCTGAACCTTTCCACCTCAATTTGCAACTCAACATTCCTTTGTTGCATCTTGTAGTATTCTTCAATCAAAAGGTTATACTTCTCCATTAGGCTTTTCTTTTCAGCCTCCTCCCTTTCAGTAGTCTTTTGGGCCAATTTGGCCACATTCACAGTCAAATTAGTGGCCTTAGTGGTTGAGGTCTCTGAAGATCTATTTATTATTAATCCTCCTCTGAAATTTGGATTAATATCAGAAACATCTAGTTTTCTCCCTTGTGGGGCCAATTCCCAAATTGCCAAAGTTTCATATTCCGCACTGAAGGCAGAGTTTTGCAATGTTGCCTTGACTTCTTCTTTAGAGTCTTGAAAGGGATTCTTGGACTTCATAATAGCATTAAAGGCTACTATATCTGCAATGTACCATTCAGGAAGAATCAATACACCATCCTGACTCACCAGTTTTCTTCCTTCTTCAGGATTGATGTTCTTGAATTCTTCCATTAATTCAGCTTTTATCTCTTCATCATTCTCCTAGTCTAACCTATTAGGCCTTAGTTCTCTTCTCTGCCTATATTTATCTTGATATTCTTCAAACTTCATCCTCCATACCAATTGCAAGAATACATGAGTTTTTAAAAATTTATTGTCATCTAGAAACTCCTTGCTTGCTTCCATTCTTGCATCTTGTACATTTTTTCCTTTCATATCTAAATTAGATAAAACCAATTCAGCTAGCCTAGGAGGAGAAGGCATACCAACTTGCATGTCTTGATTAGTAACAATGATTTCATCCATTAGATCCTCCTGTGGTTGATCAATTATTTTCCTTTTAGGGCTTGGCTTAGATGGTGGTGATGGGGAACTATCTTCTGGTGAGGATTCTAAATCAATAATTTTGATTTCCCCAGGCACTTTGAATTTTGGACCTAGTTGTGGAGGCACCTCCATAATTTGCTTTCCTTTTTTGTCCACTTCTTCCTCATCATTGTTGCTATCCTTTTTCCTCCTATAAATGGGCCACCTTTCTGTAGCCTGATATGCTAGCCTTGTTTCAATTGGTCTGGCACCTTGTTCTTGTACACCCTGACCCAATTCTAAATTTACCTTTTTGTTCTCAAAGTGCCCATAATCTCTTTGAAGTTCTCCATCAGAAAATCAATTTTCTTATAGTGGGGACTGAAATACAATAGTGGATCATATTTCAGATCCATTTTGTGCACAACATCTAGTAGCTTACTATAAGCTATCCATTTCTCCTTGTTCAACTCTTGTCTATTCAAATCAAATTCATTTCTAATCAGGTCCTCAGGAAAGTTGAAATCATGCACAAACTTTCCAGCTTTTATTCTTTGTATGAAAAGAGCAAAGAAACCCTCAGGATCATGTTGCCACTTTGGACCACATCTCAAATGGTAATCATCAAAAACTTATCAAAATGCATCTAGCCTCCCTTTGAAAATGCAAAAGTAGACACCACTATATAATATGGGAAAAATGTTCCCTTACCCCTTCCAGTGAGGTTGTCCTCACGAATACAACCTATCGGCCACATAACTTCTACAAACCCCACTCTTGGTGGCACATTGTATGGAAGTATATGAGGGGCTCCCCTAAAGTCATATACTCTCAAGACAGTACTGACTAGGTATGGGATAATGTCACCCTAGTTATGGTAAACCTTCAATTCTGGCTTCCTCCCCTTTTCCCTGAGGAAATCATGTAATTCCTCAGGGATCCTAAGTACATTCACCATCAATCTAGCCCTCAATCTGGAAGAAAAGTAATTATCAAATTATAAATAACTAGTGCTTTCCTTATTACAAGATAAATCTGCAGCCCATATGTGTATTGGCAATCTTTCTCCTTCAACCGATTTCCTTAATTTCATCTTCTCAGAGAAGAAGTTAGCATTCTTAAACAATAACATATGCATCAGTATAGAATACCAAAATAATTGAGTTTCAGTATCATTTTTATGTAGCTTTGACATCCTGTCATGTATCCTCTCAACCAAGAAAGAAGTGAAGTCATAGGTCACAGAGAAGTTAGGGTGTTGTATTTGCACCCCCATGAACATGTATGCAATGGGAATTACCGCACTAGGACTGAAACCCAAAATCTCACACAATGAATAGAAAGTGGCCAGGAAATGGTTTGCAAAACAATTTAACCTGAAAGGTTCTTGGTCACTGGGGTTGATATGAAAATTTGAACCTCCTACCCTAGCCAGATGAGGTGGAAGCAACTTAGCTCTAAAAAGAGATTTCAACTTTGCATACTCCTACTTCATTTCCTCAAGATTGATAGGAACCAAGTCTTCACTTAATTCACTGAAGTCAAAAATATGTTGGACCTCTTCTCTGTTAACACTCAATAGAACCTTTCCATCATTATCCCTGATTATCTGTGTGATAGGGTCATATCTTGCAGCAACCGCCCTAAGCAGGTCTACATCAGGGAATACATTTGGTACCACTAGCTTCCCCATATCATACATCCATCCATTTGAAAAAAGGTGAGGCAAATTCCTTTGTTTGTACCACAATCTAAACATTTCCAAACCTGTGAGAGGAACCCTAGCATCAGTGATGTTGGAGCAATTGTATATTAACCCTTCCCCCAGGATTTTCCCTCACATTAGAATCAATCTCTTCCTCATATCATTCATTGACAAGGGAAATTAATCCAGGAAGTCATCATACAGGTTTCCTTTTAAATAATCAACTTGGCTAGAATGTTGCTTTGGCGGTGCCATCTCAGACAAACTAGGGCTTCTTTATAATGTTACACTTCAAGTAGCTAGGCTAACCAAAGATAGGAAATTATAGAACAAAATACTGCAATTTCTCACAATCTATAATTAAACTATATCCCTAACACGTTTATCAACAAACTCACTAACAAACACAGCTAATCCTTTCCCAAATTCAAGTGCAAAATGACTAGGAGGCATAGAAAATAAACTCACGACTTTGTTCGCAGAAATCCCAAATTCTAGCTACAAAAAATCGCAACTCCACCTTCGGCTCTAAAATTGCTCCGCAAAATAGTTGAATGCTTTGTGATACAAACAAAGTAGGAAAATTGATTTTATGTCGATCAAATCATGCCAGCAAGTGTCTCATCTACCATTAAAGCTCAATTGCGCACTGCACAAACGACTCCAACCTTGTTTGATGCAAATTTAAATTTGAGCCGTTGATCCTTCAGTTAGTTAAAATCATCGATGGCCACCTTCAAAATAGGATGACATAATCACCAACATGGAAATAAGTGGCCCACTATACCATATGCTATGAAGGAAGTCTACGTGGTGGTCACTTGCGATATCGCAATCCTACAACTTCTAATCATGCGATGGTGGGCAACCGTTGATCTTGAGCATTGATGATCTCATTCCTTCAACATAGTCGCCAGCCTTATCGTTAACCCTCGAGCAACTTTTCCATTAAGATTATAACATACCCATCAATTTGAAACATGTGCATATTAAGAGCACTTTAGTAACCCATCTTTTAATGTATTAATCTCGGACAATATTTCCTTCATTCTTTTGGCTTCATCAGATGAGACACGTGGCGCCCACCCATGATATCGTGTTCTAGCAATTTTGGATCACGGCATGGCAGGAAACCATTGATATCTAAAAATAATTGATCGACAACATACAAACTTATCTCCATCAGCCTCACCAAGGAAATCCACGTGGCGCAAAACCCGCGATATTGCAATCGACCAAAGTACTATGGTGGGGCCATCGTGGGATGGTGGGGAACAATTGATATCAAATGGTAATTGCTCAGCGGTGGTGCAAGTTTGATCCCCTAGATAGGACACGTGGTACTCACCCGCGATATCGTGATCTTACAATTCCTAATCATGGGATGGTGGGAAACCATTGATATCCAAAGGTGAATGATCAATGATAGCACAAATTTCATCCCTCTGTAAAATAAAACATTCATTAAAGGACAAGGGGACATCACTAGGTAGATGGAAAACAACGACATAAGGTTTTTTAAAACCATGAAACATAGGGCCAACCAGGACTTAGGAAAAGAAAGCCCGCAAAGGAAATAAAATATTAAGACCAAAGGGACTAGGCCTAGACAAACTGATAAGACAGGATGTTTTAATATCTCTCTAAAAGTAATAGCGAGATAGATCCCGACCAAGCCATAAAATAACACAAGGGTTTTACCTGAAGAAAAAGCTAAAACCCCAACCCCTAGAAATTTTCCAACACCATGCAAGACCAGCGACATAAGGCAGGGAATGAGTAAAAAACAAGGAGCAAAAATTTGAAGCTCCATCAAAGTCATTACATGCTTTTTTCTCTAACATCATTAATATTGTTGACTCTAGTAGTATCAAATTTGCTCAACCTAATCCTTTGAATTTGTAGTTTCACCTCCCTTGGGGGTGAAGGCATACCCTAAATCATTTCCTTGGTAGTAATAATGACTTCATCATCTGAGTCAATAGGATAATCAACTAGTATAGGCATTGCAACAGTACTTGATGGCTCCAATTTACTTCCTTTTGGTGATGACTCCATTAGAGGTGAGTCAATCTCAATGTCTTTTGGGGAAGGTATTCTCATAGGTGGAGGACATAAAGCTTTGGATTCTTTAGAATGAATGGGAGTGGGAGCAATATGCTACTTTCCTACAACAACATTTCTCCTTGATAACACAAATTGCTTTGGAGGTGGATGGAATGACATGGCCCTTCCTCAACCATGGGTGATTTTACTATATCTTGCACCTATCTTCCTTCCTTGAGCTTTCCTATCACCCTATTAAAGTTCTAAAATATTATTTCCATCCTCATGACACAATGATCAATATTAGCATATGTCCCCCTAAACTTGGGGTATCTATCTTATTTTTCTTTGTCCAATTTGAGAAAGGCCAACCAATTCATTTTTCTCTCTTCTTGCAATGGTAGATCAAAAAAACTCTAATTACATCCTTTTGGAAATAGAATTTATACCAAAATTGTCCTTCCCTAATTTTATCCTTTAGCCACACTATATAACCCTCTAGATCATGATGTATGTGTTTGGAACACTTCATTGCAAGAGGATTAATTTTAGAAACAATCTTCTTCCATCTATATTTAACCATAAAAAAATTGGAGAAGATAGTACAAATGGGGAAATGTGTTTCCATTTTCATCCCAACTAGGTGGGTATGATCAGCATTGCCTAATTGGCACATGATCTCAAGGAAACCAATCCTCAGTGGCACATCCTTTGGGAAGACATGAGGTGTGACGTTGGTGCCATAAACTCTAAGGATTGTGCAATTGGGATAGGGAATAATATTACCCATGTTGTGTTCAATTCCTTTCTAAATCCTCTTTTCTTTATCTCTCAAAATTCATAAAAATCCTGAGGGATCCCAAGTGGATCCATCACCAAAAATCATCTCAACTTTGAACTAAAACCATTTGAAAAGACCACAAAACTAGAGCTAGGATCATCCATATCTAGAAGATGAGTCCATGCTTGTATAGGGAGGTCCTCACCCTTCTCATCCTTTCTTTCTAACTTCATGTCTTCTCCAAAATTCTTACCTCCCTTGTACAAAAAAATATGAATTAATAGTGAATACCACCAAAAGAAAACACCAGACTCACCAGCTTTGAGAGTTGTCAATCCCTTGTTGATTTCATCTGATAAGTAGGTTGAAAAATCATACAACCGATTGACCATTGGGTGTTGGATGTTGGCTTCCATATAAATGAAGGAAACTAGCATCCATGTAGGAGGGTCCAACCCTAGAATCTGACACAGGGAAAAGAAATTTCTCTCAAAGTAGAATTCAAATTTCTCAATTGGGAATAGCTCCTTGTCTGATGGATTTAGTTTAATTTTTACCTTGTTCTTTCCCCTTCTAATGAAGTTAGTCAAATGAGTGACCTTGAAAGTTAGTATTATCTTCTCATACTCTGCTTTGAATTCTTTTAGGTCAATTGGTTCCTTGGCCATAGAATTCAGTTTGAAAACATCAACAAACCATGCCTTGGTGATATCAACCATTTCCACACTTGAACATGTCCTTATAACCCACACAATAGGGTCATATTTAGCCGCTATGGCCTTTAGAAGGTCCATATAAGGGTACACATTAGGAACAACCAATTTATATACATGTGAAATTGACCTAACACCTATCACACACCCTAAATGAGGGTATGTGTAGGATCATGATGGGCCAAAAAGTGACAATATGATGGGTATGTGGCTGATGAATTTTTTTTACCCAAAATTAATGAAACAAAAAGGGTTTTTAAAAGAGATTCTCAACTTTCCACCAATATAAATTATACTTTACTTTGAATTTAATTAGTAATTATTATTCATTTTCTATTCAAATTACAACTAAAGTCGATTGATTGATTGAAAAACATCTATAGCTTTCAAAGCGGTATCACATTTTTTGAATCCAAAACATGCATCACATTCTATGCTTCTCATACTATAGGATTAAAAAAAAAGAATTTCATGAAGTTTTGACCAAGTTAAGGTGGTCGACATGAGTTTTTATATTTTGAAAAGTTGTAATAAAAATTCATAATTAATTATTTACTTGGAAAAAAATTACAAAAAAAGCATCACATCGGGACATGAGTCCTTTACTTATATCTAAAATCTTATAAAAAATATTATCATTTGATTGTGGTTAGGGTGGTAAAGACACCTACTTCTTATTTTTCCTGAAATTTAAGTACTACTACATTGAAATTTCAAATTTTCACCAAATAGATTTCTTTTTTTAAAAAACCTAGTAGTTTAGAAACTAAATTCAATTTTCTATAGATTCTATTTTTACATATTTTTGAAATAATATAGATAACTTATTCAAATTTTTACGTCAAGTTTCCTAACTCTGATTTTTTTATTTTTTTGCCACTTAAGGGCCTATTTTTTCCATGATGATCCTGCACATGCCCACGACATTCTCACAACATTGACATCATTATCATCAAATATCACTACAAACAACATCGAACAACATCAAATGACATCGAACAACATCAAACAACATCAAATAGCATCCAAAACATTGATTTCCTCTATTAATTGAATAATACAACATTATTTAATTAATTCACTTTTTCATCTTTTTTAAAAAATTAAATAAATTTCATTTATTTAATAAAGTCCTTAAAACCATATTCCTCTATTAATTGAATAAAACAACATTATTTAATTAATTCGTGTTTCTATCATTTCAACTAATTAAATAAATTACATTTATTTAATGAAGTATAAATCCCACTTTACTTCATCTTAATTGATTAAATAGCACCAAATATTTTATTACGTCATTGAATCACCTTATTCCCCTAAGTTAATTGAGTTATTAAATCATAATAATTTAATTACGACACATTCCCTCAAAAATTTAAACAATTAAATCAAACTATTCAAATCATTCATGAAAAATCAAACCAAACTAATGCAACTTTGTTTTCCAAAGTAAAACTTGATTTGTGCATTCAAGTCCAAAAAGGGATTAATTAACTAAATCAATTAATCGATTTTACTCACCCACTTTCTGATTGAGAAAATTATGATTGCTAACTGATCAATCTAATTTGTTGATTGATAAATCTAATTTTCTAATTGATCAATCTACTTTGCTAACTAAACCATCTAAATCTTGACTGATCAATCTAAATCCTAACTGATCAATATAAATTATGACTAACCAACCTATTCCACAATCACAAAAATTGTGTAATCAACTTTGCACAATCTACTCATGTATAAATCCTCTCAACCCCTTTCGACTTTTGATCTTGACTCAACATTTTTTTATCCTGATTATCTGTTTCAAATCTCATTTTCTATTAAAAAAACCTCTTTCTTCACAAGAAAGTATCAAAGAGTCAATGTCATTTACACAACCAAGTACTGCCAACATTCACAACCACCATTAGAGCTCCAATATTTCTTGAATCAACTAACATCAACATTGTTATTCAAGCTTTTGCACATGAATTATGGAGGATTCAAACTAATACGAACAATCCAACATTAGGTGATCACACTCTGATACAATATGGGTAATGATTTTGTTGTTGAATTTAGTTGTTTATGTAGTGAATTCACATGTTCTTGAATTTAGTAATCTTAATTTTTTATTTCGTAACTGTAGGATTAAATCTAGATTTATGTTCTTGATCTTAGATTAGATTTTGATTTCATTTTCATTTGTTTTGTTTGCATCTATGGCTTTCCCCCTCACACATTCTAGCACACCCAATGGGACCCTTATCCCCTACACTAATGCTTCTATGAAACATTTTGGAAGTTGTATGTTCTTGAATCACATTTAGAGATGTTTTCATGCATTGTCCCAGAAAAGTTCACAATTTCTTGTCAAGAAAACCATGCACTTGGAACAAAAAAATACACATATGACATAAAGAACTATGCATTTTTATTTTTTCAGAGCATTTGATTGCTAACAAGGGCACACTTGCTCTAAACCTAAGCATTTTATTATTGACAAGGGCACACGTTCTCTAAAATTACACATTTTCTCTCTGACAAGAAACCACTTGACTCTAATTTCAAAGCATTTTCTTTGACAAACTTATGTCTGAGATCTGCACATTTGTAACTTATTTTTTTTCTAACAGATGCATGTTTTTGAATGTGTGATAGGTGCTAACATGTTTGTATGTAGGGTTTGAGAAACACTCACACATTTTATGTAGGAAATAGGAATGGTCTATTAGTTCTCAAAAATGTTGGTTAAGAAACCACAAGAGGTTTCCAAGCTCTTGGTACATTTTAGGCTAACGTACAAGGCCCAATGGTGTATGTGAACCTTCTTCTCTTTAGGCTCTGCCAGACTTAGGTGGGTATACCTATTCAAATAGAGCAAACTTAAATGGTGCATTTCCTACTTGAGCAATCTATCCACAATGGAAATTGGAAGTGGAGAGATGTAGACCTAATCTAGTATAAATTTTATAAGCAATATCAAGGTGAAATTTATGTATATGTTCAATTGAAAGATGTAGGGTTGAAAACAAATTTGATAAAACTAAACGGTGAAATGAATAAGACTAGTGCCTTGTTGGATGGATGGAGTCAAATAAAGATATAGAATATGTGACCTATATTGGCAATAACTCAAACTATTTGAAACACTAATATTGGTTTATAACTTGTATAAACATGCAGGTAAAGGATCGACAAACTCTACTTATAGATCCAACTAGCACAACCAGGTTACTTATAATTTATCATAAGGATTTAATCTTTACTTGAAAGAACCAATTGAATAAGTTATGCAAGAACACAAATGACACCAAATTGGAGATAGATTTTCAACCCCAACTATATGGTTCTCCCTACTTATCCAAATAATACTTCTAGATTACTATGACTAACTAGAAGGATTTTAATTCCTTTGGAGAAACCAATTAATCACATCACACAAGTACAAAAAATGTGCATTGATAAATGGAATACATACTTGATATACCAATTTAAATAACAAAGAAGCATTAAAATGGAGACAACCAAATAATTGAATAATTCCAACAAACAGTTGATAGCAAGATTAGGCTACAAAATCAAATATCTTTCATTGAATTCATCAAAATTTATACATGCATCATGGTCTTCTGAAATTTAAGCATTATATCTATCCTTATTCACCTATTCCATTCTCCTATCTCTAATCTAATAATTTCTTTTGGTCTTGGTCTCTCTTATTTATATGAGAGGAAACAAGCTTCAGACCAAAGGACATGTCTTTTGATAACAAAACATAATTTTTAAATTAAACATAACTAAAGAAACTTAATCATAAAAATATGAATCAATCAGTAAATCTTGTTGTAAAAGCTCATGGTCACCTAAGACTTGTTCAAAGCTTTTATTGTATGATATTTCCTCTTCATGATGCACATAATCAATCTTCATCATAGCCCAATTATTTTTCCTACCACTTATTGATTGTCAGATTACTCGGCCATTTGAATTCTTGTGGAGTTGTGAAATTTGTAAGATGATGTTTCCATCTATTATCGAGGAGGTTTCTGACATCCACCACAAACTTTGTGTATTCACTATCCAACATGACAATCCCATCAAGTAAAGTATGGAATTTATCAAGATTGATCTCCCCATCATCCTATATATGTGTCAAGCATTTAGGAATCATCTAATCAAATTATTCTCTCCATTAATCCATACCTTTTATCTGATTGTCATCTTTAAATATTGATGGGTTGAAGATGTATTTAATGGAGTCAAATGTACCCCTCCTACTTTCCACTTTCTTCCTTATGTCCACCAAATACTTATACTCATCAAGCAAACCTTTCACCATTTCTTGTGTAGGTTTGAGCCTTTATGGGGCATTTGGATCCTTGTTTGTAGCTTTGCATAGAGTAGTTAGTATGTGATAGGTGGGTTGCCATCTCCTTTGAAGCTCTTCAAGAATAGGGGAGTTATCATTTATCTACTCCAAAGCTTTAGTCAGATTGTTGAAGCTTTCATGTAATCCATTTATCTTCTCCTTCAATATCTTGACTCTATGCTCTAATATCTTCCTTAGAATCTACATGATATGATGCTTCAAATCCTCCATGTTATGTTTCTTCAGTTTATTAATTTTACCTTTCATTTGTTGTATCGGTGGATCCTCTTCCTAGACAGGTGGGTGATAGAAAATTAATTCATCCCCTCTCACTGTGCTAGCCTGCTACAACTATTGTTTTAGCTTCACATTTTTAATAAAAAATTTGGTCACCTCATCATTTGATAATTTTAATCTCTTCTCATATTCATTAATCTTCTTTTCCATATTTTCTACCACATCCTTAGTGAACATTGCAGAATGCATAGTCATAGTTGAAGCTTGTATGGGAGTTGTGTCTTTCATTGTTCTCACCATAGCTGACCGCCTCAATTCCTATGAAACATCCAAGAGTCGAGGCTTCCTTGTGTTTTTTATGTTTTTTCCACAAAGAAATTGTTTGGGTAGTAGGATTATACCCTGTTCTAGAGACACCCTCTTCTGAATCAAATTCTGATACCAACATGGGGTCATCCTATCCTTTGATATGATCTAGAAGAAACACTTTAGATAGCTTCATCTCTAGTATAATTAGCATATCTCTTTTCACTACCATTTCTCTCACCTACTGGGGGGTGACATTAATGCTATCAAAATTTAACTCAAAAAATTTCTGAGCCTGGATCTCATCCTGCTTCGATTCATCAGCTCTTCTAAGATTGATTTTGAATCTTTTTATCAAATTGTTTCATCTTCATCTTAATCCAAAATTCCTTAAATTCATTGGTATGGATAAAACTATCATCTTCCATAAACCTTAGAGACACTACTACCCTCTCATCTTCTTGAATTTCATTAGCTACCTCCTCTGAAAGTCGGATCTTAGGATCATGAGGCTCTTGACTTCGTTGTTGTTCTACTACCTCCTTCATTTCAGTGAGAGCTATGACTGCTTCTTCTTCATCATCACTTGAGTCATATTCAACCAATGGCTCAATCTTTTATTTTTTAGCTTGTGGTTAATTAGTAGGAGATGGAGGGGATAGATGTACAAGTGATGGAGGTGGTGTCTGTGATGCAGATACTTCATGTGATGGTTGGTGAGGTGTGGGAAGTTTAATCAACCCCTCATCTTGTGCCATTTTGTATAACTCATCAAATTTATCAAGGATCATCTGCATCCTTTTTAGGAGGTTAGGTTTTTTAGTGAAAAACCCTTGGAAACTTCTAGCCTTCTCCTTCTTCTAATTTTCCCACTTCATAATTGTTATCCACCTTTTTCTAGTCTACAATACATTAGAAAAATACACCAAATTTCTTATAACATCCTCCTCAGGGTCAAATTCATGTGATATGTGCCTCTTTGTCAACAAGGTTCTTCTGACCATATTTATATGACCCTCTAGGTCACACACTCTCTCCTTTCAAGATTTTAGGGGATAATTAACCCTCATGAACCTCTACAATTATTCTAGGATATCAGATCCAATGGCCAATTCTTCAAATACTATCAAGTCAAGCAAAAAAAAATTGTTCCTCTAATTCTTCATCAGATCATGTTCCATCCAAAGTATCTACCACATGAATTCCATAAAACATGCCCTTGCAGGAACAAACATGTGCAAGATATGTGGTGCTTTGTTGCATCTGTATATTCTGATGATGGTGTGTTGTGGCATAAAAATCCAATCAACATAATTATGGGTATAGCCCTAGTTTGGCCAATACTGTATGGGCATCATTACTTTCATCAATGATTCATGTAACCTTGGTGTTGAGTAACCAAGGATAGTTATTAGTCTAAAAACAAAATCACATTTTGTACATCTACTATCCCAAATGTAACACCAATTTGGCATAGGGAGTCTTACTCCATTCTCTTATGTACACAAATTCATTCTTTTAGTCCACTTCATTTCATTCTGGTACAGGATTGAATGACACAACGAAGAATATCTCCTAAAGGAAATGGGGGCCTTAGCCTCTTTAACTTGCAATAGACCCTCATGTATTTTTTCCTCAATTATAGATGTGAAATAAAATTCTACATTCAACTCAGAATGTTGGATTATCATGGCCATTGTCATTAATCTCACTAAAATATGTTTCGCTAGATTTATCCCCAAGACTTGACACAATACATGATAAGTGTTTTTGAAATAAGCCTAAAATTCTGAAACTAGGAAAGGCTCCATTTTAGAGGAATGGATGGGTAGTATTTTTTATTTTCACCCCTTTTCATGTGTAGGTGGAGCTCATCATTTCGATATGTTCTTCTCAACCTCTTTTACTCATACTCTAGTTTCACTAAATTTACCTCTATTACAACTTGTTTATTCAGGTTAAAACACTTGATATCATCATCTCTTGAGCCATCAACTAAGTACCCACCATTTGGCAGCCTAACAGTTCTTTTTGGGACATGGTAGCTATGGGAAAGGGATTTAATTAGCTCCATAACAATGAAAACATTGGGAACAATTAGTTTAACCACAACAAGGGTCCATGGGTTTGATGTTAGAATTTTGTCATTCCTATTTTGATAGAAGTACCAATAAAGGTTCCAACCCGACTAAGGAATAATGGGGTCTCTACACCCTTGATCTAAATCTCTAAAAAAAAATTTAGGTCCTTTGTCTATTGAACTAGGCAGCAAGGAAAGCAATGGGGACTAAAAGGAGGGTTTACTAGCTTTGGCCTCATCCTTTTTAACTCCTACTTTAGCCTTCTTTGGTGCCATTTTGTGAAATTCACAGAGAGTGATGAGAAAAGCTTACCCAGTGATATAATTTTCCTTGGAAGAATTTCCTTTACTCTCGCACTTTGAGCTCGTCTGCAACTTGGTTTCAGTTGTTATGAATGGAAAATCTCAATTTATTTCATGTATTTTAACACCAAGATGTATTTACTGGCAACTTGAATAAATTCACACAATTAAAATCTTTGTATCGAGCTCAATTTTGTATTTTGATGTTGACTAATGTGATTGGTGTGCTTTAAATGACCCAATGGCTAGTTTATCACACTACTGCATGTCACTTTTCATTCCCCTATGGTACCATGATATTTCTTCAATATGCTTCAATATATTGCTCTACCGCATGTCACCTTTGGCTCTCCTGCGGTACCACAATATCTCCTTAATACATATCTTGAATATACCACTCTATTGTAGGCTATGTCTTGACCCCTCAAGGTATAGTGGTAAAGGGTGAAGATTAGATTGTATAGTAGTGGTTCCTTTTATCTTCATACCATGAGTTGATTGGTAATAAGTTGCAGTAGAGAGGTATAATGTGAGGGTTATGAGGGGTTTCCAATATGGTAGCAGTATCATGGTAAAGGGAAAAATTGACTTTATGGATGGGGATAATGTGACTTTTTATGAAAATTATAATGGGAACTTTAGATTTTAATTAATAAAATCCTTGGAATTTTTATGAAATTTTTGGTTCCAACAACAACTCCAGTTGGGGATGAGTGATTTACCAGTCATTGCAAGAATATAGACTATCTTTCGGTGCATACCAAGTGTTCCCTTCACATAGTTTTTAGAGGATATGAAAAAATTGGATTGTGGTGAGGGTGGAATGAAGATGGATAAAGAGGTGAAAATGGTGGAAATGGAAATGATCCTATACTAGTGTACATGGAAAGAAACTTTATTTTAAGTGAGGTATTTGTAGGATTGTCCATGTACTGGAAATTCCTAATACCCTTTTGATTTCCTAAACTACTATGCATGGAAAGAGATTATTCTAAAAGGTTTTTCAAGAATTTTCCATGCACTGGCAATCCTTAATCCTCTGGTGCTCTTCAAGAGAAGAAGTGCTTTAGAAATTTCCCATGTATTGGTAATTTGTGTTCCTCACCTGACATGTTTTGTAAATAATAAGAATCTTCCCCTCCTTTACCAATGATAACAAAGGGACACAACCACAAGGCTTCAAACTTTCCATTCTTTCCCTTTTCCTGACATCTAGTATTCCACATTAGTACCAAATAATTTACCTCAAATTTTCTATCTTTGGCTTTCTTATCAAAAAGATATTTCATTTGTGATTGCAACTTCACATTTTTCTTTTGGGTTGTTCTCCTTATTTCACCAAGTTCTACAAGCTTCTCCATCCTCTCCTCCGTTGGTTCTGGAATATCTAAGTCCTCCTAAAGGATGAAATTGTCCACCAGCAAAAGTTTTTGTAATGGAATCCTAGCTTGTGTTTCATACACCAGTTCAAATGGGGACTTTCCAATCACCTTCTTTACAATAATCCTATCTGCCCACATAGCCATTCTCAACTTTGAGTCTCATGCCTTCTTGTTCCCATCTAACATCCTTCTTATTATTTTCAAAAGACTTTTATTACTAGATTATGCTTGAATGTTTTCTTGTGGGTGGTAAGAGGCACCATAAGAAATAGAAATGCCATATGTGTCACAATTTTTTTTGAATTCATCAGACCTAAAATGCATCCCATTGTCTATGATCAACCTTACTAGTGTGCCAAATCTAGTTATGATATTATCCATTAGAAAATTGATCACCACCTTGCTTGTTGCTTGTTTAGTTGGGATTGCCTCCACCCAGTTTGTGAAATAATTTGTGGCTACCAATATCCATTTGTTCCCTCCACTATATTTTTCTATAATTTCCCCTATAAAATCAATTCCCCATTGGTGAAAGGGAGCTTCAACCTGCATAGGTCTGAGGGGCAATGCTCCTTGGTATCTCAATTTTCCTAAAAATTTCTGCCATGCCTCATATTTTCTAGTATAGTCATGTGCATCATTAAAAACCTTAGGCCAATAGTACCCTACCCTTAATATCTTATGAGTAGTGGTTTTTGTTGAGAAGTGTCCCCCACATACTCCTACATTCTTTTCTTTCAAGACATGTCTTGATTGATGTGCATCTAAGCCTAAAAATAGGATACCATCCCTATTCTTCCAATAGAGGTATCCCTCCATGAATACATATTTCGAAGCCTGCAATTTGAGTGTCCTTTTTCTGTTGTCATCAAACCCTTCTGGACATTTTAATTTTTTGAGATAGTACACAATATTAGTGTACCATGAGGTGTTTTCAATACTTGTGACCATATTTTCTTCATTATTCACATTACATACTTGGGCAGCCTCCAAATTTGTTTCAGCCATCAGTTTGGTCAATCCTTTTCCCCTCACGAGCTTGGTGATCCGAAACTCAATATCAAAGTCCTGAATTTTGTTTATCCACCTACACCTATGCCCTGTTGTTTCACTTTGTATGAACACATCTTTGACTACAACATTAGGCACATAATCAATTACTTTTTCCCCTACTAGATATGGTCTAAATTCCTTAACAGTCCCTACCAATGCATAGGGTTTTTTTTCAGCAATATCATACTTCATTTCTGCACTTTGGAGGGATTTACTAAAGAAGGAAACTGGATATTCATACCCTTCATCATTCTTTTGAAGCATTACTGTATCGATTGTGCGATAGGATGCAAATGAGAATATTTGGAAAGGTTTGTTGAAATTTGAAGATTTCAATATAGGAGCCTCTTTAATTTCTTTCTTTATGGATATGAACACATTTATAGCCTCAACAATCCAATCAAGTTTTGCATCTTTCTTCAGCATTTTTGATATGGGCTTTATTATCCTAGCAAAATTTGATATGAATCTTCTCACAAAATTGATTTGTTTGAAAAGGGATTGAATAGCCTTAATTTTTTTGGTGACGGGTATCTTGTCAATGGCCTCCACTCATTTAGGATCAATTCTTACTCCTTCTTTAGAGACTATATGCCTGAGTAACTTGCCTTTTGTTACTGCAAAATGGCACTTTTTTGGATTGAGTGAAATGCCATACTCCAATTCTTTTAGAAATATTTTTTCTAGATGATCCACATGATCTTCTACCTTCTTGGAGTGTGTAGTTAAATCATCTTGGTAGACTACCATTATCACATTGATGAGACTAGCAAAAGCAACATCCATGGCCCTCTGGAATGTTGCACCAACATTTGTAAGCCCAAATGACATTCTAACATAAGCATATGTTCCGCAAGGTGTAGTCAAAAGTTGTCTTATATTATTCTAACTCTTTAAATCTCACTTGGTTGTAGCCTGAGAATCCATCCATCATGGACAATAACTCACAACATATGACTCTTTACAACATAACCTTCATGTTTGGGAGTGGGAAATTATCCTTGAGAGAAGGTACATTCAGATTTCATAAGTCTACACAAATCCTTATATCTCCATTTTTCTTCCTAACTGGTACCAGATTGGAGACCCAAGATGAATGTCAAATTGGCTTGATAATTCCTTCTTCCCCAAGCTTTATAAGCTCTTCATGCTTTTTATGTTCTAGAGTGGGATTTATAGGTCATTATTTTTGCCTGAATGGCTTGGCACCTGGTTTTAATGGGATCTCATGCTAGAATAAGTCTTCCCTATAGGCCTTGATATCCTCATAAGACCGAGCAAAAACATGCTTGTATTTCCTCAACAAAGCAATCAACATTTTTCTTATTGTTGGAATTATATTCTTTCCAATATTAACCCCTTTTTGGTGCTAACCCAATCCCTAGATTGATTTCCTCAACATCTTCTCTCTTTACTAGTGTCTTCTTCATGAGAGCTTGATCATTTCCATCAAATACCCTTTCTAGTGCCACAAGCCCTTTAGGAAGTTTGTTAGTTTTGAGTTTCACAACTTCTTTTCCAAACATTGTCTATTTTCCATCTATTTCTTCCACAAACGCATTGAAATCTATCTCTTGTGCTTCATATTGATTAATGCAATATAGAAACTTGATAAGATTAGTGTCATCATTGAAAAATTTCCAACTATATATATTATATGGGATAGTAGTTCTTGTTTTGAATTCAACTTGGGATACTCCAACCAAAGTGATATCATCTCTTCTTAGAGCTACATTAGCTAAAAAATCTTCCATTAAGTTTTTGGACCTATCTATCGACTCAATAGAAAAAGCATCAAGCAATTAAATTGTGATCCACACAACATTTCGATATTGTTTCAACCTTTTATTTTTTACAGCATATTTTGACTTGACTTGTGATGATCAATTTAGAATCTCCCAGAATAGTTAGCAGTTTGATCTTGTGTTTGACAACCATATTCAAACGAATTAGTAGGGATTCATACTTTGCTATATTGTTTGTACATTCAAATGTCAACAAGAATGAATACTTGAATGTAGTACCTTCAGGTGAGATAAATACTACCCCTGCTCCATTGCCTTCTTGGCTACATGCTCCATCGAAATACATCTTTCATACACTGTGTTGATTCTTGGAAACATGTTTATCAATTGGATCAGTATTCACTAGTTCAGGTTGGGAAGGCTCTATTCTGAAACTTCCTAAATCTACATCACAAAAGCAATTTAACTGATCTTGAGCCACATAGTCTACAATTTGATTCATCCTTGGCTCTCTATATAGCTTGACCTCTTCACCACTTACTAGTATTGTAGCATAGGACAGGTCAAATTGTACATTTCCTCCAACTGCTACATTCCATTTCCTTGACAGAAGTATCCCAAAATGAGGAGGTGTATCAATCATAGTTATGTCTATATTATAAGTTGTGTGTGGATAAGAAGCCAATTTCACTTCCACATTTTTCGTAACTCCTACTACTAGGATAGGCTTGCTATCCATAGCATAGCATTTACCACCATTAGTATCCACCCACATGCCAAGTTGTTTCATGACCCCTACTAGCATGATGTTGATAGAAGCACCTGAATCTATCATACAATTCCTTACTAGCTTGTTATTTATGAGTAATGTAGTAGAGAATGGATCAACTTGTTGAGGATTTATCAATACATCACCTAGACAAACCTCATGAAAATTTACCTTTTCCTACTTATTACTGAACTTAATGGTCTCTTTGCTCTCAGTTTTTGTGCTTTTATTATTCCCATTAGATATTAGCTGAATAGCACTATCCCTATATTCTTTTATTTTCATCATTTCAAGTAATGGTACATAAATCTTTACTTGGGATAAAGATTGTGTGAAATCAAAAGAGGCATTTTTTGCTTTGATCATCTTCTTTTTCTCCAATGAATCTCCTTTGATCTCCTTTTCTTTTTTGCTTGTTTGATCAAACTTTTATTTGTCTTTATGCAATTCTTTGTTTTCTTCTTTATGAACATGTTTTTGTTCATTCTTATCAAGCTACTTATTTTCTACCTTCTTCGGTGCTCCATATGTTTTATCCTTCACAAATATCCCTCTTGGAACACCCTCATCTTCATTTATTGTTCTGTTTCTTAATCGATATTTGATTTTTTCCTGTTCTACTACAACAATAGTTAATTTCTTAATCTCTTCCTCAGTTGGCCTTCTTGCATTGCATTTACTTGACTGAGATGGTGCACTAATATAACATTGTTCATCACTGCTTTCTTCATAATTAGAAAAGACTTGTTGTTCTACCATATGAACATTATATCTCTATTTATCAACATCATACTCGTAACTTTCTTCTTCTGAAGATGAATATCCCTCCTCAATGGGATGGAGGGTGTGGGAAGTTATGTATATTGTATGATCCTCTTCATCATTATCTACTGGTATCTCCTCTTCTTGTATTGATTGTATGACAATACAGTAATCAGGGGAATGTGGAAACTTGTAAATTTGACATCAGGGATTATTGTTAGCCATGTATTCTCCTCTCTTCTTTAAAGGGTCAATAGTTTCCTTATTCTTATGCTTGTCAATTATGGGCCTTTCATCCTTCCAATTTGTGTTATATGGTATATCATTCAGTTTTGGTCTTTCATTCCTATTTTTGTTTTCTTGTCTATTCTAAGGATTAATAAAACTTTGGGGAACCCTGAAATTATCTCTTTTACTAGTCATCCTTGCAGCCTTTCTATTATTTTCAATAGTCAATGCTATTTTTTGTGCTTCAACTAAATTTCTAGGGAACCTATTTCTAAGCTCATATCTTGTCTTCATATCAAATTATTTTAGATAAATACTTAATGCTATAGGGTCTGCCAATTTGGACCCAAGATGTATCTTATTATGCAATTTGGAGAACCTTTGGTTGAATTCATGGACTGACTCATTATGATATTTCTGGATACTAACCAATTCATGCAAGGAAAACTCTGGTGAACACTGATTCCCATACTGTTCAATGAACTGATCATGAAACTCTTGAATAGAAGCAATAGAAGCAGTTGGTAAACTATTAAACCAATCTCTAGCTTCTTCAGTTACTGACATCATAAATAGCCTCATATCTACATCTTCATACTACATATCTAGATCTTGAATAAAAGCATTAAAACTTCTTAAGTGTTCCTCAATGGTGACTGTACTACTTCCTGTAAATTTTGGGACAAGACCTCTCCAACTGTTGTCCATAGGGTAAGGATATATTTGGAATCTTGCTAAGTCAAATTGTCTTATCATACTTGTGTAGTGTTGAGGGGGTGGGTTTTGAGGATGTTGATATTGGTATAGTGAATTATTGTATGGTATGTGGGGTGGTGGTATATTTTGCTCTAGGCCTAGGGGTACCTAAGCATTTGGGTGTTGTGATGGATTTTTAGGTGGAGCATTTGATGGTTTGTATTGATTCTCATATTTCTTTTGTTGCGCTTTTGGTGGAATGGAAGGTCCTGCATTAGTATTCTTTTTCCTATGAGGTGGTGTGTATTTAGGGAGGTTAGCTATCTGAGCATCAAATTGGGCTCTCTACAACTTCAAATCTTGGAGCTATTTTATCACTTGGAGCTTTTGTTCATATTTTTCTTTTGTTCTTTCCATTTCTTTTCTTTCATACTCCAATTGTGCATTTAATTCTTCCTAAGTCATAAATTCATAATTTTCTTCAGGGGATGCATTATCAATAAGCTCATTCTGATTCCTTTCAAGTAATGCACTTTTATTATCATTTTCACGTTGTCTCTTGATTCTTTCAGCCTCAATTCTAGCCATGAATTCCTCCTCTTTCTTATGATCTAGCTAAAAGAAAGGATTTTTTTTTCTTCAGGAATGTGAGGTTCTCTAGAGGAGCTATTTTCATTTGTCAATGCATCATAATAATTATACATCTCAAAGTGTGGTTTTGATGTTTTATCCTTACTTGTCATGCACATTTCATTAGAAACCTTCTTACCTTTATCATTCATATGTGTCCACTTACTATTGTCATTAGGACCTTCTTCCATGCATGTTGTGAACTATTGTGATGGTCTGAACTCTTGGGTTTATTCTTTCTGATGTGTACTTTTATTTTATTAGAGTCTCCATTCACTTATATAGAAGTGGGAAAATTTTATAATTTCTTATTCCTAGTGGAGTCTTGTGTAAGATTTATGACTATGAAAAAGGCCCCGACTCTGAGTTGATTCCCCAGTAAAGTTGCCAAACTGTTAGTTCTTAAAAATTTTGTTTAAGAAACCACAATAGGTTGCCAACCTCTTGCTACATTTTAGCCTAACGTACAAATCCCAATGGTTTATGTGAACCTTCTTCTCTTTAGGCTCTCCCAGACCTAGGTGGGTATACCTA
The DNA here is from genome assembly GCA_007258455.2 of Sequoia sempervirens. NCBI lineage: Eukaryota > Viridiplantae > Streptophyta > Pinopsida > Cupressales > Cupressaceae > Sequoia > Sequoia sempervirens. Next base: position 298,131,976 of record VDFB02058242.1, on the reverse strand, counting down.
TGCAAATGGAGCAGACTCAAACGGTGTATTTCCTACTTGAGCAATCTATCCACAATGGCAATTGGAAGTGGAGAGATGCAAACCTAATATAGTATAAATTGTATAAGCAATATCAAGGTGAAATTTATGAATATGTTCAATTAATAGATGTAGGGTTGAAAACAAATTTGATAAAACTAAATGATGAAATAAATAAGACCAATGCCTTGTTGGGTTGATGGAGTCAAATGAATATCTGGAATATGTGACCTATATTGGCAATAACACAAAATGTTTGGCACACTAATATTGGTTTATAACTTGTATAAATGTGTAGGTAAATGATTGAAAAAATCTACTTATGGATCCAACTAGCATGACAAAGTTACTTATAATTTATCAAAAGGATTTAATCTTTACTTGAAAGAACCAATTCGATAAGTTATGCAAGAAAACAGATCACACCAAATTGGAGACAGATTGTCAACCTTAACTATATGGTTCTCCCTACTGATCCAAATAATACTTCTAGATTACTGTGACTAACTAGAAGGATTTTAATTCCTTTGGGGAAACCAATTAATCACATCACACAAGTACAACAAATGTGCATTGATAAATTGAATATATACTTGATATACCAATTTAAATAGCAAAGAAGCATTAAAATGGAGACAACCAAATAATTGAATAATTCCAACAAATAGTTGATACCAAGATTTGGCCGCAAACTTAGATATCTTTCATTGAATTCTTCAAAATTTATGCATGCATCATGGTCTTTTGAATTGTAAGAATTATATCTATCCTTATTTTCCTATTCCTTTCTCCTATCTCTAATATAATAATTTATTTTAGTCTTGGTCTCTCTTGTTATATGAGAGGCAACAAGTTTCAGACCAAAGGACATTTCTTTTGATAACAAAACATAATTTTGAAATTAAACATATGAATCAATCCATTAATCTCCGACTAAAAGCCCCTACTCACCTAAAACCTGTTCAAATATTTTACTATATGGTATTTCCTCTTTGTGATGCACATAATAAATCTTCATTAGAGTCCAAGTATTTTTCCTACCACTTATTGATTGTCAGATCACTAGGCCATTTGAATTCTCGGGTAGTTCCAAAATTTGTAAGATGACTTTTCCATCTATTATCTAGGAGGTTTCTAAAATCCACCACAAACTTTGTGTATCCATTGTACAAAATGATGATCCCATCAAGTAAAGAATGGAATTTGTCAAGATTGATCTCCCCATCATCCTATATATGTGTCAAGCATTTAGGAATCATCTAATCAAATTATTCTCTCCATTCATCCATACCTTTTATCTGATTGCCATCTTTAAATATTGATGGGCTCAAGATGTATTTAATGGAGTCAAATGCACTCCTCCTACTTTCCACTTTCTTCCTGATGTCCACCAAATACTTATACTCATCAATCACACCTTTCACCATTTTTTGTGTAGGTATGAGCCTTGATGGGGCATATGGATCCTTGTTTGTAGATTTGCATATAATAGTCAGTATGTGATAGGTGGGTTGCCATCTCTTTTGAAGCTCTTCAAGGATAGGGAAGTTAGCATTTATCTGCTCCAAAGCTTTAGTTAGATTGTTGAAGCTTTCATGTAATCCTTTTATCTTCTCCTTCAATATCCTGACTCTATGCTCTAATATCTTCCTGAGAATCTCCATAATATGATGCTTGACATCATCCATTTTATGTTTCTTTAGCTTCTCAATTTCATCTCTCATTTTTGGTATATGTGGATCCTCTGCCTAGACAGGTGGGTGATAGATAATTAATTCATTCCCTCTTATTGTGGTGTCTTGGTGCAACTGATTTTTTAGTTTCATATTTTTAATTAAAAAAAATTGACCTCATCATTTGATAATTTTAATCTCTTTTCATATTCATTAATCTTTTTTTCCATATTTTCTACCACATCCTTAGTGAACATTACATAATGCATAGTCATAGTTTTTGCTTCTATGGGACTTGTGTCTTTCATTGTTCTTACCATAGATGACCCCCTCAATTATTGTACTACATATAAGAGTTTAGGCTTCCTTGCACTTTTCTATTTTGTCCACAGAGCGATTGTTTGGGTAGTAAGATTATACCTTGTTCCTAAGACATCCTCTTCTAAATCAAACTCTACTACCAACATGGGGGTATGTGTAGGATCATCATGAAAAAAATAGGCCCTTAAGTGGCAAAAAATTTTAAAAAATCAGACTTAGATAACTTGACGTAAAAAATTTAATAAGTTATCTACTTTATTTCAAAAATATGTAAGAATAGAATTTGTAGGATATTGAATTTAGTTTCTAAACTACTAGGTTTGTTTAAAAAAAAAAAAAAAACTATTTGGTTGAAATTTCAATGCAGAGTACTTAAATTTCAGGAAAAAAAAAGAAGTAGGTGTCTATCGACCACCCTAACCACAATAAAATGATAATATTTTTTTATAAGATTTTAGATATAAGTAGAGGAATCATGTCCAGATGTGATGCATATTTTTTGTAATTTTTTCAAAGTAAATAATTAATTATGATTTTTTTATTACAACTTTTAAAAAATATAAAAACTCGTATGTCTAGCCACCTTAACTTGATCAAAACTTCATGAAATTCAATTTTTCTTTTTTTAATCCTATAGTATGCAAATCATAGAATGTGACGCATGTTTTGGATTCAAAAAATGTGATACCATTTGAAAGATATAGATGATTTTCAATCAGTCTAACAATCAAGACTTTAGTCATGATTTGAATAGAAAATGAATAATAATTACTTATTAAATTCAAAGTAAAGCATAATTTATATTGGTGGAAAGCTGAGAATCTCCTTTAAAAACCCTTTTCATTTCATCAATTTTGGGTTAAAAAAAGTCATTAGCCACAAACCCATCATATTGCCACTTTTTGGCCCATCATGATCCTGCACATACCCATGGAGTCATCCTGTGCTCTGATCTAATCTAGAAGAAACACTTTAGATAGCTCCATCCCTGGTATAATTAGCATAGCTCTTTTCACTACCATTTCTCTCACTTCCTAGGGGGTGAAATTAATACTATCAAAATTTAACTCTACAAATGTTTGAGCCTAGATCTCAGCCTGCTTTGATTTATCAGCTCCTATAAGATTGATTTTAAATCTTTCATAAAATTGTTTCATCTTCATATTAATCCAAAAGTCCTTAAAATCATTGGTATGGATAAAACTATCATCTTCCATAAGCCTTAGGGAGGCTACTACCCTCTCATCTTCTTGAATTTCATCAGCTCCCTCCTCTAAAAGCCCAATCTTAGGATCATGAGTCTCTTGACTTCTTTGTTTTTCTACTACCTCCTTCATTTTAGTGACAGTTATGAATTTTTCTTCTTCTTTATCACTTGAGTCATATTCAACCAATGGCTCAATCTTCTATTTTTTAGCTTCCGGTTCATGAGTAGGAGATGGATGGGATAGATGTGCAGGTGATGGGGGAGGTTTCTATGATGTGAATGCTTCATGTGATGGTTGGTGAGGTGTGGGAAGTGGAATTTGTTAGCTCTCAAAAACGTAGGCAAGATTCCTCAAGAGGCTGCCAATCTCTTGATATACTTTAGGGTAATAGACAAGGTTGGAAGAATTCAACCTTCTACTCTTTAGGTGCTGCAAAACCTGGGTGGGTGTACCTCTCTGAATAATGCAGACTTAACTTGTAATCAATCTTCTTATAACAACTTGTTCACAATGGTAGATGGGAGTGAACAATTATAATTCAACTTGAAAATGGTAACAATACTCTGTTCTATATTCTAAAATGCTTAATTTTAAAAGATGTAAAGAGAATGAATGAATTCAAAATGATAAAATGCAGAGACCAGTGCCTTATTGGGTATGCAGAGTCAAATGAAATCAAATGAGCAACACTTTCTAGAGAAAATTCAAATTATCTAGCATATATTTTGTTTACAACTTGTATAAACATACAAAACTATGACTACTAAGCTCTACTTGAATTGTCATAACCCTCTTTATGTTAAAACTTTAGACATACTATAATTTTGTGTGGTAATATTATGTAAGTGGTTTGTACAATTAATTTATGTGTGGAGAAGGTAGAGATTAAATAAATAAAAAAAGAATTATTAAATTATTGAATACATAGGAACAAATAAAATTTAACAACATTAATAAATAAGTGTTTCTTTAACAATTTTAGCACATGGTGTTGGAGAAATGGAAAAAAAAAAACAAGGAATAAAAAAATTAAGTCATTATGTAACAAGTGTTCTCATCCTATCCTAAGCATTATTGATTAAAATAATCTATTATTATACTTAATTAATAAAATTAACCACTTTCATAAGTCACATTAATTAATATAATACATCATTTAATCTAATTAATCATGATTAGGGAGATGTCACTATCCTTCATAATCCATTAATTAGTTAATCATAAATTAATTGATTAATTAATCTTCATTATCATTTTTTTCAAATTTAAAATTCATTCTAATCTCACTCACATGTAACTTGCATGCACAAGTCACTATCACCTTATAACTTATCCCCACTCACCCTTGTGTGGGAGTTCACACCATGCATGTGACCTTTCCTCTTTCAGTCATTTGGCTTCCCCATTTGTGTTCACACATGTGTGAGCACACATGGTCAAACCACCCTCCCTTACATGTCATAGACATGTCATTATCAAGCCACCCTCTCTCTTAAATGTCATAGACATGTCAACATCTCATCTACCCAAAGTGTGCATACAAATCAAAATTTGTATTTTAAAATTAGGATTCTCTTGCATATGGTTATTTGGGCTTGTTTTATTGACTTTAGGGTAAAAATGAACTCCTAGGGTAAGTACCTATGTGGTGGAAGCTTATTGAAAACATAATATGGCCTTTTGGGCAAAGTATGAACCCCTAAAAAGTCACCTAAAGAGGAGTGACGAGTTTTATGGTCTTGAGAAAGGTGTGGAGACTTGTCATATCCACCTCTCCCAAGGTGTGCTCACACATGTGTGAGCAACCTTGGCTCCTCTCCCCATGCCATGTGGGCCTATTTTTAAAGCCTTCTTCTTGTGACACTTGTCACAAAGTGAGGCTATCAATCCAAACCCCACCTTCTCAAACAATCCTAGCCAATGAATCAATCTTCAATCTTGGCCCTCCATTTACCTCCCCTCATGTCTATAAATTGAGGCCATTTCTTCTCTCATTATCAACACATGAATGGTATTTTTATGCTATCACTTTGAAGAAGGATAGGATTGAAGGAAGGAGAATCAAGTTGAGGAAGAGAAGATTTGTTGCAACTCCATCAACATCCAGGTTTTCTTTACTTTGATTTGCTTTTAGAATAACTAATTAAATCTAGAAAATTTGCTAGAATCAATCTATTACTCTCTTTCTTATCCTTGTTTGTAAAATCAATCTATCCTTTGTTTTTTTTCAACTAAATCTAGAATAAAACTAATCCTTCTATTATTATTTCTATTTTATCAATTTATTTTTTCTCATTTATGTTTATTTACAAAGAAATTATTTTCCTTTAATCCGGTTAATGTTATCTCAAATATAAATCAATTTTTATAAAATAAAATTTATAAATAAATAAATTATTATTTAATTAGTGTTAAAATACATATGTTCTTTTTATATTCAAGTTCTTTATAACATTTAATTAATATTCATTTAAGTCTTAAATGAAATAAGTTTTAAAATTAGATTGTTCTTTGAAAATAAATAAATTGATAGAATTTTCAAAATAAAGGGGTATCAATTGGATATATTAAATAATAAAATATTTGGTCTAATTAACTATCAAAGGGTGAGTTTATTCATTAAATGAAAAAAAAAAAAAAATCCATAAACTTCTTAATTTTTATAATGTTACCCTAATTTAGCAAGACAATAAATTAACTAACACCGATGATTGATGAAGATTTGGTCCAAGCTATGGTTCTATGAGATAGCATTTAATTTTCTTTGAACAAAGATGGAAATGGTTACTAGCTAATGTTGAATGTAATTAATGAACTTATAATATATCTCTCTTCTTTATAAAATGATGATAAACTATGAGTATGGACCTAGTTATAGAAATTTTAAAATAGAGGAATTACAATATTTATATCGTATGGCAATACTATACTTACAACTCTATAATAACAATTATGACCATTAGACAATAAATTATAAGCTTAAATTTACAAAATACTATCTAACTTAAGGCATTAATAATATATCTTTAATAAAATTGCTTTCTTGTTATGCCTCAAACTTAGCTCTTAGATTTATTGTGAACTCTCTATCCATGTAATAAATTTATTTTCTTGGGATTCAAGGTTTATAGAACATCATAGTTATGATTTAATATATTTACAATAAACTTAAATATCATGGTTATTCTTTAAATTAATTTTCTCCCTCAATATACAAGTAGATTCATTTTTTTTAAAACAAGGTTGATTCATTTAATTACAACAAGATCATAGTGAATAAATAATTATTTAATTATTAGAATATTATCAAGAATAAACTTATGCAAATTAATGCAAACCTTCTTTAGATAGATCATAAACCTTGAGGCATTAGTAGTATAACTTATACAATTAAAAATCAAGGCTCTTATTAAGACATTGTATTGGTTTATCTATCTAAGAAATTAGTGAAACAACTTATGCAATTAAAATCAAGTCTCTTTTTAGTTGGATTATTTATTTATTTATGCAACCAAAATTAATAAACTTTTTGTCTTGAAACAATAGATTATGCCATGAAGTCTCTTTGAGTTGGAATTATTTATGCTATCTTAGAAGGATATTTATCTTGAAAATATTAGTGTTATGCAATTTAAATCAAAACTACTTATTCTATGACATAGACTATGTGAATAGATTCAAATTTCCTTTCTAATAAATACTAACATTGCAAAATAATTAGATTCATACCATCTATAAATTAGATCACCCATCTTGAATAATTTAATGTTTAAGTGTTTATTTCATAAATGGATCTGACTATTCAAAACATTGTTACAAAAAGTTTTACTTTCAAATAATGTAAGTAGATGCAATACTTCTTCATAGGGATTGCACTTGAATAAATAGTTTTTTATTTATTTAGTAAGTTCATTTAATTTTACTTCTTAGCAAGAAGGTCTAAAGCTTTTATATTTCCATTTGGTTTATGTGCACAAGCTACTTTTTTTATTATTGATAATGCATTTAATTTCTCTTAGATAGAAAACTTAAATAAGAGGAGGAAAACATAAAAGAATAGCAGCGTTTGGTATTAACGGTGCCTCTAACTCACATTTATGGGTAATGTCGTCGTGCTTGAGTTACTGCACTTATAGCCTAATAAAGCTGCAACAACGACATTTGTGGCATCATCCCTATAAATCATCAGGGAGTAATAAGGAACATTTTTGGAGTTAAAATCCAAGGGGCGGGAAATCTCTCTTGGATCGATAATCTAAAAAAAGATAATACTATAATGGACTTACATCCGCTAGTGAAAATCATAGAAAACCCCAATAGGATTTGGGCATGTAAATTGACTATTTAATTCTTTTATCTTTGTTGATTTTTTGTTCAACGAGAAAGGGTGACGTGACTTATAGGAATTTAGGACATAGATGAATTAGGAAACAAGCAAAATATCACCATGAATATTTATGCTCCCTCATGTGGGTAGCAACCGAAGAGAAACTATCTGGGGAGATGGCCCTAGAAAGGGTCGCGTACCCACAAAATAGTTTACATCAAACAATAGATTAGAAAATAGAACTACATATTATACGCCTTGATCCCGTGCTGGAACGGTGTATGTAGGCAGTCTATGGATGGAGTTGCCCCTAGTACACAGGCACTCGAGGTGGGGATTTAGGATTGGTTAAGGGTGTTTACCTTATTGGCCTTGTTAAGATACCTTAAGATAAAGGAAGATAAATAAATATTAAAATTGAAGTTAGAAATTACTTGTTATACTCAAAAGGAATCTCGGATGGATTCGCTTGATTCCTCAAGGCTTTAGGCTAAATTTCAAGGCGGGAATCAAGCTTTTATTATTATCTCACATACTCCTAAGGACGTTGACCTTAGTGCACTCCTAGTAGGGGAGTGTAGTCTTTAGAGAGTGACTTAGGACCCGGATGGTCCTGATGAGTCTAAGTCTCTCGCCAAAGCATTTTCTAACCCATGTGGTTAGATGTCTACATTATTTAGATAGATAGATCTTGGTCCCAAGTGGAAATTGACCTAACCCGAAAGGTTAGATTCCTATCCCAGATGGATAGATGAGTTTTGGTCCCGTATGGACATTATCCTAACCCATATGGTTAGATGCCTATCTCGGATGGATAGATGCCTATCCCGTATGGATAGAAGTTCCTGAGTAGACAACTAATTGAGCAAGACATTAAGGGATTTACTTTTCAAAAATAAAATAAAAAAATAGTGAAATTTTTGGTTCAAGTGTGGGTCTTTACATGAATAATCCAAGTGAATCTCTCTGATTACTGTGATTAATTAAAAGGATTTAGTCTTTACTTGAAAGAACCAATCAATCAATCACACAAGTACAGTTAATGTGCATTGATAAATTGAATACAAACTTGTCATATCAATTTAAACAACCAGAAAGAGTCCATCTTGGAGACAACTTAGCCATACTTTCATCAAATTCAATAGATAATTGAGACCAAAAATGTGCAGCAACATTAATTGACTTTCATAAATACCTCTAATTTGAAAACATGCATCATAGTCTCTGATCTGATGAATTTATAGTACTGTATCCATCATAAATTGCCTACTGTATATTAAAAAAATAATAGCTCCTCCTATTACAAATTGCAAAATGCCTATTTATACACTAGAATTTGAAGAAAATATCAAATTGAGAACTCATGTCGGCCCACCACAAAAGTCAGGCCCAAAATATGTCAGCCTGCAATGGTCATCCACACAGATTCATGTCAGCCATAGTGATGTGTTTTTGTTATTCATTACTGAACAGTCGCCAAGACAGTCATGAAAGTATGCCAAAGGCAAAATAACATTAATCGTTACTGCCCATGTTAACTGTTCCCCATGCATCGCCATGACCACCAGCTTGCTATGTCAAAGTCAAGAAGTATTGCTTTTTTTCCCTTTATGTTTCACTCCAATTTGTCGCTATAACAACCCATTAGTCATACCAAAGCCACATAGTATTCCTTTGTTCCTGCTCTGCTTCGCTATAACACATACGTATTGGGGAGACCATATACTGAGATAAAAATGCCAGGCTGAAAGGCATTCACAATTGTTTCACAGTCACTGTGACAAGGCAACACTTACTCCGAAAACCATCTCCCCTCTGCTTTCACTAAGACAATGCAGTGTCAGGGAGAGGTTACATAGATTGTTCTAAGTTTCGCCGAGGGCCTCCCACTTAACCTCATGTCGGTGTGACCTAAAAATTCTTTCACTAACAAGTGCCCATCATGAATGTCGCCATAACTTTCAATCTTTAGCGAGATGTCTTGTAGAGAAAGTTGTTATACCGAAGCACACTGAACACCATCTGTCGCCAAGAGAAAGTAGATATTACATCAAAAGCCACTTGAATAAAACATAACATTCTGTCAGTGAGACAATCCATATATCGCCATGACCAATCACCAAAGTCACCCAAGTCTCATCGAATTGGCCACCGAGAGGAAGTCCAAGCATAAGGTCGGTGAGACCGAAAGTCACTCGCCAAGACCTTACAACGCCAGCAAGTGGGTTACACCGAAAGTCATTTGGAAGAAAACTGTTTGTGCTTCTTCGGTGAGACAAACTCACTTCACTATGACACTATACCGAAGGCATTCAACTCATACCGATGAACCACCAAAATGAAAAGTTGGGGAAACAAATGATATTTAGTAAGACACCACCACGAAAGCCATAACATATGCCGATAGGATCCTCCATGGTCGTCAAAACAACACAGATGCAATGCCAATAACTGCCAATAGACAAATGCCAATCACCCTGACAAAACAAAGGTCCTGCCGAATGCCAACTGCAAAAAAACTTCAATTGATGTGACATAAAATGAGTCTTGCCGATAGGCAACACAGACTCATGCAAGCAAAAAATGCAGACTTGATAGGGGAGACAGGAATGAACCTATCTCGATATGGATCCAGACATGAAAAATGCATACGGTAGAACCAAATCAAAAAATTTATGAATTAAAACTCATGTAAAAATATCAGAATTTTACAGTTCCAATAATGGCTCTATCTGGGGATGAATGATAGTTAGATCATTGCAAGAATCCCTAATCTTTGGTGAGTAGACTAGACACAAAATGACGAGCCATTAAGCAGAAATGGAATGAATGGTAATGGAAGTGAATGCGAAGTGGGAGTGAATGCAAAGTGAATGCAAGATGGAGGTGAATGGAAAATGAGGGTGGAATGGAGGTGGATGAAAAACCTAAACTATTGTGCATGGAAAAGAATTTTGAAGAGGATACACAAGAGTTGTCCATGCACTGGCAACCCTTAATCCTCTGTGTTGCTCAAGAGAAGAAAAGCTTCAAGAATTTCCCATGAACAAGCAAATCCTGATCTTCACCAGCCATGTTCTGTAGATAATATGATTCTTCACCCTTCTTTCCAATAACAACAAAAGGTCCCAGCCAAAAAGCTTCAAATTTACCATGCTTTCCTTTCTCCTGACACCTTGCATTCCACATCAACACCAAATCATTTTCTTCAAATTTTCTATTCTTTGCCTTCTTTTCAAATAGATACTTCGTCTGTGCCTGTAACTTTATGTTTTGACTTTGGGCCTCTCTCCTTACCTCATCTAGTTTAGTAAGCTGCTCCATTTTGTCTTCCATGGGCTCTGGAACTCCCACATCTTCCAATAAGACAAACTTATAGACTGGCAACAAATTTTGTAGAGGCATCCTAGCTTTTGCTCTATATACTAATTCAAATGGAGACTTTCCAATTGCCTTTTTCACAGTGACCCTATCAACCCACACAGCCAGTTTTAACTTTGAATCCCAAGCCTTTTTATTCTATCCTAGCACCCTCTTTCTAATCTTCAAGAGACTCTTATTGTTGGACTCTGTTTGACCATTGGCTTGTGGATGATAAGGAGTTGCATAAGAAATAGTAATTCCATACTTATCACAAAAACCTTTGAATTCATCTGATCTGAAGCACATCCCATTGTCTGTGATTATCCTCAATGGTGTACCAAATCTGGTGATAATGTTGTCCATCAAGAAATTTGTTACAACTTTACTTGTAACCTGCTTGGTTGAGATTGCCTCCACCCACTTTGTAAAATAATTAGTGGTAACTAGTATCCATCTATGTCCTCCACTTGACTTCTCCTATATCTCTCTAATGAAATAAATTCCCCATTCATGAAAAGGGGCATCAGCCTGCAGAGGTCGAAGTGGCAAAGCACCCTGATACATCAATTTTCCAAAAAAATTTTGGCAAGCTTCACATTTTCTCACATGTGTAAAAGAATCATTAAAGACCTTTGGCCAATAATACACAGCCCTGAGAATTTTGTGTGTAGTCGTCTTTGCTAAATAATGACCTCCACAAACTCCTTCATGCATTTCTCTTAAAACATGCTTGGCCTGTGACTCATCAAGGCACAATAATAATATGCCATCTTTGTTTTTCCAAAATAGATCGCCATCCATAAAAACATATTTGGATGCCTGCAACTTCAAAGTTCTCCTCTGGCTGTCACTCAATCCATCTGGGCACTTCATGTATTTAAGATAGTGCATAACATCAGTATACCAAGGAGTGTGCTCAATGCTTGCAATTGCAGTCCCTTCTTCAACATTGCAAATCTGATTTGCATCAATATTAGTTTATGTCATTAGCCTAGCCAAGCTTTGGCCTCTTACCAGCTTAGTAATCTGTATTTCCATGTCAAATTCTTGAATCCTGTTGATCCATCTGCATATTTTCCCTATAACTTCAGATTGTGTCAAAATATCCTTGACAGTAGCATGAGGGACATAAGCAATCACCTTTGCTCCAACAAGATATGGTCTGAATGTCTTTGTGGCCTTTACCAATGCAAAAGCCTATTTTTCCATTATGTCATACTTCAATTCAGACCCCTGTAATGATTTACTAAAGAAGGACACAAGCTGTTCATGACCATCATTATTCTTTTGTAACATAATAGCAGCAATAGTATGCATTGAGGCAAATGAAAAAATTTGATAAGGCTTTGTAAAATTTGGAGACTTTAGAACGGGAGCCTCTTTGATAGCCTTTTTGATAGACATAAAAGCATCTAAAGCTTCAGCAGTCCAATCCATTTTTTGTCCTTTCTTCAACATTTTAGATATGGGCTTGATGATCTCAGCAAAGTTAGAAACGAATCTTCTAACAAAATTAATTTTTCTAAAGAAAAATTATATTGCCTTGATAGTTTTGGGAATAGGAATTTTATCAATAGCTTCCACCCTCTTAGGATCTATTCTAATTCCCTCTTTTGAAACAATATGCCCCAAGAGCTTACCCTCTATGACTACAAAATGACATTTATTTGGATTTAAACTAATACCATATTCAAGAGCTTTAATAAATACCTTTTCTAGATGTTGCACATGATCTTCAACCCTTTTTGAATAAGCAGTCAGGTCATCTTGATACACCACCATGATAGCATTAATCAAATCAGCAAATGCTACATCCATAGCCCGTTAAAAAGTGGCTCTAGCATTAGTGAGACCAAATGGAATTCTTATGTATACATATGTTCCCCAAGGAGTTGTGAATGATGTCTTGTATTGCTCAGATTCCTTGACTTAGCTTGATTGTATCCAGAAAACCCATCCATCATGGATAGCAATTCACACCCTGTCACCTTATGCAATATAGCCTCCATATTGGGTAAAGGATAATTATCTTTGAGAGATGCCATATTTCAACTCCTGAAGTCCACACATAATCTGATATCACCATTCTTCTTTCTCACAGGAACCAGATTTGAAACCCACGTTGAATGTCTGATTGGTTTGATAATTCCTCTGTCCCTAAGCTTTATCAATTCCTCTTGCATTTTAGGTTCCAGCATTGGATTTAAGGGTCTTTTCTTTTGTCTGAAAGGCTTGGCATCTAGTTTTAGTGGTATTTCATGTTGAAACAAATCTTCCCTGTACACTTTCAGATCCTCATAAGACCAAGCAAAAATATGCTTGTATTTTCTCAGCAACTCTATCAGCATTCTTCTAATTGCAGGGCTAATCCTCCTTCCAATGTATACCTTTCTTTGTGCTATCTCAGTCCCCAAGTTGACTTCTTCAATATCTTCTCTTCTGACTGGCGTTTGTTTCATTAGAGATCTATCATTTCCATCATACACCTCTCCAATGCCACTAAACCCTTGGGCAGTTTATTTGTTTTGAGCTGCAATATTTCCTTTCCGAACATTATTTTCTTTCCATTCACTTCTTCAATGAAAGCATTGAAGTCAATTTCCTGGGTCTCATACTGATCTATACAATTGAGGAATTTCAAAATATTAGTATCATCATTGAAAACTTGCCAATTATAGATGTTATCAGGCACAACGGGCCTTGTCTTAAACTCAATCTATGATACCCCAGCCAATGTGATGTCATCTCTTTTCAATGCCACATTTGCTAAAAAAACAGCCATTATATTCTTTGACCTATCAATCCACTCAATTGAAAAAGCATCAAACAATTCAATTGTATCCCATACAACATCCCTATATTGTTTTAATATTTTTTGTTTTGTTGCATATTTTGATTTGATTTGTGAAACAACCAACTCAGAATCACCCAAAACAACCAACAACTTAATCTTGTGTTTCATAGCTATGTTCAAGCCTGCCAATAAATCTTCATACTCTACCACATTGTTTGTACATTCAAATGCTAACATAAATGAATATTTAAAAGTAATACCTTCAAGTGAAACAAATACAATCCCAGTGCCATTACCTTCTTTGTTTCATGCTAAATCTTCCATACTTCATTGTACCTTTGTGCCACATGCTTTTCAATTGGATCACTATTGGTTAATTATGGTTGAGTTGGTTCAATTTTAAAACTTCCAAGATCAACATCACAAAAATAATTAATCTGATCTTGAGGTACACAGTCAACAAGCTAATGCATTCTTGGTTCTCTATACAATTTGACATCCTTTCCATTCATTGGAATAGTAGCATAAGATAAATCAAACTGGACATTTCCTCCAACTATTGTTGTCCACTATCTTGACAGAAGCATCCCAAACTGAGGAGGAGTATCAATCACTATTATATCTATATTATAAGCCACATGTGGATAAGTAGCTAGTTTGACTTCAACACCTCTCATAATGCCTACCACAGGTACAGGTTTGTTATCCATTTCATAGAACTTTCCTTCATATGTATCAACACACAAGCCCAGTTGCTTCATTACACCTACTAGCATAATATTTATAGCAACACTAGAATCTATCATGCAATTCCTCAGCAATTTATTATTTATAAGCAATGTAGTGAAGAAAGGATCCATTTGTGGGGAAGTTGCTAATACATCATTCAAGAAGACATCTGGTATATCTATTTTCTCTTGCTTATTGACTGCTTGAATAACTAGTTTCTTTTTAGAATTCATTATCATTTGAACAACATTATCTCTGTATTCTTTTATTTTCATCATTTCAAGTAATGGAACATATATTTTTACCTGGGATAATGTCTGTGTGAAGTCAAAAGAGGAGCTCTCTGTCTTAACAGTCTTCTTCAGTTTTGGCATTTCACCTTTGGTTTCTTCTTTTTCTTTTTTACTAGGCTGATCAAACTTTTGCATTTCCTTGTGTAATTCTGCAACTTTCTACTCTTGGATAGGCTTCTTTTCAATTTTATCATGCTGCTTGTTCTCTGGCTTTTTTACTGTTTCATGTGTTTCCTTCTTATCTTTTACAAAAATTCCCCCAGAAAATCCATCTAGCTCATTCACTTTTCTATTTCTCAACCAATATTTACTCCTTGCATCCTCAACTGCTGCAACAGTTATTTTCTCCATTTCATCTTTAGTGAGTCTCCTTACATTGCACTTAACAAGCATTTCAATAAGATGTGGCTCTGTGTAGTCTTCATCAGAATCATAAAAGATCTATTGTCCAGCCATATGGACATTATACTTTTGATTAGAAACATCATACTCATAGCCTTCATCCTCTAAAGATGAATATCCTTCCTCAGCATGATAAAAGGTATCTAAAGTAAAATAAATTTTGTGATCTTCTTCATTATTTTCCATCAACATTCCCTCTTCTTGCATCTTTTGAGCTACAACACAGTAGTTTGGAGAATGTGGCTGATTACAAACTTCACAGAAATAATTATTACTCACCATGTAAGTTCCCTTTTTGCTCAACAGATTAGGAGTCGGTTTACTTCTTGGCTTGGCTATCATAGGTTTCCCATCTTTCTAGTTTGTATTGTAAGGCATATCATGCAACCTTGACCTTTCATTTCTATTCTCATTTCTGTATGTACTCTTTTGTCTGTATTGATAATTATTTTGCTGAGGAGGCCTCAGGTTGTCTCTTTTATTATTTATACCAGCAGCCTTCATGTTATTTTCAATTTTCAATGCAATTTTTTGTGCTTCAACCAAATCTCTTGGGGATCTACTTCTCATTTCATACCCTATCTTATGATCAAATGCACTCAAATAAATACTCAATGCAGCAGGGTTTGCCAACCTTGAGCCAGGAGGTACTTTAGTATGCAACTTGTTGAATTTTTAGTTGAAATCATAAATTGAGTCATTATGGTTTTTCTCAATCCTCACCAGTTCATGAAGAGCTGCATTTGGAGCATTTTGATTCCCATACTGCTCTAAGAATTTGGCTTGAAATTCTTGGAGGGAATTAATTAAATACGCTAGCAAGTTATTAAACTAATCCCTAGCATCTTCAATAAGTGACATCATAAACAACCTCATGTGCAAATCTTCATATGACATACCTATGTCTTGAATGGACATATTGAAATTCCTTAGATGTTCTTCAGTAGTGACTGCATTGCTCCCTATAAACTTGGGAATTAAACCTCTCCAACTGCTATCCATAGGGTAAGGGCATAGATGGAACCCTGCCAAATCAAACTGCCTGATCATTGCTACGTATTGGTGAGGGGGAGGGATAGGTGGATATTGATATTGATGCATAGGATTATTGTATTGTGCATTATGTTGAGGGGTGTGATGCTGACCAGGAGGTGGATGCACATTTGTGTGCTGTGTGGGAATATGAGGCGGCTGATTTGGCTATCTATAGTGATTCCCTATCTGATGGTGAGGAGAATTTTTCTGATTGGAGGGCCCTGTGCCATGATCACCCTGCTTGTGAGGTGGGACATACTTTGAGTCACCAGCTGTCTGATTAGCAATTTGGGCTTTCTGCAATTTAGCTTCTAGCTTCCTTATCCTTCTCTCTTTCAATTCCAACAATGCTTTTTCTTCATCAGAAATTGAGAGCTCATGGTTTCCTTTAGGAGTTTCGTGATTACCTTCCATCCTCTGATTGTATTCGTGCTGAATTCTAATATGTTTAGCCCCTTGTTCAGCTCTAAACTCAACCCGTTTCTGAGCTTCAAACTCAGCCATCTGCTGAGGATTGAGAGAAGAGAAAGGATTTCTTTGATCTTTAGGGGTACAAAGTTTTGCACTTGAATCATCTCTCCATGTATCATAGCCATTATATGTTTCACAATGTACTCTTGGTGCTTTACCTTTGTTTGTTATGCACATGTTCTCACCTTTTTCTTTTCCCTTATCAGCTCTATCATCTTTATGTCTCCACTTACTGCCACCAGTAGGAGCTCTAGTATGACCTCCCCTATACTGAGATCTTCCATTCATGATGAACAGGTACAAAAATTTCTATCTGAGTCACCACTCACTTTTATCAAAAAAATGAGAAAAATATCTGATATTTCTAGTTCCCAGTAGAGTATGTGTTAGATTTCTAACTCTATAATCAAGGCCTTGATTTTGATTGTTCCCTGACAGAGTCACCAATTTGTTAGCTCTCAAAAACGTAGGCAAGATGCCTCAAGAGGCTACCAATCTCTTGATACGCTTTAGGGTAATAGACAAGGTTGGAAGAATTCAACCTTCTACTCTTTAGGTGCTACAAAACCTGGGTGGGTGTACCTCTTTGAATAATGCAGACATAACTTATAATCAATCTTCTTATAACAACTTGTTCACAATGGCAGATGGGAGTGAACAATTATAATTCAACTTGAAAATGGTAACAATACTCTATTCTAGATTCTAAAATGATCAATTTTAAAAGATGTAAAGAGAATGAATGAATTCAAAATGATAAAATGTAGAGACCAGTGCCTTATTGGGTATGCAGAGTCAAATGAAATCAAATGAGCAACACTTTCTAGAGAAAATTCAAATTATCTAGCATATATTCTATTTAAAACTTGTATAAACATGCAAAACTATGACTACTAAGCTCTACTTGAATAATGCAAGTGAATCTCTCTGATTACTATGATTAATTAAAAGCATTTAGTCTTTACTTGAAAGAACCAATCAATCAATCACACAAGTACAACAAATGTGCACTGATAAATCAAATACAAACTTGTCATATCAATTTAAACAACCAGAAAGAGTCCATCTTGGAGACAACTTAGCCATACTTTCATCAAATTCCACATATAATTGAGATCAAAAATATGCAGCAACATCAATTGACTTTCATAAATACCTCCGATTTGAAAATATGCATCATAGTCTCTGATCTGATGAATTTATGGTACTGTATCCATCATAAATTGCCTACTGTATAGTAAATAACTAATAGCTCCTCCTATTAAAAATTGCAAAATTCCTATTTATACACTAGCATTTGAAGAAAATATCAAATTGAGAACTCATGTCGGCCTAGTACAAAATTTGGTCCCAAAATATGTCAGCTTGCAACGGTCATCCACACAGATTCATGTCAGCCATAGTGATGTATTTCTATTATTCATTACTGAATAGTCGCCAAGACAATCATGAAAGTATGTCAAAGGAAAAATAACACTAATCGTTACTACCCATGTTAACTATTCCCCATGCATTGCTGTGACCACCAGCTTGCTATGTCGAAGTCAAGAAGTATCACTTTTGTTCCCTTTATGTTTCACTCCAATTTGTCACTGTAACAACATGTTAGTCATACCGAAGCCACATAGTATTCCTTTGTTCCCACTCTCCTTCACTATAACACATACGTATCGGGGAGACCATATACCGAGATCAAAATGCCAGGCTGAAAGGCATTCAATTTTGTTTTGTAGTCACCGTGACAAGGCAACACTTACTCTGAAAACCATCTCCCGTCCACTTTCTCTAAGACAATGTAGTGTCAGGGAGAGGTTACATAGATTGTTTTAAGTTTCCCCAAGGGCATCCCACTTAACCTCATGTCGATGTGACCTAAAGATTCTTTCGTCGACAAGTGCCCATCATGAATGTTGCCATAACTTTCAATCTTCGGTGAGACCTCTTCTAGAGAAAGTTGTTATACCGAAGCACACCGAACACCATCTGTCGCCAAGAGAAAGAAGATATTACATCGAAAGCCACTTAAATAAAACATAATATTCTGTCAGTGAGACAATCCATATATCACCAATGACTGAAGTCACCCAAGTCTCATCGAATCGGCCACTGAGAGGAAGTCCAAACGTAAGGTCAGCGAGACCAAAGGTCACTCGCCAAGACCTTACAATGCTAGCAAGTGGGTTACACTAAAAGTCATTTAGAAGAAAATTATTTGTGCTTCTTTGGTGAGACAAACTCACTTCGCCGTGACACTATACTGAAGGCATTCAACTCATACCGATGAACCACCAAAATACAAAGTCAGGGAAACAAATGATATTCGGTAAGACACCACCCTGAAAGCCATAACATATGCAGATAGGAGCCTCCACGGTCACCAAAACAACATGGATGCAATGCTGATAACTGCCAATAGACAAATTCCAATCGCCCTGACAAAACAAAGGTCCTACCGAACGCCACCTGTAAACAAACTTCAATCGATGTGACATAAAATGAGTCTTGCCAATAGGCAACACAGACTCATGCAAGCAGAAAATGCAGAATTGATTAGGGAGACAGGAATGAACCTATGCCGATATGGATCCAGACATGAAAAATGCATATGGTATAACCAAATTAGAAAATTTATGAATGAACATTGATGTAAAAATATCAGATTTTTACAGTTCCAACAAAATCAACCCCTCATCTTTGGCCATTTTGTACAACTCATCAAATTTATCAAGGATCATCTGCATCCCTTTTAGGAGGTTAGGTTAATTATTGAAAAACCCTTTGAAACCTATATCCTTCTTCTGATTTTCCCATTTCATGACTGTTATCCACCCTTTTCTAGTCTACAATAAATTAGCAAAATACACAAAATTTCTTATAACATCCTCCTCAGGGTCAAATTCATGTGATATGGCCCTCTTTGTTAACAAGGTTCTTCTGACCATATTTATATGACCCTCTGGGTCACACACTCTCTCCTTTCCAGATTTGATGGGATAATTAACTCTCACGAACCTCTGCAATTCTTCTAGCATATCAGATCTAATGTCCAATTCTTCAAATACTATCAAGTCAAGAAAAAATGTTCCTTTCATCTAATTCTTCGTCAGATCATATTCCATCCAAAACATCTGCCACATGAATTCCAAAAAACATACCCTTGCAGGAACAAACATGGGCAAGAAATGTGGTGCTTGGTTTCATCCGTATACTTTGATGATGGTGTGTTGTGGCATAAAGAACCAATCAACCTAATTATGGGTACAACCTTGGTCTGGCTTATACTATACAGGCCGCATTACTTTCATCAATGATTCAGGTAACCTTGGTGTTTGGTAATGAAGTGTAGCTATCAGTCTAACAAAGAAATCACATCCTGTACATCTGTTATCCTTGATGTAAAACTAGTTCTGAATAGGGAGTCTTACTCCATTCTCTTGTGTACACAACTTCATTCTTTTAGTCCACTTCATTTCATTTTGGTATAGGATTAAATGACACAACAAAGAATATTTCCTAAAAGCAATGGGGGCCTTAGCCTCTTTAACTTGTAGTAGACCCTCATGTATTTATTCCTCAATTATAGATGCAAAATTAAATTATACATTTGACTTAGAATGTTTTATTATCATGGCCATTCTTGTTAATCCCACTGACATATGTTGCTCTGCATCTATCCCCAAGACTTGACACAATGCATGTAAGTGTTTTTGAATAAACTTAAAATTCTAAAATTTGGAAAGGCTCCATTTTAAAGGAAGTGATGGGGATTATTCTGTTATTGTCACCCCTCTTCATGTGTAGGTGGAGTTCATCACTTTGGTATGTTCTTCTCAACATCTTGTACTCCTGATCTAGTTTCACTAAATTTACCTTTGTTACAACTTGTTTATTCAGGTTAAAACACTTGATAATAGCATCTCTTGAGACATCAACTAAGTACCCACCATTTGGAAGCCTAATAATTTTGGTTTGGGAATGGTAGTTGTGGGAAATATCTTTAATTAGATATATATCAATGAAACCATTGGGAACAATCAGTTTAGCCACATCAAGGGTCCACAGGTTTGATGTGGAAATCTTGTCATTCCTATTTTGATAGAAGTACCAATAAAGGTTCCAACCCGACTGAGGAATAATGGGGTCTCTACACCCTTGAGCTTAATCTATAAAAAAAAAATTAGGTCCTTTGTCTTCTAAACCAGGTAGCAGGAAAAGTAATGGGGACTACAAGGAGGGTTTACTAGCTTTGGCCTCATCCTTTTTAACTCCTACTTTAGCCTTCCATGGTGCCATTTTGTGAGATTCATAGAAAGTGATGAGAAAAGCTTACCCCGTGATATAATTTTCCTTAAAGAGTTCCCTTTACTCCCGCACTTTGAGCTCATCTGTAACTTGGTTTCAGCTGTTATGAATTGAAAATCTCAATTTATTTTGTGTATTTTAACACCAAAATGGATTTACTCCCAACTCATAAATTCGCACAATTCAAATCTTTTTATCAAGCTCAATTTTGTATTTTCATGTTGACTGATGTGATGATTGTTCTTTAAATGACCCAACCTTTAATTTACTGCACTACCTCATGTCACTTTTCATTCCCCTGTTGTACTGCAGTATGTCTTTAGTATCCTTCTTCAATGTACCGCTCTACCGCATGTCACCTTTGGCTCTCCTGTGGTACCACAGTATCTCCTTAATACATATCTTGAATAGACTACTCTACCACAAGCTATGTCTTGACCCCCCGAGGTATAGTGGTAAATGGTGAAGGTTAGAGGGTATAGTAGTGGCTCCTTTTACCGTCATACTGTGAGTTTCTTGGTACTAAGTTGTGGTAGAGAGGTATGATGTGAGGGTTATGATGGGTGGCCAATATAGTAGTAGTATCGTGGTAAAGGGAAAAATTGACTTTATCTATGGTGATAATGTGACTTTTTATGAAAATGATAATGGTAACTTCAGATTTTAATTGATAAAATCCTTAGAATTTTTATGAAAATTCTGGTTCCAACACTGTCAAAGCATTCCAAATCTACAAAAAAAATTTTAAGTTAGGAATGTTTGTTTAAATTATCCATAAAAAGAACAAGCTTTGTTTTTGGTGCTCTTAAAATGAACTATTTCAATCTTTCCTAAAATAGGAACTGTTGTCACCTAGAATTGCACCCTGTGCAAAGTTTATAAAAAAATTGAGCTTTCTAGAGCAACATGGGATCATCTCAAGGCTGTGGGTCACCTATGATTGAAATGAACCTTCGGAGAAGGCCAACTTCTTTTGGTGTCACCTAAACTACGGATTCTTTGAACGGAAAGGGAGAAGGAGAAAACATAGACAATGGAAATTAAAACCTAGGGTGATACACCAAAAATGATAGGAACAATGAGATACTTGATTTACACTTGAATACTAGTGACAGCCATGGGACTACACAACAAGCTCATGTAGATCACGCACACAAACAAGTTTGACATGCACATTCCTTCAAGGAGGAAAGACAGATTTTCACAAATTAGAAGCTCATGTGCAGGATAAGTAAACACAGTTTGTAATCTACATGATGCTACTTCTGCAAAGAAAGGCATGACATGAAACAAAAGCTATAAGGAAAGAGAATATTTCACTAAGTAGCTTAGTGAATCACTAAAAGTATGCACTATACTTCACAAGAATCAGAAGGAAAAATGATGGGCCATCAATGGTGACCAAGGTACATTTTGTATATTATGCTCCAAGTTGAATTACAGAAACATACTAGTCTGAGAGAGGATTGCAAAAGGGTCACAGACTCTATAAAAGCATACATCTGAACTCCTTACCAAAAGGAAAAAATTCCTTATATACAAAGAGATCGCGGCCCCTTAGGGCTTACAAAATATCAGTCCTAGAAAAAATGTCTCATAGATCTTTTGATTGAAAGAAATGCAAAACCCTACGTGTCCATGTCGGTGTCTGTCGGTGAAGAGTTACCCCTGGGGAAGCCTTCAAATCTTTTGCCGCATTAATCCCTCTGTCTCTGTTTCCTCTCAAACTTCCTCAGCCGAGCCACCTTGAACACTCCTGAGCTCATGGCCGATCCACGTCGTGCATACTCTGTTGATCTTATTCATAGGGGGAGTCAAACAGTCGAATTGTCAAAGGTTCATATTCAGCTCCTATTGATTGGTTGAGCACACTCCACATAGATCTCTGGGTGGTCAAATGCTTCACCTTCTGAATCGCATGTCGGTGAGACACTAATCATGTCTCCCCAATGTGATTATACCTTCCTGTGACCGTCGGCATAACTTGAAACCACTGATGAGAGCTCCTGTCGAGCCTAAAGAGTCATACCGATATCCTTTAAACCATCAGCAAGACACAAATCCTTCATTGAAACATCATGCTAACTTCCTTGCTTTATTGAGTGCTACATTTCTTCAGGGAGACACCTAGAAGTTGGGAAGATTTTATGGCGAGGTTAATTAGTCATACCAATGTTTCCCTTGTGGTCACTAGGAAAATTGCTATTTGGAATACCCTTTACCATGCACATTCTACTCTATCAGCGAGACATCCACCAGTAAGCCAGGGTGTCACAGCGAAGCTTCTTCCTTTTCTCTATTGACATTGCACTTCATTGAGACATCCCAGTTCATCATGACAACACAATGAACTCAAACCTCTTGGCGAACTCGTGCTCGGTCAGTGAGACATTCACCAATCTTCGCATCCTTTTCTTAGTTCATTTTGACGTCTCCCTAAGCTCCTCCTCATTCGGCAAGACTCTGGTAAGTCACTGGGACCTCATGGTGATGACTTCAACTCTTGGCGAGGCCCCTCTGTTGTCAGTGAGACATTGGCCTATTGGCTAGACCTCTTGCCGAAGGCATAAATATTTTGGTGAGATCGCTTCACTTCAAGGAGACTTCCCTACCTCAGCAAGACCTTATGCCGAAGGTTGAATCCTTCTTGTTATCGAAAAAACCTTTGATGTCAACGAGACATCTCGTCGATCTTCATTCCTTATACCGAGTGCTACATTACTTCAGGGAGACTTTGGATCATCGGTGAAACACTGGGGCTATATCGCTTACTCTTAGTGAGGCCTTGGCCAGTCGCCAAGACATCCCTACTTCGGCATGACTTATGCCGATGTCCTCGGTCTCAGAAAAGTCTTTCATTATCGGCGATACTCCTTCTATCGGCTAGACCTCATGGCGAACTCCTTTTGTCTGCCCGAGCTCACTTCATTTTGTCGTGACCCATCCTTTGTCGCTGAGACTTCATAGCGAAGCTCGCTTGCTTTGTCAATGCATCCCTTCCCTGTCGGTGAGACATAATGGCCTCACCAAGACATTCTGGTGAAGGCACCAACTTTGGCCGAAACCACGAACAAGTTGGGGAGACCTTTGGCGATAACATTCTTTTTCGCTGAGACTTCACCAAGTTGGTTAGACCTTGTGTCAATAGATGCCTAATGCCAAAACCTTATTATTGTCGAGGAGACATCACTAGTCGCCGAGACCTCTCTCCAATTGCCTTGTTACACTGATAGATCATTAAGTTGGTGAGACATCTAGCCCTCGGCAAGACATTATGCCGAAGGCTGAATCCTTCAGAAAACCTCCTATTGGTGAGACCCTTCGTTAGTTGCCAAGACCACATGCCGAAGGTGAAACCTTATGCCGATGGTGAAAAGCCCTTCAACAAGAGCTGCTTTAGTTGGTGAGACATAATCAGGGTCTTGGCGACTCTTATTTCTGAGGATTTCATGCCGACCCTAAACTAGGTAGGCCCCCAAATTGAGACCCATGCAACCTAGCATCAGATTCATGACTTTTTCTCTTGTTCAAATGCTCTATTTGGCCCTCCCGAATCTCATTCACATGATATTCTGCCTGATTGAGCCTGAGGGTGAAAATTAGGTAACATTTCTGGCGACCTTTGCTAGATTTTTTCCTTCTAAACATGAAGACCAGTAGCCTAGGCCTATCCAATGGGCATGGAGTCATTGGGAAAACTTAGGAATGAACCTGGAGCAATCTTACTCATGGCTAAAACACAGTTGTAACTCAATAGAACACAGGTCACTTAGAAGATTATTGAAAAAAAGAAAAACATAAGGGAAAAGCTATCTGACTATGATGAAACAGCACTTAGGGAAAACAAAGATGCCTTTGAAATGAAACTAACCTACCCTACCCTAACCAACAAAGAGTTTGATCAAATGAACCCATTGGTAGGTTGGGTAAAGTAACTGCCCTTTCTACTCAATATGCAGTGACTAGCATGTTTAAGGACAGTTGAGTAAACGTAGAAAATAGAAGAAAGTTTACCAAGACGATGCACTGCCTCTTGAAAGAGGTGAATTATTTCACTTAGCTCACCAAATAGACCATACATATTGTCAACCAAAGGAGGAAAAATGAGCTGAACATACTCTTGTTTGGCTGTCAGTGCATCTTGGACATCTTCTTTTGCTATACCTTCATGTGTAGGTACAGGATTGGTGCTTGATGTTTTATTGGACTCCATCTGAGCTAGGTACCTAATTGGACAACCTCTGGTAAAGGTAAAGCTTGAACTCTCCTCCTGCTTGATCTCTTTATCTTCTCCAAAGACTTCATCTTTTCCTTGAAAAGATGTTGATCGAAGGTAATATGCAGGTTGTTCATTGGCTGCTATAGTCTGAACCTCTTGACTAAGGAGTTGATATCCCTGTTAGATAACTGAAAACAAATCTTCTGACTGTGGCTCCTTATTCTCTTTGTTCATGATAGAATACACCTCCCTTTCAACAAGGTGGGGAAGCTCATCTAACAAATTCACAGGCTACAAGACATTATCTTCAACAACTTCTTCAATAGTCTCACCTACCTGAATGAGCTGATCACATGCTTCCCTTTCATATGACATTAGTTCATCATCTATGTTGGAACAAAAAGCCTCTATGCTATCATTTGACTCATAATTTTGCATTAAATCTAGATGAATTTTATCATTTAGTTGCTCCATACTAGGCATAGATGCTATCGTGCATGTGAGATCTTTATCTTCATCGAAAAATTGAGGAAGTTCATCGAACAAGTTAGCAATATTCTCTAGCTGTCCATTAACAACTGGTAAATCAGGACTGGTAAATTGGGAACTTGCATGCTCTCTTCAACTTGCTCAACATAACCAGGCAGTTGATCAAATAAAGAAGTCAATTGTTCTTCTTTGTGTGGCTCCTTTTGCAGTGAAACTTGGGTATCTTCTACCTGCAAGTGAAGATCTTCAACTATCTGCTTTCGTACTTCCTGCCTCTCCTCCTGTTTGAGCTTTTCTTGTTGTAGTTGGTAACATGCTATAGCTAAATGCATTGGACTTACTTTGCTAATTCTCTCCTTGAGGAGTAAGTCATCTGGATCAATGGGCTACTCTTGAGGGATGATGGACTGATCTTGTTCAGGTACTACATTCTCTTCCATCGAATTGAATCCCTTAAAGCTTGGGATTTCAAGCTAAGAAGACTTACTAGGGGAGTCAAGAGGCTGACTTTGCCTAAAGCTGGAAAACTTCTACTTGGGAGCCTCTTGTTCAAAAAAATTTAGCCTCCTTTCTGCCTCCTTTGAAGCCAGTTGTTGGGCAAGGTTCTCTGTAAATTGCTTCCTCTGCAACTCCTCCTTTAGTTGGTGTTGATAGTTAGAGTAAGCTTGAGTATTTTGCACATGAGCAAAGAGCAGCTTCATTTGTTCTTCCTTAGCAGCTATTTCCTATTCAAGGCCTTCCTTGAACTGGATTCTTTTTGCCACTCTTTCTTTATCATAAAAGCCGACTTGCTCAGCCACTTCTTGTTGATGCATAATGGTACCTTGCTGCATCTTGATATCAACCAATATCCTAGATAGGCATGCAAGCACCTTACTAGTATCATTAATCTTCATATTGTGAAGACCTTGACTGAGATCCCACAACGTATGGTCAATCTGTTGGAGTAGGTCCAATACACTCTGATATGGATGTGGAGGGGCAACATACTGATGATATGGAGGGTAATAGTAAGCATCTTCATAATTATTTGACATCCTTTTAGTTAAAGAGTTGGAAACTCAGAATTAACAGATTATTTTAAGACATACCAAGACATGTGCCTATGAAACAAGAATATCTGAGCTCGAAGTCACCAGGTATGTAAAGAAAGTGCCTCCAAAAGGTTGAAACTACTACTATACACACCAAACAGGAGCAATAAAATGCATAAACATGAACTAAGAAGCAGTTCACAGTCCCACCGGGCGTGCTAGAAACTGTTGTCACCTAGAATTGCACCCTGTGCAAAGTTTATAAAAAAATTGAGCTTTCTAGAGCAACATGGAATCATCTCAAGGCTGTGGGTCACCTATGATTGAAATGAACCTCTAGAGAAGGCCAAATTCCTTTAGTGTCACCTAAACTACTGATTCTTCGAAGGGAAAGGGAGAAGGAGAAAACATAGATAATGGAAATTAAAACCTATGGTGAGACACCAAAAATGACAGGAACAATGAGATACTCGATTTACAATTGAATACTAGTGATAGCCATGGGACTGGAAAACAAGATCCTGTAGATCACGCACACAAACAGGTTTGACATGCACATGCCTTCAAGGAGGAAAGATATATTTTAACAAATTAGAAGCTCATGTGTAGGATTAAGTAACATGGTTTGTAATCTAAATGATGCTACTTCTGCAAAGAAGTGAATGACATGAAACAAATGCTATAAGGAAAGAGAATATTTCACTTAGTAGCTCAGTGAATCACTTAAAGTATGCACAATACTTCACAAGAATCAGAAGGTAAAATGATGGGCCATCATTGGTGACTAAGGTAGATTTTGTATATTATGCTCCAAGTTGAATTACAGAAACATGCTAGTCTGAGAGAGGACTGCAAAAGGGTCATAGACTCCATAAAAGCATACATCCAAAATCCTTACCAAAAGGAAAAAATGCCTTATATACAAAGAGATCATGGCCCCTTAGGGCTTAGAAAATATCAGTCCCTGAAAAAATCTCCCATAGATCTTTTGATTGAAATAAATGCAGAACCTTGCGTGTCCATGTCGGTGTCTGTCGGTGAAGAGTTACCCCTGGGGAAGCCTTCAAATATTTTGCCGCATTAATCCCTTTGTCTCTGTGTCCTCTTGAGCTTCCTTGGCTGAGCTTCCTTGAACACTCCTGAGCTCATGGCCGATCCACGTCGTGCATACTTTATTGATCTTATTCACAGGGGGAGTCAAATTGTCAAATTGTCAAAGGTTCATATTCGACTCCTATTGATTGGTCGAGCACACTCCACATAGATATTTGGGTGGTAAAAACCTTCTCCTTCTGAATCACATGCCAATGAGACACTAATCGTGTCTTCCCAATGCGATTATACCTTTCTGTGACCGTTGGCATAACTTGAAACTACTAATGAGAGCTCCTATCGAGCCTGAAGAGTCATACCGATATCCTTTAAACCATCAGCAAGACACAAATCCTTCGTTGAGACATCATGTTGGCTTCCTTGCTTTATCGAGTGCTACATTTCTTCAGGGAGACACCTAGAAGTTGGGAAGATTTTATGGCGAGGTTGATTAGTCATACCGATGTTGCCTCTGTGGTCGCCAAGACAATTGCTATCAGGAAGACCCTTTACCGTGCACATTCTACTCCATCAGGGAGACATCCACAAGTAAGCTGGGGTGTCACAACAAAGCTTCTTCCTTTTCTCCATTGACATCGCACTTCACTGAGACATCATGCTTCACCATGACAACACAACAAGCTCAAACCTCTTGGTGAACTCCTGCTTAGTTGGTGAGACATTCACCAATCTCTGCATCCTTTTATGAGTTCATTCTGACATCTCCTGAAGCTCCTCCTCATTCAGAAAGACTCTGGTAAGTCATTGGGACCTCATGTTGATGGCTTCAACTCTTGGTGAAGCCCCTCTATTGTCGGCGAGACATTGGCCTATCAGCCAGACCTCTTGCCGAAGGCATAAATATTTTGGCGAGCTCGCTTCACTTCGGGGAGACTTCCCTGCCTCAGCAATACCTTATGCCAAAGGCTAAATCCTTCTTGTTATTAGCAAAACCTTTGATGTCGGTGAGACATCTCGCCGATCTTCATTCCTTATACTGAGTGCTACATTACTTCGGGGAGACTTTGGATCATTGGCGAAACACTGGGGCAATATCACTTACTCTCAGCGAGGCCTTGGCTAGTCGCCAAGACATCCCTACTTTGACATGACTTATGTTGATGTCCTTAGTCTCGGCGAAGTCTTTCGTTATTGGCAAGACTCCTTCTATCGGCCAGACCTCATGGCGAACTCCTTTTGTCTGCTCGAGCTCACTTCATTTTTTCAAGACCCATCCTTGGTTGCTGAGACTTCATAGCAAATCTTGCTTGCTTTGCTGATGCATCCCTTCCTTGTTCATGAGACATAATGGCCTCGCCAAGACATTCTGGTGAAGGCACCAACTTTGGGTGAAACCACAAACAAGTCGGGGAGACCTTTGGTGATAACATTCCTTTTCGCTGAGACTTCACCAAGTTGGTGAGACCTTGTGTGGATAGACGCCTGACGCCGAAACTTTATTATTTTCAAGGACATCACTGGTCACCCAGACCTCTCTCTGATTGACTTGTTACGCCGATAGATCTTTAAGTCAGGGAGACATGTGGCCCTTGGCAAGACATTATGTCGAAGGCTGAATCCTTCGGTGAACCTGCTATCAGTGAGACCCCTTGTTAGTCGCCGAGACCACATGCCAAAGGAAAAACCTTATGCCGATGGTGAAAAACCCTTCAACAAGAGCTCCTTTAGTTAGCGAGACATAATCGGGGTCTTGGGGACTCTTCTTTCTAAGGATTTCATGCTGAACCTAAACTAGTAGGCCCCCAAACTGAGACCCTTGCAACCTAGCATCAGATTCATGACTTTTTCTCTTGTACAAATGCTCCATTTGGCCCTCCCAAATCTCAGTCACATGATATTTTGCCTAATTGAGCCTGAGGGTGAAAATTAGGTAACAGGAACCATTATTTTCTGCTTTAAAAGGAACAACACAAATGAATATTTCATTTTGGTGCTCTTAAAAATGAACCATTTTAAGTTTTTCTAAATTAGGAATTATCATTTGGTGTATGAAAAGCCTAAAAAATTTCAATTAAAGTGCTCTAAAAATGAACACTTTCAAAGTTTTCACAATTAGGAACTTTGATTTTGGTGCATAAAAATAACAAACACATAACTATTTCCTTTTGTTATTGCACACTCATTTTTCTACTTTTGTTGACCAAGTTAAAAACTAGGATTGATTTATTAGAAACACTCAGATTTGGGCTTAAAAATGAACAAATTAGTCTTTCTATCTTGCACCATTGCTATCCAGAGTGAATGATATCCCAAATGCTTCATATTGGTGCAATTAAAAAGAACAAGTTGTTACACTTTATTCATATATTTTTAGGGATAGCATCACTCGAGGTCCTTAAAAAGAATCAAACTTCTACGAAGTGTATTTTGTGCATTCAATGATTGGAAAGATAGATGGTTGTCTTCTCCCCTCGCACCTTTTGGTGATCTTGGGTCAGCGAAATCATCTTTAATTTTGCACCTTTATTTTAAAGCATACAATTTTAGAGGGCCTGCCTAATGAGAAACATCCCATGTTGGAAAACTCATAGGTGACCCAAGCGGTACTTTCATTCTGGACTGGTATATAAATAATTTGTGGCTGTGAGGGATGTTCATCATCCCATAAGGTGCTACTGGCCTATGCCAACATATTCTCCCTTGGTATCCTCATGATGCGTAAAAAATTGTAAGGGCTAGAAGGTTTGTTAATTGAGCAAAATGCTACATGTATAGGGGCCCAAAAATAATATCCCTAGAACATTACTAAGATCCAATTTTTTTAGAAGGTACCCCTTTATCAAAAAATATTCTTTGAAAGTTGTGCATCAAAATTTACTTCTAAGAAGTTACTTTCCAAGTCTGAATTTAGGCCCATACCATAATTCACATGTAAAATCATCCCTTTGGGGCATGAAGTATGCCTACCTAAAAGAATGGTTTCTATCCACTAGGGTTGTAAATGCCTTTTTATGTTAAACTTTCCAAATACATTCAAAATAAATTAGAAATCAAATTATGTGATTGATCTAAAAAGAACACATCGAAAAAAACACTAAACATGATGATCAAAATCACAAACCCTTTGACTTAGTGTATGTGTGTAAAAGAAGCCCTATATTTGCACTCCTTGATAGTATTTTTCCTTAAAGGTTTTCAAATATTCAAGTTTTTTAGTTTAGGCTATATTGATCAAAGTAAACATTTGGGAACTATGGCTTGGGTGTCATGATTTCACAACTAAAGTTATAGACATGAAGGTCACACAATTCCATTCTTTTTGAGTCATTCTAAGTGTTGTTGTAACACATACTCCAAACATAGTGAAATTAGGAAAAAAATCAACTCAAACTTGCAAAAATCTAGAGAAATATTGCTCAAACTAGAAACAAAACACACAAAGACCACCTTTGCACAATACTCCAACGTAGTTGCTACATTTTTTTGGAATAGTTGCTAAAATATTATTGCATTTTCTCTCTATCCTAAAAACTTCATTGATGAAAAATAGTTGCATTTGATAGAAACTGAGCACTTACTATGGGACCCACACACATGCTTTTATTTCCTTGCATTTACTTATGAGAAACCAACACACTTGCCACTAAGATGCTCACATTTTTCCAAGAATCTTTCTTTTTCCTGGCCAATTATTACATCTAATAGAAACACACAAAAGATGCACTTTCCTTTCTAGCTCGCACTTGCTTCTCTAAAATCCTAACACTTGACACATTTCTTACCACAATTGATAAATTTTGCCACTTTCTCTCACAATCTTGTGCACTTGCTCAGAAACTAGTGCTTTTGCTTTATCCTACTAACAATTGGGAAAAAAACCAAAGTTGTTTATAGGATCATTGTTAGAATGAAAACAATTGGAAAACTAGATAAGTCATATAGTACCTCATCCATTATTTCCATACTACTTGTTAAAAATCAAAATTAAAAAGTCCATTGGGATCATTCCTTCACTTAGATGTCTATGATATCAAAAGTTACTTTGGACTCACAGGAGTTCAAGTAATCTTTCATGTAACATATCCTCTAGACAAGGAAGTGAAATATCGATGCTAGTCCTTCAACATTTTGATTTTTGAAAATTAGCACCATTCCAAAATAGAACTCAAACCTTAGGGTCTTGAGCTTCATAGCAACCATCTCAAAAAACCATTACACCTTATGACCATCTAGTGACCAACTACTCCAATTCAAAAACTGAACCTTGTAGCACCTACCCTCCAACCTAGTCTCACACACATTGAAGGTGAACAAACTGACATCATAACCAGTTTAAGAACCTTCATATTTGAGAAGAATGAACATCGAACCAGTAGATAAACGTAGCAAAAATATTAGATGAAGAGGAAGATAAAGAGAACATAGCAACTAAAAGACCCATGTTACAACCACTTGCATGGAAATAGACATACATCCCTCATTCTTTACAACAAGAGAGAAATCCTTAGATCTGACAAGAGAAAAATCCTTAGGTGAAAATCCATTTTACAACTTTCAAAGAACCAACCTAGAAATTTTCTTGCAAAAGGGTACATCCAAAGAAGGTATTTCATCCACCAAAATACACTATAATTTTTCTATCTATGCTTTGCAACAATAGGCCAAGTATTTTCTAGAAGCTAGGAGTCACAAAATAGTCACAAAAATCTTGACAACTATTTATTACAAATACAAGATAACAACACATGAAGAACATGGAAATGAACAAAAACAACACCAACATCCCACCAACAAACACCACAAACAATGGAAGAGACTCATGAGGATATAAACCAAGTGACCTTATGATAGGGTATTGAGTATCGAAACATCCCCAAAACATGTTGATCTATTACCCAAATCACTCTTATCAATGTTCACAACATCAAATAGGGAAACAACATCAAGGGTTTCAAAATCACCATCAAGGAATAAGTCCAGAACATCAAATTTCCCTAGATAAAATTTATAAAAAGATTGAGGAAATTAAACTAGATCAAAATACAATCTATCATAAATGACTTATTCAAGGCCAGAACATTACATATCCACAACAAATGGACATCATTCCATAAACACCTCAATATCCACATCAGTAACACTTCCAATATCAATAGTATCAAGAAGTTCTGCAACACCAAGGTGTTCCTCAAGTGCAATATCAAAATGTACCTCAATCACAATATCAAAATGTACCTCAAGTGCAATATCAAAATGTACCTAAAACACAACATCAAGGAGTTCTACAAAATCAAGAGAAAA
The DNA here is from genome assembly GCA_007258455.2 of Sequoia sempervirens. Classification (NCBI taxonomy): domain Eukaryota; kingdom Viridiplantae; phylum Streptophyta; class Pinopsida; order Cupressales; family Cupressaceae; genus Sequoia; species Sequoia sempervirens. The sequence goes on along the minus strand of VDFB02058242.1, from coordinate 298,098,944 downwards.
ATAATCAAGAAAATCCACAAAGGAAAAATTACCAAACAAGAAGGACAACAAGAGGTAATCATGCACAAACTAGTACAACAAGAACTTATCAAAATCAACAACATTCCAACTTATGGTGAACTAGAATTTAAACTTCCTTGGTATAACAAGTACGAAAAATGTGAGTTCCACAAAATCAAGGGTCACTGAATGAATATATGTGCTACACTAAAACATCTCATCCAAGACCTTATTGATCAATGAGAAATAGCTATTAATGATAATATTTTAAACTCAAAAGTTGAAAATAGTGATCAAGAGCTATCTATTACTGATTACATTGACAATGTGTCTACATCATCTAGTGAACAAAAGGACATACATCAAGAATTTAATCCAAAGCATGAACAAAATCAATCACCCAAGTCTAGCAATGATCCAATTCAAGATATATCGACAACATCCAACCTCATGGAAGTACATATTGATGATCGAGAGACTCTTAATATATGCCCACATTTTGAGAAAATACAAGGATCCTTTACCAACAATCCCTTTTTTGAAATTAATCCATGTGAAGAATGTGATCCAAAGCATATCAAATATAATGCCACAAAAAGTCAAAATCAAGAATCCCTAGCATTAAAATACTACAATGACTTGGTGGATATCTTCCAAGAAATCCAAGGTTTTCCAAAAGAAGAAAAAATCCATATACCAAGCACACATACATCTACCCATGAGATGTTTACTTCTAACAGAAATGTAGATGATCTTCATCCAAAACAAGAGTCTCATACTCTTTATATCATCACCAAGGAACAAGAGTCACCTATACTCTTAACTTCTTTACACATGGTCATAGCACAATAGAATCTATAGACATATCTAAAATTGATCAAGAAGAAGCATTAAGATCAAAATCATCCTCCAATTAGGTTGAATACATCAAGTACGAAAATATGGAGCACGGTATCTTGAAATCAGCAAAGATAATGGACAATCCTAAGTGGATAAGTAGTGGTTATACACTAGTCAAAGAAGCACCAATATATTTTGAAGGGCCATCAAACTCTGATATTTCACATAGTAAAGACAAATATATAAATCAGGAAGTTATCCCACATATAAAGGATCCTAGTGGTGAAGAATCTATCACACTTGAAGATCCATAATAGGGTAGAGAAGGATTAACACCTTGTTTCTAAGGTAAGACATATCCTATAGAAAATAAAAAATTTCAATAGACGCATTATCAAGACAAAGGATTAGGCCTACATGAATAGGGTATCCTAGCACCGGATAAAATTATTGGTAATCCTAAGCATCAAGGTCTTGATTATTCAAAAATTAAAGGGTCTAAACATATTAGGGATACCTCTATAATACTAGGGACAACTTTATCTAATTCAAGCATCAACATAGAGAGCACAAAGATTTTTTATCATGAAATTACTACCAATGCTACAACTAGCCATTTCATGAATCATCATCCACACATATTTCAATCATTTGATTGGGACCAAAAATAAGAGAAAAAGATATACCAAATAAAGGAACAAGTCATTGAAGCAAAAGAATCATTAAAACAAAATGGACAAGAAAAATTCAAATGGATGCAAAATAAAAAGAAAGAAAATCATCCCTATCAAGCTCCATTAGTCAAAGAAACTATGTGTCAAAATAAAAAGGGGAAGTTCATCCATCCAAAATTTCCAAAAATACAAAAGAAAGCTTCAAGAGTGACCTACATGGTATATCTAGATGTTGGTCCCAATTGAATCTCCATATCCATCCATCATTTCTCATCATCCCAAGTTTCAAGAGTAAGAGGTTCCAAACTATAAACCAATCCATCTAAATATCATATCCCTCAACACATTTCACCACCCAAGATATCCAAATCTCGCATTAACCATGTGTTGGCATCAACTCTAAGTTATCACAAGGATTCTAAGGGAACTCTATCACAATGTGCGTATTGAGGTAAAGTTAACTTTGGTATCGAAAAGGAAGATAAGAATTATTAGGCGTTAAATTCAAGTGCCCATATCCTAGCAAAACAACTGCTCTAAGTAGGATATCATTGGCAAGTCATGATAGCAACGACAACCATATCAGCACCAACAACAACTACATCAACACTACTAGGTGGTTCAACATGAGAAAAAATTGTTACCATGATGAAAACCTATTAAACAGGAATCTTGTCTGACATCAAAAATCAATAAGAAACAAAAAAACCAAAAAAATTGTCAAGAGAAAAATTGTCCTCTAGTGGAAACCACTATGGTGGCACATTGGACAATTACCATGATGAAAACCTAGCAAATAGGAATCATGTGTAGAACCAAGAATCTACATGTACCATTTTAGGTGGAAGCATCTCAACTGATCCATAATAAAATCCCATCCATTTTTATCCAAAATCCAACTTACCTTGATCTTGACAAATGTTTGGTGTACACTTTACATTTTCTTATGGAAAAAATATTGACATGGGTCACTATCATTGATCCTATCCTATCCAACATTATCTAAGCCATGAGGAATTTTCCAAAGGGGCATACTATATCTAAACATGTTATCCTATCACAAGATAATCCATCACCTACATTGCTAGACACTAGGGTCAAGTACTTACATTTTTCTTTATAATAAATCTTGATCTATGTCTTCTAGCTCACACTGTGATCTAGGCATTTTCCAAACAATAAGGTGTGCCACATCGTACCCTTCCAAATTCATCCCATCAACAAGGTATCCCACCAATGCATTATCAAGGTAACTGTTGGGTGATCTCACAACATGCCCCAAGACTGAAAAGACTTGGGGACCCAAGTGAAAACATAACTCTTATGGCAAGAGCTAGCAAATTGGAAGATCACTGGAAGTGAAGAGAAGAGAAAATTTTATTTGCAAACAAATTTGATGTTGTTGTAAGGTTCAATAATGCACTTCAAAAGCTCATGTTGTAAATTTCATTATAAAGATGTTCCAGATACCAGAATCTCAGAATGTTGGAGTTCAAGCATGTGGTGAAAAAGTGTACTTGTTCCAGGAGTAGGGTATGTGTAGGATCATCATGGAAAAAATAGGCACTTAAGTGGTGAAAAATTCAAAAAAATTAGAGTTAGGCAACTTGATGTAAAAAATTGAATAAGTTATCTATATTATTTAAAAAATATGTAATAATAGAATATATAGCAAATTGAATGTAGTTTATAAACTACTAGATTTATTTATTTTTAAAATTATTTGGTGAAAATTTGAAATTTCAATGCAATAGTACTTAAATTTTAGGGAAAAATAAGAAGTAAGGGTTTTTCTAACCACCCTAACCACAATAAAATGATAATATTTTAGATATAAGTAGAGGAATCATGTCCTGATGTGAGGCATATTTTTTTGTAATTTTTTAACAAGTAAATAATTAATTATGAATTTTTTATTACAACTTTTAAAAAATATAAAAAATTGTATGTTTGACCACCTTAACTTGGTCAAAACTTCATGAAATTAAATTATTATTTTTAATTCTATAGTATGTGAAGCATAGAATGTGATGCATGTTTTGAATTCAAAAAATGTGATACCGTTTGAAAGATATATATACTTTTCAATCAACCTATCAATCAGGACTTTACTTGTGATTCAAATAGAAAATAAATAATAATTATTTATTAAATTCAAAGTAAAGCATAATTTATATTGGTGGAAAGCTGAGAATCTCCTTTAAAAACCCTTTTCATTTCATCAATTTTGGGTAAAAAAAACTTGTCAACCACATACCCTACACATATCGATCATATCACCACTTTCTGGCCCATCATGATCCTACACATACCTAGTAATTCATTCCTGGAATGTTCAAATAAAGGAACTTGAAATATAGGAATAATATGTCCACCTGATCACTCCATTAACACAAGAAGTTCCTATATTTTGTTTGAGCTAATTTGTTTGGTTCAAAGAAGAACCCTGATGATTCAAGATCAGCACCTAAAGAGCTTCAATGTGTAATTGGAGTTGACTTTCACTGAATTTTATTATAATTCTCATATTGGTCACTACATTTCATGTGACTTGATTAGATTGGTCACTTAGATTTCCTCTCATGTATTTGTATTAGCCTATTTGAGCCTTGTGTTCTATAAAAGGCTAGAGGATCCTTATTTTTATTTTAAGTTTAGAATTTGTGGATGTTGGAGGAGCATAAAATCTTAAGTTTTGTTCTTTTTTCTTGTTTTCAGAACCATTCTGATGTAAAACTTTTTATGCATGTAGAAATTGATTAATATAAGCTCCTTATTAGATAGCTACATATCTCAGTATCTTTTGTAGCTAGTTTTGTTAGTTTGACTGAACAAGACTGTATGTTGCGTCATTTAAGGGTGCATACATAACCCACTCGGTGTCTAGAAATGAAACACCTCTCTTTAGGAGCTTACACTATTTTATATGTAGTTGTGAAGAAATTAGGTGAAGTATAAAGAATATTGCTCTATTTTAATTGACTCTTTGGGGCATCCATGGAGAATAATTGTGAGAAACTTTTAATTTTTAGTTTTTTTTTTATATTTTGTTTTAGAATAGATGTTTAAATTCTTGAAAATGTTCCAAAATCTGAATGAATGGATGAAATTTTATTGAAAATATTTTGTTTTTCATAAAATTCTTGAATGCTTAATGCTAAATCTACTTAAGTGATTCTAAATAATTTGTGATGTTCATGAAATTCAATAGAAAATCTTTTAGTTTCATGATGCTTGAACTTAATATTTCAATTGAGAATCCAATACCTAAAATATTCAATTCACAACAAAAGTCCCTTTGAGATTAACAAAAATATCACATCAGTACCTGAGAGCCACCCTAGGGCAACCATGACCTGGTTATCAGAGACTTGGGATTGAATGAAAGCCAATTTTTCCTTGTTAATGCATAATCCCCTTTTAGGTTGTCTTTGTTTCATATCTTTCAAGAAGGATAGGATCTTTGTGGTCTTGTTTGTGAAGAATTTATTCACATTATTTTTTGTGGGTGAAATCATAGTCAAAAGGAATTGGTGCTAGAAGGAGGGCCTCTCTTTTATATTTTAGGTTTCATTCTCTAGAATTGGAGAACTATACTTTGAAATACTAGTTCTGAGTTTGGTAAGAAGATTGTAAATGAGAAATTGAATGCAAGGTGGCTTTCAGTATGGAAGTTGAAAAAATTTGGAAAAAATTTAATCAAAAATGGCATCCTTTGAGTTTATTTACTTTTGGAAGAGTCTCCGAGTGTAGAATTCATGATACAACAGATCATGGTGAACTTGAGTGTGAAATTTTTCTAACTAGGGTAATTTTGGCCATAAGTAAAGTAATTTCGTTAACAAAGGAAGTTATAACCACTTAAAGAAAGGAATTGTTAATGAGAAAAACATTTTTCCGTCATGGAATTGGAAATATTAAAAAATTAACAGATACACCAAAACAGTTGGAAAACTGTGATTATTATAAAGAAAATTTTAACGTTTTGCAAGGAGGGTATGTGTAGGATCATCATAGAAAAAATATGGCCTTAAGTGGTGAAAAATTCAGAAAAATTAGAGTTAGGAAACTTGATGTAAAAATTTGAATAAGTTATCTATATTATTTCAAAAATATGTAAAAATATAATCTATAGTGAATTGAATGTAGTTTCTAAACTACTAGGTTTTTTTTTTTTTAAATCTATTTGGTGAAAATTTGAAATTTCAATGTTGTAGTACTTAAATTTCAAGGAAAAAATAAGTAGTTGTATGTCTGACCACTCTAACCACAATAAAATGATAATATTTTAGATATAAGTAGAGGACTCATGTCCGAATGTGATGCATTTTTTTTTGTAATTTTTTTCCAAGTAAATAATCAATTATGAATTTTTTATTACAACTTTTAAAAAATATAAAAAACTCATATGTCTGACCACCTTAACTTTGTCAAAACTTCATGAAATTCAATTTTTATTTTCTTAATCCTATACTATGTGAATCATAGAATGTGACGCATGTTTTGGCTTCAAAAAATGTGATATTGTTTGAAAGATATAGATGTTTTTCAATCAATCTATCAATCAAGACTTTAGTCATAATTCAAATAGAAAATGAATAATGAATATTTATTAAATTCAAAGTAAAGCAAAATTTATATTGGTGGAAAGCTAAGAATCTCCTTTAAAAACCCTTTTCATTTCATCAATTTTGGGTAAAGAAAAAGCGTCAGCCACATACCCTGTACATACCCATCATATCGCCACTTTTTGGCCAATCATGATCCTGCACATACCCAGGAAATAGTTGAGAATGTCAAGATTCAAAGATATTTCATCACAAATAAGAAAAAAACATTGATGAATCATCATTCCTCTTATATGTGGAAAAAACATATAACGAGAACGAGCAGGAAACGTGTATATTTTTCTTCAAGTTGAAAATTCACAAGCTATAAAAAAGAAATTTTCCTAATTTTATACTACATACAAAATATCAAATTTTTACTTTTTTATCTCTTTGATAGCAATATAAATAGTGATATATCTTGATCTAACAAAATTCAAAGTGAAGACAAGGCCGAAGACATGAATATTTTCAAAGGGGGAGGAAGCAGAGAAATAGACATAAACATTCATGGAAATGGACCAGGGCTGGAAAAAGGTACAATATGGTTGCATCAAACAAAATGTGTGCAATTGATCTCTAATAAGTTCATTTTCATGCATATGAGCCAAATTATGGGTAAGCACACTTTTGAATTTATGATGTTTAAATGTAGAAAATTTAAGATAATTCATTGTTATAGTAGAATACTGAAAATTTTGATGAGTGAATTTAAAGATAAACCTACTGTAATTTGTACCAAAACCATTGAAGAAATAGCCATAGAAATTGAAGTAAATTGCTTTATTAGAGTAAATATTTTGTTATGTTAGAGTTAGGGTAGTTAGGTTTAGTTTTCTTTTTGTAGGGTTTTGTGTTTGTGTTTGTTTTTTTTTCTTTAGTTTTTGTTCTTTTATTTTTTTCTGGCCTCTACATTAGCAAATTCTGCTTAAACTTATCTTACACATGAGAGTTAATTCAAGCATTTGTAAAATTGAACTGTGGAAGTGAAATAATAAAACCATACACAATAAAACACGCTTTAAAATGTACTAAAAGATATATATATATCCCATATATACATGAGATATCGAAAATCCTTGTTCAAAAAATCAAAAAAGTCAAAAAGAGTGAGAAAAGTTGTAGATGATAGTAGCCATTCAGTCGATGTGGGAAACCTCTTCCATTAGGGATAAATACCCTATGTAGGAAAGTTCCTAGTGAACTTCAAAGTATTAGATATGGAGATTAGTAAGAAAAGGCCAAAGTGGAACCACTTCCCTATGTTCCAAGAACCGGGGAATATCATCCATGGAGGGAATCTCGATGGTCGGATGTGTAACAAATAAAATGGTATCCAGATTCTCTATGAATTTAGGTTTCACTATCAAGTTGGTAGCAGCGTGAACATCTTCAACAAGTAGCCCAATGTCCATACGTGATGCTAAAAAGTGAGAAGCTATATCAGAGTAGAAGCAAAAGTAGTGGTTGGATGCAACATATTTTTCCCCAAGGACTAAGCATAAATTTTGCACAATGAAATTGGAAGTCCTAATGAAGAAAACCTTTTCAAGCCTTTGTGATGTGATGCTCCCTAAGAAAATATTTTTTTGGTGAAAACAACCTAAACAAATTGGAGTATCCATGGCTAAGAAGCAAATGCAAATGCACAGAGTGGAATTATAGAGATAAAACAAAAAAAAGAGAGAAAGAAAAGTCTGAAGAATTTGAGAAGAAATGCATAATTTATAGAGAGTTGTAAGAAAGTTGTAGTACATAGTTTCCTTGAGTAAATTTTTTTTGGGGAAACCGCAAGCAAGGTGGCAGATGGATAATTATCTTCAGAGTAAAAGGTTAAATAAAATTAATTCTTTACACATATTTGGTGGAAAATTGCTTCGAATTTGAGCAATATGAAGATTTTGAAATTAATAGTGGTCATTTCAAAAAATTTAAAAGAGTTGTATTAATTATGAAGGTGCTTATGTGTGTGGAATACAATGGAAAATGAAGCCGAAAAGGCAGTACACATCATCACTTGAGTAAGTTGAAGAGATAATACATGTTGAATAAGGTGTGTGAATTTAATGAAAAATAATGTGATCGTGCTTCAAGTTAATTATGACATTTCTAATCCATTAATGAAGTGCAGCGTCGTCAAGTCAAAATTACTAGTAGAGATTTTAGTAGTTACCATAAAATTTAATCTGAAGGGTGGTAACTGATGTTTCTAAATTTAGATTTAAGTTTGCTGATTAAGTCTGTCTATTACTAAATTGTAATTTATGTATATTTTTTAACATATAGCGAGCTATAGTTAGCTAGGATTTGGCATAAATTAGTGAAATTGAGCTAGAAATGCACACCTACAGGGAAATATTAATTGATTTTTTTTGGAAGTAGTGAATTGATGAAGGGATTTACACTGAATGAAAAATTAAAAGGTAAACTTCACTACCACTACAATTCCCAACCTAATAGCAGTGCTTCATTGCTCGCAAGTTGATAAAAGAGCTATCATTGAAATATCAAAAGTGAAAAATGAGCTATCATTGCTATATATATATATATAAATCAACTCTTTAGGCTATAAATGCTTGACTAATAGTAGAGCTATGTTTGGGGGAATTATGAAGATAACCTTGTTGAGGCTATGGACACTTTACTAGCAGCAAGGCTCTATCTGTGGTTGGCTTTGGAGGATTACTATATTATGTAGTTCACTGTTAATGAACTGAATATTTTTACTAAGTTCTAAAAACTAGAATTAATCAGAGCACACACAGATGTTTTCGGTGGAGTTTTAATTCTTTATGTTAGAATCTAGGTAAAGGTAGAGGATACAGTTTTAAAATATGTATAAATTTTAATTTACAACAGGTGATTTAATTTCAAGTTTGGTTTAAATTTGGTTTTATTGGTTGCAAGTTGTTGTGTGGTATGACAACATGCCCCAAGACTAAAAATATTTGGGGACCCATGTGAAAAAATAACTCTTATGATAGGATCTAGCAAATTGGAAGATCACTAGAAGTGAAGAGAAGAGAAAGAAAAAAATATTTGGTAATAAAAGTACTTTGTAATGTAAGTGTTTAAGGCAATGGATACCAGGTACCGGAAACATGGGAAAGGTGAAAGGAAATGTTAATTCAAATGGAAGACTTTGGTCTGGTATGAAGGAGTTCAGTATAATGGAGTTCTGGTATAACCAAGGACTAGGAAAGTTAGTGGGTAAAGTTGAATACCGAGTACCAGGTACCAGGTTGTAATGTTAAAGGAAAATGATTAAATTTTAATTTTATCTAATGATTATGGTAGTTCGGTATATATGTGAGGATTTATGATATGCTTAAAAGTGTGTTAATTATGAGACTTTTTTTTTGTATTAACATTTCAATAATGGTTTTATTTAAATGAGATATTATAAATGTTTTCTTTCTTTTAAAGGGATTTCATGTGTGGAATTTGTGATTGCAGCAAATATCGACTGTCATGCAAATTTTGGGTATGGACGGTCACGAAAATCATATTTATAAACAAATCTGATGTTGTTTCCAGGTTTAATAATGCACTTCAAAATCTCATGCTCGAATAAAGTTCATTGTAAAGATGTGCAATATACTGAAATCCCAAGATGATGGAGTTCAAGCATGTGGTGAAATAGTGTACTTGTTCTAGGAGTAATTCATTCCTAGAATGTTCAAATTTAGGAACCTGAAATATAGGAATAATACTTCCACCTGATCACTTTGTTAACATAGGAAGTTCCTATATTTTGTTTGAGCAGATTTTTTTGGTTCAAAGAAGAACCCTGATGACTGAATATCAACACCTAAAGAGCTTTAATGTGTAACTGGAGTTGACTTCCATTGACTTTGATTACAATTGTCCTATTGGTCACTACATTCCACGTGCCTTGATTAGATTGGTCCCTTAGATTTTCTCTCATGTATTTGACTTATCCTATCTAAGCCTTGTGTTCTATAAAAGGCCAGAGGATCCTTATTTTTATTTTAAGTTCAAAATTTGTGGATGTTGGAGGAGCATAAAATTTTAAGTTTTGTTCTTTTTTCCTATTTTCTGAACCATTCTAGCATAAAAATTTGTATGCATGTAGACATTGATTAATATCAGAACTTATTAGATAGCTACCTATCTCAGTATCTTTTGTAGCTGGTTTTGTTAGTTCAATTGAACAAGACTGTATGCTATGTCGTTTAAGGGTGCATACAAAACCTATTGGGTGTCTAGAAATGAAACCCATTTCTTTAAAAGCCTGCACCATTTTATATGTAGCTGTGAAACAATTTGGTGAAGTATAAAGTGGTTTTCTCTATTTTACTTGATTCTTTGGGGCATCCATGGAGAATAATCGAGAGAAACTTTTAATTTTTAGTTTTTTTTTCTTTTGTAGAATATATGTTTAAATTCTTGAACATGTTCCAAAATTTGAATGAATGGATGAAATTTTTATTGAAAATCTTTTATTTTCCATAAAAATTTTGAATGCTTAATGCTAAATCTACTTAAGTGATAGCAAATAATTTGTGATGTTCATGAAATGTGATAGAAAATATTTTGGTTTCATAAATCCTAAACTTAATATTTCAATTGAGAATCCAATACCTAAAATATTCAATTCACAACAATAGTCCCTTTGAGATTAACAAAAATATCACATCAGCACCCAAGAGCGACCCTAGTGCAACCATGACCAAGTTATCAGAGACTTGGGATTGAGTGAAAGCCAATCTTTTCCCTGTTAATGCAAAATCCATTTTTAGGTTGTCTTTGTTCCATATCTTTGAAGAAGGATAGGCTCTTTGCGGTCTTGTCTGTGAAAAATTTATTTGCCATGTTTGCTGCGAGTGAAATTGTTGTCAACAATAACCTTCAAAATAGTTCATCCTAACAACATGGTGTGTCATATGGTACCCTTCCCAATAAACAATTCATCCCAATAACAAGGTATCCCATCAATGCACCACCAAGGTAGCCTTCAAAAAAAAAATCCCAACAAGGTGTATGACCAATGCACTACCAAGGTAACCTTTAAAGATACCAACAACATGGATTATTCCTTTACTCAAAAATTCTAAGATATCAACAGTTGCTTGAACCTCACAGCTAGTTCAAGTAAGATTTTCTGCAACATATCCTATAGAAAAACAAAGTGAAATATGATCAATCCAAGCTATCAATATCTTACACCCTAGGAAAAAGGGAAAAATCCAAAAAAATTAGAAAAAAGATAAAAAATACAAAAAAATCAAAAAGCAAGAAAAATATTAAAGAGAAATAAAATTCTCTTTAAGTGAAAATGACCTTTTGATGCTTCTAGAGTAGATACCATAGTGAAAACCTAGCAAATAGACACTATGTTTAAGTAAGACTTGCATCATTATCTATCGGCACTATCCACAACATCCACCCATTCATCCCATAATAAAACATATATCCAACCATGGCATGTTACTGATTTAGGAAAGGAATCTTGTCTCCAACTGGGGGTAACTTCTTAAAGCTAGTCGTGGATTGGATCTTTGAACATCCTATCATTGTCAAAACAACAAAAGAAAAAACATTTGAAAAACATCATAAATAAAACATCATTGGGTTATTCCTTCACTCAAACAGTCTAAGATATCAACATTTGCTTGAACCCTATAGCTAGTTCAAGTGAATTTCCCACAAAATATCCTCTAGACACAAAAGTGGAATATCAATCCAGGTTAACTATGTTGTTTGAACCTCAAAAATAAGTTTATGCTTTGAGTCAACTGGTTGAACTACATGGTCTCTGTGTGTACAATGTAGGAAAGTCTTAATATCCCCTGGTACCCTACGTCAGTCCCCTTAGGTTTCTATCATGCTTTATTTCAACTTATTCAAAAGACACAAAATCCAAAAATAGTAAAAAAATTCAAAATATAGAAACATTCACTAAAGAGAAAAAATCACATTCAAACCAAGTGAACTGTAAGCCTCTGCGTGTACAATGTAGGAAATTATTAATATCCCTTGAGACCCTAGGTTAGTCCCCTAAAAACAATAAAAAAACATCATAAAAACTTAGAAAAAATAAAAAAGATCCTAACCCTATCATCAAAATCAGGAATAAAACATCACCCATATTAAATAAATCATCGCACTCACCCTTTGACAAAACAAACAAACAAACAAAGCAAACGCCGAAAGCTAGAACCTTCAAGAAAAACAATCACAAAGATTTGATTACAAAATAGACAAAGTATGCTAAATTATTACCTACATATTGTTTTACAACATATCAACAACATCTTGAGGTATGCGTTAATAGATATGTTCCTACGATAGACATGATCAACACCGGATAATAGCCCCACTCTAAACATATATGGCAAGTGATACTGCAACTTATTGTTTTAATCTTTTTGTAGTCTTATTTTTATGATTTATTTTATTGACTCATTCCCAGGATCTCTTGGGGATTTCCATAAGGATTTAGAGAGGAAGGAATGGGGGCAATTGAGCAACATTTTGATTTGTTGTTTGTAAGATATTTTTCTAATACTACCATGGTGAATACTTTCTTTATTGAGTGTATGAAAGTTGTGTTGAAACAATTCATGAAGCAGTTGCATGTTAGGTGTTCTATACCTCTTTATGTGATTGGTCCTAAAAGTTCTAAACACAACCCGACTATATAGTTTTAAAAAAAAAATTGTATATTTGGTATGAGAAAAGATACTCTTTGTTTGTAGATTCAAAGTCCATGCAATGGATACAAAGTCACTTGGTCATTAATACCCTAGTGCATCATATATGTTTGCTACATCAAACAAGATTGTTCAAAATTATCAAGTCTCCAAGAAAAGCAAAAGCAACATCATCAACTACTAACAACATTAAATTTCTATCCATCATCAAAAATTTCTTCTAAGTTTTTAGGTCTCAAAAATGCAAGTTTTTAAACCATAACAGGGTGCTAGTTTCTTAATATGTTTTTGGCTAACGAACAGGGTGAATATAGTTGATCACCCCCTACTCTTTAAGCTCTACTAGACCTAGGCGAGTGTACACAAGTAATAAGGCATATTCAAAGTTTGAATATGGTTTCTTAATTGGGGAAATCTACTCATAATGGCACATGGGTGCGAAGTAGATGCAAGGCTTGATGACTAATTCCTACTGTATGCTTTGAGAATAAAGTGTCTAAGTAGATTTTGTCCGAGATTTGTTCCAAAATTGACTAGTGCCTAATCTATTCAATGAGTGGAGTTGAAAGGTGGATGATAGTGATGGAGACAAATATGTATGATAGGTAATCCTATTATTCAGCTTAACTCTAATTTTTGGGAATTTTTAGATGTTTTGCATCTTGTGTAAACATGTAGGTTTGTTTGTTATAGTACTCTTCTTCATAGATCTAAGTGTTATTCCCTCAAATTATTGTGATGATATGAAAGGAATTTTAATTATTTTCTTAAGGGAAACCAATCAGAGTAACTATCTTAAAAGGATTTTTAATCCCTAAGGGAACCAATTAAAATTAATTAACTGAAAGGATTTTTAATTCTCTCTCACCAGAACCCAATCTAGACATTCACACAATAACAACAAATGTGTCGTGAAAAATCATATAGATTCAAATAATTTAAGAGAACCACTTTGGAGAAAACCCAACAACATATAACAGTGAAAATCCACACAACAATTGAACATTGAAAATAGATCACCAATTATAAGTAGTCTTCTCCATTATATTGCTTTAAATGATATACATTAATAACAAAAGTCTTTAAGATATGGAAATGGATGGATGGAAAATGTAACCTATCTACTTCTACTAATGGCAGTGATAATGAGATAGTGATCAAAACTAGACCTTGGTTTCCCCTTTTATATGGGAACCAACAAGCTACAAGTCCCTTTACAAAATGAGGTGATGTTTCAAAATTACACTTCTTCACTAAGTGCTTGTTTGATCAAAATAATTAAAGAAATAATCAAGACTTAAGACATTCATACTTTATGAGTTCATTAATCTATGTAGAAGGCCCATGATCATTGATCTAGCAAATCCTTCATTTCCATGATAAACGTCCAAATGCTCTTGTTCTAGTGACCTAATCCTTGGAAGCCAGATATCTCTCCTCCCATTGATATATTATAAAATATGATAGCCATTTGTACTCCTAAATCCTTAGTGTATTTGTGAGATGCACCTACGACCAACTATCCAACAATTCTTTCGTATCATTAACAAGCTTCAAGTATCCAACATCAAAAGCAATTAATCCATCTCAAATTAAATTAATTCTATGAAGATCCATATCACCACTCTCCTGTGTGTGGGTAATACACTTATGGATATTTTGACCAAACTCCTTTTTCCACTCTTCAAAGTCTCTAAATTTCTCATCACCTTTTACTATTTATGGTATATACCACTACTTTAGGGTGTGCAAAAAATCCATTTGTGTCTTAACCCTTTTGTATTTTCCCTATACATACTGAAATTAATCTATAATCATTTTGACTATTTGCTCAGTTGGTTTTAGTCTTGTAGGAGCATCACTACTCGTTTGTAGGAGGCTACACAATTTAGACAAAGTGTGGTGTATAGGCTGCCACCTTTTGAACAAGGGTTCCAACACAAGCGTATGTTCCTTTATTTGATCAATAACTTGTTGGAGTAACTTATAACTGTCATACACATTCTCCAATTTATCTACCTCCAACTTTACGATGTGATCAAAAATATTTTCTATAGCTTCACAAACTTGTCTCTTTACCTCATCTCATGTTTTATTGTTGGATTTCTTCATTTCATCCACTTTTTTCTCAAGAGCTTTCATTTGTTCAACAAAGATATCTACTGGAGCACTAGGAGGATTATATAACACCATTTTCATGCCTTATGAGGTTCATGCTTCTTTTAGCTACTCTTTTAATTTTACATTTTCCATAAACAACTTATTAATTTCATCATTTAGGAATATTTTCTCTTTCTCATATTCTTTTAGTCTATCCTCCAATCCTTTAACAATTGCACAGGTAAACATGGCTGAATTCATAGTCATTGTGGCTTCCACGAAAAGGTCGGTGTCTTGTATTGTTCTTACCATAGCCACCCCTTTCATTCCTTGTATCACATCTAGTAGTTTTGGATTTTGTGTGTTCTTTTCCTTGATCCATATAGCCAGGGTTTCAATCTTGGGATTATACCCTATTCCACTCATTCCTTCATCAAAGTCAATTTTTGTAACTAGCATTGTATCTTCTTGAGCTCGTACTTGGTCAAGCAGAAACATTTTCTTTAGTTCTAGACTAGGGAAAATGAGGGCATATTAGTTTTCAAAATCATTTCTTTGGCCTTCTGAGGGCTTATGTCAATATGGTCAATCCTTAATTCCCTAAATTTTTGTGCCACCATTTGATTCTTTTGGGATTCCTTAATTCCCATTTCATGTATTTCCATTCTCTCCTCAAATTCTTTCACCTTCATTTTTGTCCAAAAATCCTTAAACTCTAGAGTCTTAATAAATTCATCATCTTCTATGAATCTCCTAGCTGCAATCTCTCTTTCATCCTCACGTATTTCTATATTTTTCCCAACTTCATCTTTCCTTTCTTTAGACTTATGGGCATAGGTCTCATAGATTGTTTGATCAACCTCAACATAACCTTTTAATGATTGTGAGACAGTGGCCACTTCTTCAATGTCTCCCACTCCTTCACTCTCTTCATAAGGCACCAATGGTTTAGTGCTTTTTGTCTTTTTTCTTTTAGGAGGCAATTGCTCCATGGGAGATTTAGAAGATGTGTCTAGGGTGTGCTCTACTATTACCTTACAACTATTTTCTTGAAGATATGCTTCCCATTTCTCATATAAGTCTTCAAACTTATCAATTATCAAATCTATCCTTCTATTAGGATCCTTTTCTTCAACAAAATAGACTAGGAAATCCTTGTGTTTTTTCTTCCTCTCTTCTTCAAGCTTCCTCATATATCCCTATTTTTCCCTTTTACTTGTTGATGGTGATTTTGGCACCACAACAATGCAAACAAAATATTGCTATTTTGTTTCTCCTGAAAGAGAAAGGAAACACATGGATGCCTTAGCTCCCAAGGTCTTTGTAGTTGGGTCTCAACTGTGTTGATGTTACTCAGTGGTCAATGCAACAGTAATATTCAAGGGGCCTGCTAGTGTTGAGCTTCTAGATTATTCTAAGATGAAGCATGAAATGAAACCTACTTTAACTCGGGTTTTAAAGAAACAACAAAAGATAGATCAAGGTTTTGAAATAGAAAAGAACAACAGTTCATCCAACATTAACCAGACTTGTTAACTTCAAGGAATTTGTAAACCAAAACTATAGAACAAGATAAACTTGTGATTAACACACGTCTTTCATTCACAGTGCTAATTCGCATGAGAGATATTAATTACCATTCGTATAAAACAAAAGATAATATTTCATTCCCTAAAGACTTCAAATATCAAATGATCAATTTAAGACAAATATTATTTAGGAACACAACATGAGGTAGATTAAACTCTGATTGCTTCTACTATTATTAAAATAGATAAACAATGTTTACAAAGCTTGCACAATCACCAATGTATAGAGAATCTGTGGCTCCAGATTGTTTTGAACTACACTAAGAGAGCTTAGGAAATACATTACAGTCTATAATAAAACCTCACTACTGACCAAGAAGGCAAAGAGGAGCTCTTATTACTCAGAATCAAGATGCAACTCTTTCTTCTTTTGTTCACTGACTAACTCCTAACAGTCCTAACTTTCTTTTAAATCCTTCTAACAAAGGTCTATTTTCTTTCCAAAAGTTCTAACCTTTACAAAGAGGCAAGCCTGCCTTATATACAGGATGTATCAATTTGAATGTGTTGTCCCCTGCACTAGGGTTTTACAAAAATATCTGCCGATTGTAGGAGTGTCGGCCCTCAGATCTTTTGAACAGAGTCAATGTGCATTCAATGTGGAAGCCTTGTTGTCCATGCTCACAAAGGATTTCTATCATTAGGAGAAGTCCTTTTGATCTTTTGGTAGTTGCTGCATTTACTCTTCTGCCTAAGTGTTGATCTTCGAAGTCCCTATGCAACCTACCTTGAATGCTCAAAATATCCCTATTAATATTGGCCTACCTCCTGTCAACAGTGGCCATAGCTGTCCCTATGAGTCATTGATCTTTCATCTTTCTTTTGGCTTCCTTCACGTCCCAAACTTCTCTGCATACTGACCATCCTCCTATAAAACGTCCTCGGGCCCACTTGCAGATCTAAACCTCATCACCCAAATTAGTCTATCATCATCTATTCTTAGAAGGATTCCATCTGGTTTGTATCCTATCGATCTTCCTACACAAGGGCGGTCAATCGGTCAAAGGGACCAATGAGTCAGTCCTTCAGCTCCCTCACTGGACGATCACAAGTCACATAGGATTCTTTGGCGGTCAAAAGCTGTTCACTTGGCTGTCACATGTCGGTGAGACACCATCGGTGTCTCGCCAATGCGACTTCACTGGGAAGCTATCGGCAAGAGATGAGACAGTCGGTGAGATGTTTTGGCAGGCTCATAAGTTATATCGAGCTCACAAAAGATGGCTGGCATGATTATCGCTAGTCGGTAGGACATCATGGTGAAATCCTCTTATCCCCCTTAACTGACTCTTACTCTCCAGGCATCAAGCACTTCTTGCAGTCGGTGAGACCATCACTCATCGCCGTGACCTCACAACAAAGCCCTTCATTCTCATGAAGTCTCCCTAAATTCCTTTTCTTTCTCGGCGGGCTCACTTCGTTCTTTCAGTGCGACCTTCACTCATCTCCAAGACCCTGTGGCGAAAGCATGACCCCTCGTTGAAGCTGCTTTGTTCTATGTTGAGAATGCTTACTTTCTTTGCTAGGACCCTATACCAACATCACAACCTTCTGTCAATCCTTGTCATCAGCATGACCTGGGATCATCGATGAGACCTCCCACCGCATTCATTTCCTTTTGCTGAATTTGGGTGTCGCCAAGACCCTTCTGTGGTCTTACCGATAGACCTTTTTGATTGTGCCTTGTCGGCAAGACTTATCTGTTCGCTAAGACCTCTTGGCAGGGAGATAACCCTATGGTGATATAAGAACCCTCTCCTGTTGGGATTTCTGTCGATAAGACTCCACCCGTTCGCTAAGACCTCTTGGCGTGGAGATAACCCTATGGCAATATAAGAACCCTCTCCTATTGATAAAGCCTGCATGTAACTTTTGATCGCTGTGACATCTCCGAGTCCTTGCCGATAGGCAACACAAATATATTAACAGAAAATGCTGGTAGTCAGCCAAACATGAGCAAGGTCTTGTCGACTTTCATCTATAAGGAGAAATATGACCAACTGTCCTGAGGAAAGCCCAACAAGTGGATTCACTCGAGAAGTATGATCATGTGTGGCCTCTTCCTACAAAATAGATGCTTCCATTAGTCATCAGAAGGATATAAGATACATTTTCATAAGGTATACTTGGACTTGTGATTACTTCAATGAATACTTAACAAGAAAGGAACCAAATTAAGCCAAATAAGAGCCAAAGTTTAAACAAAACCAAAAGAGAAACTGAAGCAAAAAATAGAAGCAACCCAAGAGCAAGGAAAATAAAAAAAACAAAGAAACCAAAAGAGAAAGGGGGACCCATTTTGATCCAGATCAAAGTGGGGTGGTTATGCAAGGCATAACAAATGGCGACTTTGTTGGGAACATGGTTTAACCATTTTCATGAATCTGAAGGATTCAACTACCCAGAACTCTGGTTCATGAACAACACAATTCCAGTTAGGTCAGTTAAAACAAGCAAGGTAGAGCTAAAATCTCAAATGTAGGTCAAACAATGGCTACCCCTAAATCTATGTGTGTGCTTGATAGTGCATCATTCCTTTCATAAAGTTCTTCATATTTTGAATAACAATGTGTAAAATTTGGGCTACATGAGTTGATTTCCTTTGTGCAATGATATCTCGGGCATTGCTCCGCTGCCAATCAGGCATCCATAGCCCCGACGGAGATACCTCTAGTTCTCTCACATGATTGCTCTACTACTAGACAGGCGTCCATAGCCCTAGTAGAGACACTGGAATCACCCATTCATATTGAATCCTCTTTTCTTTTTCTTTTGGAATTTTAGATATTTCATTTAATTCTCTTTTACTTTTCTATATGTTAGATGTTCAACATCTGATCTGGGTTGAAAACTACAATGGACCTCATAACAACACTTGGAAGCTGGCTTTTTCACTCAAATTTTACAACACTATCATCCTGGGACAAATATACTACTAGAAAGGGAGATGATTTTAATAATTTGTGACAAATTCAAGGGAGCCAATGAATGTTATTTACCTGGTACCTTGTTCCCAAAAACTTTCCACAACCTTTATTGCCCATAAATATGAAACAAAGAATTGAGGATAGAATCATCCAACAAGCAATCTTGAAAATACCTAAACCACTTCTCTCCTAATGGCCATAGCATACTTGAGATAACAACCAACCACTTTGAGGTGCAACAAAAAGATAGATCCCCAAAAATCAAAACAAAACATAAAGCAGAAAGGAAAGGAAAAGAACAAAAGGGAGATGTTTACAAGGAGAGAGAAAATTACTTACACAAAGAGTAGCAAGTTATTCACATAGAGGGAAAAAATAAATGAAGTACAAAAGCTACGTATACAGATGCAGATTATTTACAAAGAGGAGTCAAAGTAAACTACTTACATCAAGAAAAACAATGAATTAATTAATATACAAAACAAAAATTTAACAAGCCTCATGATTCAAAATAGTGCTTAAGGAACTTCCCATTAACAGGAAAAGGAACCAACTCCCTAGTTAGGCTACTCAGTCTGAAAGCATTTTCCCCTAGGATCTCAACAATTTGATAAGGACCCAGCCATAATTTGTCAAACTTCTGATGGTTGCCCTTCTTTTCATTGTCTTTATCCCATAACAGTACTAGGTCTGATATCCTAAAAGCTTTTATCTTAGCTCTTTTGTCAAACTAGCATTTTACAATAGCCTGATGTCTGAAGAACTGTTGTAAAGCAACATCTCTTTATTCTTCTAGTTCTAATAGAGCAGCTAATTTGACTTCTATCCTATTGTCACTAGAGTAGAATTTTTGCATGAACTCCAGAATAGGTATCTATAGATGGATAGGAAAGATAGGCTTTTGGCCATATACCAACTTGAATGGTGAGGCTTTTAAGGAAGCCTTAATCCTAGTCCTATCTACCCATAATGCGAATCTAAGTTGGGTGTGCCAGTCTCTAGGGTTATGCTCTATCAACTTCTTAATTACCCCTACGAGATACTTATTGGTATACTCTACAACTCCATTGCCTTGTGAATAATAGTTTGAGGAATACTTCAAGACTATCTTGTGATCATAAGCCCAAGAAATAAACTTAACAGAGGAAAAAGTGGAACCATTATCACATACCAGAGCGAAGGGTACCCCAAACCTTGTAGTGATGAATTCGGTGAGGAACTTGATCACTACATTCGTTGTGCTATTTTTGCAAGGTATGGCCTCTGTCCACCTCGTACAATAGTCAGTATCAGTCAAGATAAACTTGTGTTTTGCAGAGGAATTTGGGTTCATTACTCCAATGAAATCTAGTGCCCACTAGGCAAATGGCCTTACCTCGTAAATGGGCTATAGTGGCATGGCTGCATAGCATTCCCTTGGTACAAAAACCTGGAAAGTGTGACATGTCCTCACATGCTGGTGTGCATCCTTGAATACATAGGGCCAATAATAACCCGACCTAAGGATCTGGTGTGCCAAAGCATCGGTGGAACCATGATCTGTGCCATGTTTCTCATGAAATTTGGAGATCACTTGCTTGGCCTCTTGGTGATCAAGGCATCTTAAGTATAGTCCTTCAAAATTCCTCCTATATAGAAAACTTCCTTTGAACATATAGTGAGAACTCTTTAGTCTTAGAGCTCTCCTTTGAGTTGAATTCATCCTGTCCAGACATCGATTGTTAAGCATCAGGCGGACAACATCAGCATACCAAGGATCATTGGAGAAGGACTGGGTCATATATTACTGGCAAACAACGTTGTTACCAGCATCCGCCATGGATTGAGATAGACCCATGCCCCTGACTAGCCTCATAGGGCATATCTCTAGATCGAACTCCTATAAGATAGCCATCCACTTTCCCCTTCTTTCTCCTAGCTCGCTCTGCACCAGTAGGGATTTGACAGCTACATCTGGAACTATAGCGATGACTTGACTTTAGAGAATGTAATGTCAAAATTTCTTGACGGCCCAAACTAGCACAAAAGCTTGCTTCTCCAGGAGTGGGTATCTGACTTCTGCGTTCTTGAAGGGAGAACTCATGAATGTAATCGGTCTTTCCTCGGCCTCTTCTTGTCGTTGGGTTAATACAATTGCACATGAGTGCTCAGAGGTGAAAGAATAAATGTAGAACAACTTGGTGTAATCAGGGCTGGTAAGAACAGATGCCTTTGAGATGGATCACTTGATTTGTGTGAATGCAACTTTTGCCTCCTCAATCCACTCTATTCTGGCATCCTTCTTCATCATTTCATTCAGGGGTTTCATGATTTCAGCAAAGCCCGTGATGAATTTCCTCACAAATTTGATTTTCCTGAAGAAAGACTTTATTTCTTTCTTGCTTCCCGGTCGGGTGATCTTCAGAATGGACTCGACTCAGTCTGGATCGATTGATATTCCCCTTTCTGAAATTATTTGTCCCAAGAGCCTTCCTTCAAAACTCCAAACATGCACTTGTTTGGATTCAAGGAGACGCCATATTGAATACACCTCTGGAGAACCTTGGCCAAGTCAGTAGCATGATTAAGTCGATCCTTGGAGAACACTGCCAGGTCGTCTATGTAAACAATAATACATTTTCCAATTAGATCTTTGAAAGCTATGTCCATGGTGCGCTGGAAAGTTGCTCCAGCGTTTATCAGACCAAATGGCATCCTTTTATATGCGAATGTTCCCCACTTGGTAGTGAAAGTCATCTTCATCCTGTCCTCAAAGTCAACCATCACTTGGTTATACCCAGAGTAACCATCCAAAAATGACATCATTTGTGCTCCATTGACAATCTATAACACCTCTTCCAAGGAAGGGAGCAGGTAATTATCCTTCTCTGAAGCCCTGTTTAGGTTTCTAAGATCAATGCATAGCCTAATCTCCCTGTTCTTCTTGCGGACTGGGACTAGGTTAGCCACCCACGTTGAATGACACATAGGGAAGATTATCCTTGTAGACAACAATTTCTAAACTTCTTTAGAAATTAACGGCTCAATCAAAGCATTGACAGGGCGTTGCTTCTGTCGGAAGGGTTTAGCCTTAGGCTTCAAGGGGATAGTGTGGATCATAACAGAAGAATCAAATGTTTGGAGGTCTTCATACCCCCATATGATTGCAACAATATCCCTTTTTAGTGCACTTACTATGTCTTTTCTAATAGCTTCGGGGCAGGCCTTCCCTATGCAAACATTCCTTTTAGGACCCAAGTCAGCTAGGTTAATCATGTCATATTCGCCTCCTTTGCCTTCAGTTGATGCCCTTTCTCAAGCCTTTGAATCTAAGTCAAAAATCCTTTCTAGAGCAACCATTCCCTTGGGAATTTTATTAGTTTTCAGATTAATGACTCCTTCTGTATCACATTCCTCTGGATTCCAATTGCCCTAGTCCCTATTGGATTCATCTATAATCTATCCCTCAAAAACATCTGAACTTGCTAGGAAAGCCAATATATGTCGGTCATCATCGAAAACTTGAATATTTTTTATATTATCAGGAACAGCTGGGGTAGACATTAGTTCCACTGAGAACCTTTTAAATTTGGAGCCTTGCATAGGTTCTGAGGTGCTTGCAACAACATCTAGTGAATCGGCCACCTGATTTTCTTCTCTAGGGATTAAGCTGATCCCAAATGCATCGAAGTCTTCAATCAGATTCCATACCCTGTTTCTATATGTTGCTAGCCTTTTATTGTGGCAGGTGTACTAGCTATGCACTTGCTTGATAACAACTTCTGAATCCCCCTTGACCATCAGGGCTATAACTTTCTTCTTGTGTGCAAACATTAATCCTCTAGCCAGAGCTTCATATTTAGCTACATTATTTGTGCAACCGAATTGTAGCATGTAAGAGGCAAAGAGAACTTTCCCTTTTAGGCTAGTTAGTACAATTCCAACACCACAACTAGTTTTGGACTTAGATCCATCAAAGGTTAGGGTCCACAACTGATCAGAAGCAGGGGGTAATCCTTTTGAATTTTTCACAGGTATTTGAATAGGACTAGCGAAGGGTGGGAATTCTTGATCACTTGGACTAGTTATAGGGGAAGAATCCTCTAAAGGTTCCCTAAGTATACTTTGCAATTCTAGCTCAATTGTATTATCCGACCCATGGTTATCTTCCTAGCAGTCATTTTCCCATTGACTTGATTTCTTGAGTTTTGTTTCATTTATGGGTGTAGGGGTATCAAACAATCCTTGGGGCTGCTCCCTATCAACATGTTGATTCAGGAATATATCCGGGGTGGGATCTATTTGAGAGAGAACTCCTATTGAAGGCGCCATGTCCCTGGTCAACATGGTTGCTTCCTTAGCCTCAAATGAAAAGCAATCTACAATGGTCTCAGGGCAACTTGTGCCAGCTTCCTCAGCTTGGGGAACCTAACTTAAGATGTCAATGCAATGTTGACAAGTCAATTCAAAGTGGTTTTGATAGTGTACCCTGCACCAATTAGGGAGAAAAAGGCTTAGCAAGTTAGTGTCTTTCCCTAGGACCAGTTGGTCTTGTTGCAGCTTTATAATCAGGGCATGTTGATTTCCATTAATTGTGGCATCAGGACACTTTAGTTTTGACATGTCTTTAGGGTTGAGAACCAAGAAGGTCAAAATTTCTTCTTGTTTATAAACCCCCATCTCAATCTCAAATTAAGCTACCTTATTGTGACAATCGTACTCAGTGATGATATGCTTGAGGCGAGGCTCACTTTCAATCCTAATCTGGTTAGGAATCCCCTTCCATGATAGCCACATATGTGAAAAGTCAAGGGAGAGATATCCCCCTAAATTTTTCATTAAATCTCGGCTTAGTAGCATACCATAGGTCTTAAGGATATCTACTACTTGAATGTCAATGTTTGTTAAGATCCTAGGATCATATCCAACTTGGACGTGTATGTTCTTTAACTCCCCCACTACATTGACCTTTGTTTTGTCCAGTTGAATGAATTTCTTATTGGTTTGAATGGAGTTTAATCCTAACTTCTTGCATATGGAAAATGGCATGACATTTCCTGAAGCTCTTGAATCCAATAAACAGTTATGTAAGTTCTTGCCAAAAATTCTTAAACTTAAAAGGAAGGGAGGAGTACCTACTTTACTTTTGTATAAGGTTGCATTCATGTTTGTAGGGGAGGTAACCTTGCTCTTTCCTTTTGCCTTATCTACTTGTTCCAGAGCTTTCAACACTATCTCCCTTTGAGCAGGGCACCACTTCAAAATGTCAAAATATGAAAAAGAAGTTTTTTGTTTCTGCATCTCAGAAACAATGTCAAATTTTGCATTAAAACTTGGATTACTTTTGAAAATAGTAGAGGGATTACCCTTGTTATGGAGGTCAGACGGGCCCTTTGGTGGAGAAGGGCTATCATCAACACTTTGATTTAGGGGTACCATATGATTAGAGGGTGTTGATGTAGTAAATGGACCCTTACTTTGATTTCTTAGGAAGTGTCCTCCTTTTGACTAAAAGGCTTGGGCATCATATGAGTCTTCCTCGGGTTCATTTTCTTCTTATCTTGGGAATGAAAGCTCCTCCTCAAAGAGCTCATAATTCATGGTAGTATCAATTGAGTCACCTCCTTTGTTCGAATTCCCTTGGAATGTATGCGCATCTTCATGTGCCATTTTGACAATTTTCTCCATTTGAGGGCAATTTACCTCCGAATGAGTCACTGTATCATGCAGCCTACACCAATTAGTCATGAAATTCAGGTCAGCCACATTCGTAGTAAGTGATTTCTCCTCATTTTCTTGATAGTTATGAGGAACTCTACCATTATTAGGCACTGTATTTCATTGCCTATTGTTATTTATTCTCTAGTTATACCCTCTGTTTTGGCTTTGATAACCTCTCTGGTTGTAGTTGTTATTGTTCTGATAAGAACCCTGGTTGTTGTTTTGATTGGGGTAATTAACCTGATTCTGAGATGGGTTCAACCTAAGCCGAGCCATGTCATCAGTGACTTGGGACAGTGTTTTCTTCAAGGTTTCTACTTCATTGGTAAGCTAAGTAGTCTTTTCACTTTCAATAGCCTTAGCCATAGGTGGCTGATCAACATGGCTTGTGGTTCCAACTTGGTTATGAAGACTTTCGGGACCCTGGGGTTGTTGAAAGGGGTCAACAGTCCTACTAGTAAAGAATGGAACTTGTGGTTGGGTTTGTAATTCATATGTAGGCCCATAGTGGGAAGGAGACATCCCTGGGACAGTGTTAAATAGAGGGGTTGGGCTAGACATATGATACCCTAGTGAAGGAAAACCTCCTCCCAAACTTGGTTGAGAGTTATTTTGTTGTTGTAGCTTAATAGCCAAGTAATAAACTTTGGATAGGAAATCGATATCAACTGGTTGATAAATTCTTCGTAGGAATAAACCTAGCAGAGGGTCAATAACCCTAAAGTATTCCTGAATGGCACTATTCTTAGTAACCAGATAGGGATCTTGTAATCTCCTATACATTCGCTGGAGCCTGGTATTGAATAAAGGCAAAGATTCACCTAGTTCCTTCCTTATGGCTGCAAACTGATGATATAAAAGAGCTAGATCCACATAGACCCTAAACTGATTGATGAAGGAATTTTCTAAATCTGTCCAAGTCAGAATAGAGCCTTGAAGAAGATTGAGGTACCAATTGTATGCCATGTCCCCTAAGGAATAAGGGAACAACCTACAAAATACATCATGATGAGCTATTTGAGCTCTTGCACAAGCATCCTTAAAAGCCTGTATATGCTCTTCAGCACTCCTTGACTCACCATGAATGTACTTAGGGCATAATTTCTCAGGATTTTTGGGCATATCGTGAAAACCTCCAGGGATAGTCCCAAAGGGAGAGAGATTATTCTGAAAGAATGCCATTGGTGGTGGTGGTGGTGGTTGAGCCAGCTATTGTGTGGGTTGAATCAGCTGTGATGATACTTGAGATAGACGTGATGGTGGATTAATAGGTATCCACTGGGGTACTGGTGAAAAACCTAGTGGAGTGAGCAGAGCTGACAAGGGTGGTATGATGGTTGCCCCAGTATTATGATTCTTATGTCTTGTTGGGGTCTTAAGTTCTATCAAAGGTGGTGGATTTTCAGCTGATCAAAGAACTCTGTGGGACTTCTCTGGAGATGAAAACCCATGTTTATCTAGCTTGCGCTTATGGCCCTCCTTCTAGCCCCAGTTCCTCTTGATGGAAATTTTGGCACCACAACAATGCAAACAAAATATTGCTATTTTTTTTCTCCTGAAAGAGAAAGGAAACACATGGATGCCTTAGCTCCCAAGGTCTTTGTAGTTGGGTCTCAACTATGCTGATGTTACTTAGTGGTCAATGCAACAGTAATATTCAAGGGGCCTGTTGGTGTTGAGCTTCTGGATTATTCTAAGATCAAGCATGAAATGAAAACTACTTTAACTGGGGTTTTAAAGAGACAACAAAAGATAGATCAAGGTTTTGAAACAGAAAAGAACAACAGTTCATCCAACATTAACCAGACTTGTTAACTTCAAGGAATTTGTAAACCAAAATTGTAGAACAAGATAAACTTGTGATTAACACACAACCTCTTTCATTCATAGTGCTAATTCACATGACAGATTTTAATTACCATTCATATAAAACAAAAGATAATATTTCATTCCCTGAAGACTTCACAAATCAATTGATCAATTTAAGACAAATATTATTCAGGAACACAACATGAAGTAGATTAAGTTTTGATTGCTTCTACTATTATTAAAAAAGATAAACAATGTTTACAAAGTTGGCACAATCACCAGTGTACAGAGAATCTGTGGCTCTAGATTGTTTCCAACTACACTAAGAGAGCTTAGGAAATACATTACAGTCTATACTAAAACCTCACTACTGACCAAGAAGACAAAGAGGAGCTCTTATTACTCAGAATCAAGATGCAATTATTTCTTCTTCTATTCACTGACTAACTCCTAACAGTCCTAACTTTCTTTTAAATCCTTCTAACAAAGCTCTATTTTCTTTCCAAAAGTTCTAACCTTTACAAAGAGGTAAGTCTGCCTTATATACAGGATGTATCAATTTTAATGTGTTGTCCCCTGCACTAGAGTTTTACAAAAATATCTGCTGACTATAGGAGAGTCGGCCCTCAGATATTTTAAAGGGAGTTAATGTGCATTCAATGTGGAAGCCCTGCTATCCATGCTCACAAAGGATTTCTATCCTCAGGAGAAGTCCTTTTGATCTGTTGGTAGTTGATACATTTACTCTTCTGCCTTGGTTTCGATCTTCGAAGTCCCTATGCAACCTATCTTGAATGCTCAAAATATCCCAATTAATATTGTCCTACCTCCTGTCAGTAGTGGCCACAACTTTCCATGTGAGTCATTGATCTTTCAGCTTTCTTTCGGCTTCCTTCACGTCCCAAACTTCTCTAAATACTGACCATCCTCCTATAAAATATCCTTGGGCCCACTTAAAGATCTGAACCTCATCATCTGAATTAGTCTATCGTCATCTATTCTCAGAATGATTCCATCTTGTTTGTATCCTTTCAATCTTTCTACACAGGGGCGGTCAATCGGTCAAAGGGACCAATGAGTCAGTCCTTTAGCTCCCTCACTGGATGATCACAGGCCGCGTAGGATTCTTTGGTGGTCAAAAGTGGTTCGCTTGGCCGTCGCATGTCGGTGAGACACCATCGGTGTCTACCCGATGCGACTTCACCAGGAAGCTATCGGAAAGAGATGAGATAGTCGGTTAGACATCTTGGCGGGCTCAGAAGTTATATCGTGCTCACAAAAGATGGTTGGCATGATTATCGCTAGTCGGTAGGACATCATGGTGAAATCCTCTTATCTCCCTTAGCTGACTCTTACTCTCTGAGCATCGAGCTCTTCTTGCAGTCGGTGAGACCATGACTCATCGTTATGACCTCACAGTGAAGCCCTTCATTCACGTGAAGTCTCCCTGAATTCCTTTTCTTTCTCGGCGGGGTCACTTCATTCTTTTGGTGTGACCTTCACTCATCACCAAGACCCTGTGGCGAAAGCATGACCCCTCACTGATGCTGCTTCATTCTATGTTAGGAAGACTTACTTTCTTCGCTGGGACCCTATACCAACATCACAACCTTCTATCAATCCTTGTCATCAACGTGACCTGGGATCATTGGCGAGACCTCCCACTACATTGATTTCCTTTTTCCGAATTCGGGTGTCGCCAAGACCCTTCTATGGTCTTACCGATAGACCTTTTTTTATTGTGCCTTGTCGGCAAGACTTATCCATTTGCTAAGACCTCTTAGCGGGGAGATAACCCTATAGCGATATAAGAACCCTCTCTTATCAGGCTTTCTGTCGGTAAGACTCCACCCATTCACTGAGACCTCTTTGCAGGGAGATAACCCTATGGCGATATAAGAACCCTCTCTTGCCGATAAAGCCTGCATGTAACTTTTGATCACTATGACATCTCTGGGGTCTTGCCGATAGGCAACATAGATATATTGATAGAAAGCACCAGTAGTCGGCCAGACATGAGCAAGGTCTTGCCAACTTTCATCTACAAGGAGAAATATGACCAACTATCTTGAGGAAAGCCCAACAAGTGGATTCACTTGAGAAGTATGATCATGTGTGGCCTCTTCCTGCAAAACAAATGCTTCCATTAGTCATCAGAAGGATATAAGATACATTTTCATAAGGTATACTTGGACTTGTGATTACTTCAATGAATACTTAACAAGAAGGGAACCAAATTAAGCCAAAAAAAAGCCAAAGTTTAAACAAAACTAGAAGAGAAACTAAAATAGAAAACAAAAGCAACCCAAGAGCAAGGCAAATAAAACAAAAAAAAGAAACCAAAAGAGAAAGGGGGACCCATTTTGATCCAGATCAAAGTGGGGTGGTTATGCAAGGCATAACACTACTAAACACATCTTGATAATTAATGCAATTTCTTATTACATCTTCTTCACAGTCCACTTGGTGTGTAACTGTTGATTTGATAAGAAGATTATTCCTTTATGTTATTCATATGATTTTCGAGATCAAAAGTTGTTTCTCTTCCAAAATCCAATAAGTATCTTGTCTTTAAATAATATTGCAATTCTTCCAATGTATCCAAGCCTACGGACCAATCTTCACACTTGGTTAAGTTTGGTAGGAATGTGCTCTTCCTTTTCCTATGCATTTCATCTGCCACATAAACTTGTATAGGGCACCATGTAAACTCCATGCCTCCATGAGGAAATCTTGTAATTTTTGAGTCTTCATCATATTGTGATTTTCATGAGGTCATATTTGGATCATTTTAATGTAGTTGAATCATTTGATTAGGTTTCTAGGAGGTTTTATGGTCAAGTTGTCAAATAATGCAAAATCTTGCAATTGTTGTAAAAAATGCAAAACAATGCAAGAAGTTGGAATATGAAGAGTCACTTTGTAAAGGGAAGGTAGTTGGTCGGTTGAAACTCAAGGGGAAAAAAAGATAACTATTGTAACATGTTTAAAAATCCTTGTGGGGTGATCCCACAATGTTGGTTTACAATTTTTGGGAGATTCTAATTTTTTCTAAAATCATATATTTTTAGAAAATATAGTGATTTAAGCCTTAAAAACTTCCATTTAAAGCATTCCAATTTAAGAGGGTTTGATAAAACTACCTTAGATCAAACCCCCTTAGATAGAACTCCACTAGTTTTAAACCATACCTATAACATAGTCTCCTTTACACCTATCAAAATGCTGATAAAAAACCACTTTTGATTTACCTTTTGGGGGATCAAATGAATTCATTTAAATTTATTTTTTGTAAGTATGCAGTCCTTATTATAAGCTTCCCAAAAAGTATAATTTTAAATAAATTAAATTAAATTATTATATTTATTTTTATTTCTTGTGAATGTAGGTTTTAGAAAATCAAAGTTCTTTGTTCTCACATGTGGAAAAATAGAAGATTATCATTTTTTTTGAAAAATATGAGTGCACCAAATATTAAAGTTTTTGATCCAACAAAAAAAATTTGAATTTTGATACATACAAAAAAATTTGTGTTAAATACAGTCTGCCTATGTCTGAATTGTAATTGGTTTGACTTTGAAACTTGATTAAGGAAAAAACACTCAATAAAAAATTGTGAAACCAATTGGAATGACTAGATATCATAGTTACAAATCTAAATTCGAAAAAACTAGAATTTTATCCTTCATGGAAAAAAGTTATGTGTTATACGATGCACACCACTCCTTAAAAATGGTGTCTACTAGAAAAAATAGTTTTCGAAGGAGATGGAAAAATAAGTACAATCTAATTCAAAAAAAAATGAAAAAAATATATTTAGAATCTACAGGAAAAATGTCAAAAATCGCTAGTTTGCATCATCTTCAAATTCCTCATGGTTTAGCCGATATAAGTGCCCGAAAGTGAAGATTTAGTTAGAAAAAATTAGTTCAGTGTCTAGTTTGGCTAAAAATTGTAAGCCAATATTGTGGGATCACCCTATGAAGGTGAGGAAAAGTAGACAACACTGTATCTTGAAGTAATTTTGAATAAACGTACCCTATTTCTGTAGATTCAATGTTTTTTCCTTATTTTTGTAAACATTGTATGAATTGTACAACACCACCAGGCCATAATGTTTATTAGTTTTGGTAGAAAATTCTATTAGCTTTTAAACAAACTTGATTTGAGAAGATTTCATTGAGAATAAAGCTTGTTTGATTCATTTTTTAGAAAATTATTTGAAACCCCTCATTTTAAGGGTTTAAGAGTCTAAAAAGACAATAAACAACCATTCCACTGATGTACGCCTTTGAAAATCATTGGAATGGGTAAGGTTAGGGTGTTTTCCAAGCTAGTTGTATTTGCAAGTGTAGGGGAAAGTAAGTTGCATAAGTTTTGTTGTTGCCCTTGGTGATATTTCATGATTTTTATGCTTGCATTGATGCCTAAAGGTTAGGGTTTAAAGAAATGTCAATGGTGAAGGATGGAAAATAATTTAGTAAGATTTTTCATACCATATTTGATGTTTTTTAGGTGTTAGTGGGGTGGTTAGAGGCCTGGAGTTCACAAAGCCAATTTTGACCTAGTAAAACTAGCTTAATTTAGCCTCCTTGAAAACGAGATAGTCAATTTTAAGGGCTTATGTTTTGAAACAACCTATGAAAATTTTTAAATATGTTTAAGAAATTCCAAAAGGGTATTGAAAAAAATCTTTAGGTTCTAGAGAAGAGGTTTTGGTTCAAAATATATGCTATGACAAACCTTTATGAAGGAAATTAGGTAGGTTAGAGAACTTGTGGGGTGACAAGATTGTGATGAAATGTGGAGATAAAAGTGGAATAATGGGACCCTATGGGATGTGTTAAGACTCTTGGAGTGGAGATTAGAAGTTTGGGCTGAAGATTTCACATACTTGCTTTATAAAACGGGGCTAATTGCCCCTAAAAATAGTGTTGTAGGCTTTATTTGAAGGATACTTTCCAAAGAAACCTTTTTTTGTTTCTTGATATGTTTAAGAAGGCCATAATGGGTACTTGAAAATGTTTTTTTTTTGGGAGATTCAAAAAATTTGGAAAGTTACACCCAATTTTGTCCTTTTGGAATACTATAAGCGAATAAGTCTCTTATGAGTTAGCTATGGAAGAATGAAGAAACCAATGTTCTAAGGGAGTTTGTTTGGCCTAATCCTATCAATATTGTGATGTACAAGGTGTATCAGAGGTTTCTTGAGAGTTTTGTGTCTTGAAACCACTATTTCGTGTATTTGTAGCCTATGAAACCATGTTTCTTTAAAGAGAGTCTTGTGAGTGCTTGGGTGATCAATCAAAAATTAGAATTTTGTGTCTTTGGAAACCTATGAAGCCCACCATGCTTTGCATCATAAAATCTAAAAATGCTAGTCTAAGGGTCACAAAATTTGGTAGTATATGTGGAGTAATAGGGCATTCATAAACTCTTATTATTGTGACTTTAACGAGGAAGAACCAATCACCAAAATTGTGTGTATGACCTTGCTCCTATTTTAAGGCTAGAGGTCTCAACAATTATAGAATTTTGGTTGGAAATATTGGTATTGAATAACCAAGAACTCCAAGGATTTTGTGCATAAAATCTTCATAGAATATTCCAAAGCTAGAGTTCTTACACCAACTGTCCCAAATATAGCATCATTTCTATACAGGTGTAGGATTCCTTTGCTCATCAATTTTGGCTACGTCCATTCATTTATTCCATTTGTATCGATTATGGTATAGTATCAAATGACACAAGAGAGAATAGTGTCTAAATGTAATAGGTTCCTTGTCTTCTATTGCATGCAAGAATTCCTCATCTAATGCCTTCTCTAGGTATGAAGCAAAGTCATATTCTATATTGGTCTTTGGATTCTGGATTCTCATGGCCATCATCATTAAACTAAGTACCAACATCCTATCTTGAGAATCCATGCCTAACACTTGGCATAGAGTGATATATGTATTCAAAACACAATATTAAAATTCTACCATAGTGACTGGCTCAGTAATGGAGGGATAAATGGGGATTGTTCTATTTCCAATTCCTCTTTTCATGTACAAATGAAGCTCATCACTCATGTAAGTTATCCTTAGCCTTGTATAGTCCTCTTCACTTTTTTGTAGTTCTATCTTAGTCAAGGCCTTTTTATTCAAGTCAAAGCACTCAATCCTAGTTGCCCTACTTACCCCAACTAGTACTGCACCATTTGAAAACCTCATAGTTTTGGTAGTAGAATGATAATGTTTAGCTCTTAGTTTGATAAAATCCACATCAAAAAATACATTAGGGACAATCAGGTTTCCTAAGTGCAGGACCTAGGGGTTTGACACCGGAACCCTCCCATTTCTCTTACTATAAAAATACCAAAACAATTCCCACCTAGATTTAGGAATGAGAGCATCTCTACAAACCTTCATGACATCTATGAGGAATTTCTTGTTACCTCCCTTGGTGGACCTTGGAAGTAAGTCTAAAATGTATTGGTGAAGAGGCCTCCTTTTTATCTTAGGTTCTTCATCCTCAATTTTGGTTTTACTTTCCTTTGCTTCCAATTGTTTCCTTTTAGATGAAATTTCTACTAAAAATTCAAAATGATAGAGACTTTGGAGAATATCTACACCAATTGAGCTTCTTCAGAGAGTTATTTGTGCACTTACTAGGTGTTTGATACTTGCAGAGATTGTTCTCTTCATATCCTTAGCTCCTTCCATGACAATGTATTACATTTGAGTGTAGCATTAGGAAAATTCATTTGTTTTTAATGGTGCTCTATTCAGTCATATAAGCATTAATGCCAACCTTCTACCAAATATTTTCAATAAGATCATACTCTCGAATTTGATTATGCACTATTGGATTTTTGTGTCATGGTGGCTGACGTGATCTTTTGCATTTACTACCATAGTCTATAATGATGCCACAATAGGTCCCACCATACTACCGTTGTCACTTATCACATTGGATATGGTATGGTGGTGTTGAGTTTTATGTCCTTTTATATATGATACTTTCTATTCTTATGATTGTAGGACAATAGTGTTCATACCACCATGTTACGGCCATACTATCCACCTCACATGATACTGTGGTGTCTACCTTTCTTTCAATGCTTACTACTCTACCACTCTACCTTGAAATTTTACTCGTGGGGTGGTGGTGAGTACCGCTTTACCATGCCTATTGCATAACCCTCTAGTGGTATGGTGGTTAATGCTTTATTTCATGAGTTATGAACCACCTACCAACACAACCTATATTTTGATGTTGCGTTACTATGGTAAAGGAATAAAAAAAATTATTAGTGACTATCTAGAAGGATGAATGGATATATACAAGGGGAATGTTGATATTTTTATGGGTCTTGTCACAAAAATTGTTGAATTTCATATAAAACTCGATGTAGAATGAAAGGAAGTGGATCTTTTAATGTAGGTAATGTGTGGATGGAAAATGAAGGCCAGTGAATATCGAGGAAGCATTTTTTGCTCCAATAGTGGCTTTGATTGGGGATGAATGAACATAAGGTCATTGCAAGTATCTAGAAATAATCTCTAAGACAAAAACCATGGATGAATAAGTTTGGATGAGATGGGTGGGGGAAAACTAAACTATTGTGCATGAAAAAATTATATTTTAAGAAAAGAAGTGTTTTAGGAATTGTCCATGTGCTAGCAATTACTGATCTTCTCCTGACATGTTTTGAAGATAGTAAGAATCTTCACCACCTTTTCCTATAACAAAAAAATGGTCCTATATAGAGAGCTTCAAACTTCCCATGTTTCCCTTCATCTTGACACGTTGCATTCCATAATAGGACCATGTCATTCACCTCAAACTTTCTATCTTTCACCCTTTTATCAAACAAGTACTTCATCTATGACTACATTTTTGCGTTTTGCTCCTGGACAAAGCTTCTAATTTCATCCAGTTCTGCCATTTGCTCCATCATATCCTCCATAGGTTCAAGGATATCTAGTTCTTCTTGAAGCATGAAATTATATACTGGCAACAGGTTTTGCATGGGCATTCTTGCTTGTGTCCCATAGACCAATTCAAAAGATGATCTTCCAATTGATTTTTTAACTGTGATTCTATCTTCCCAGACTACTAGCCTCAATTTGCAATCCCAAGCTTTTTAAAATTTTCCAACATTCTTTTAATTATCTTTAAGATACTTTTATTACTTAACTTAGCCTATCCATTTTCTTGTGGATGGTATGGGGATGCATATGAAATTGTTATTACATATGTCTCATAGATTTTTTTGAATTCCTCTGATCTGAAGCAGATACCATTATCTATGATTATCCTTACAGGTGTTCCAAACCTTGTGATGATGTTTTCCATCAGAAAATTCATCACCACCTTACTAGTGGCTTGCTTTGTGGGGATGGATTCTATTCATTTTGTAAAGTAGTGAGTTACCACTAGTATCCATTTGTGACCTCCACTAGATTTTTCTTGTATTTCTCCAATGAAATCAATCCCCCACTAATGAAATGAAGCTTCAACTTGCATTTTCCTTATTGGTAGTGCTCCTTGTTATTTCATTTTTCTAGAAAACTTCTGATAGGCTTCACACTTTTGTACATAAGCAAAAGAGTCATTGAAAACCATAGTCCAATAGTATCCAACCCTTAAGATCTTGTGGTAAGTGATCTTGGACAAAAAATGTCCTTTGTAAACTCCCTCATTCATCTCCTTCAACATATGATTTTCTTGTGATTTTTCTAAGCACAAGAACAACACTCCATCTATGTTCTTCTAGTATAGGTCTCCATCCATAAAGACATATTTTGATGCATGCAACTTCAAAGTTCTTTTTTTATTTTTATTCATGTCTTTAGGACATTTCTAGATTTTTAGGTAATACATTATGTCAGTATACCATGAGGTGTTCTCTATGCTTGCAATCATATGTTCTTCCTCCCCTATGTTGCATATTTGAGATGCTTCAAGGTTGCATTCAGCCCTAAGCTTGGCCAATGCTTGTCCTCTTACTAACTTAGCGATTCATATTTCAATATAAAACTATTGAATTCTAATAATCTATCTACACCTTCTCCCTATAATTTGAGTTTGTACAAACACATCCTTTACTGCAACATTAGGGACGCAGGTGACTATCTTTGCACCTACCAAATATAGTTTGAAAGATTTTATTTCCTTGAAAAGTGCATATGACTGCTTCTCTATGATTTCATACTTTAGTTCTACTCCTTGAAGGGATTTTATAAAAAATGATATTGGTTTCTCATACCCTTCATGATTTTTTTGCAACATTACTACTGCAACTATGTGGTAAGATGCAAATGAAAATATTTGGAAAGGTTTGCTGAAGTTTGGTGACTTTAATACTGGGGCCTCCTTGATTGCTATTTTTATGAATATGAATGTATCAATTTCCTCTATAGTCTAATCAATCTTGGATCCTTTCTTCAAAATTTTTGAAATGGGTTTGACAATCTCATGAAAATTTGATATAAACCTTCTTACAAAAGATATTTTTCCAAAGAAATAGTGGATATCCTTTACTGTTTTAGGGATAGGGATCTTGTCTATGGCCTCTACTTTCTTTGGATCAATTATTACTCCATCTTTGGAAACTACGTGGCCTAAAAAAATTCATTCAATCATAGCAAAATGGGACTTCTTTGGGTTTAATGAAATACCATACTCCGGGGCTTTGAAGAAGATATTTTGTAGATTTTCAACATGATCTTCAGGTTTCTTAGAATATGTTGTGAGGTCATCTTGATACACTACCATTATTGTATTTATTAGATTAGCAAAGGCAATGTCCATAGCTCTTTGAAATGTGGCAGCAACATTTGTGAGGCCAAATGGCATCCTTACATATACATATGTACCCCAAGGTGTGGTAAATGTAGTTTTGTACTATTCTAACTCTTTCAATTTTGCCTAGTTGTACCTTGAAAATACATCCATCATGGACAATAATTAACACCTAGTTACTCTTTGCAGCATAGCCTCCATGGTTGGGAGTGAGTTAGTTGTCTTTAAGAGAGGAGACATTCAAATTTCAAAAATCTACACACAACCTTATGTCTCCATTCTTTTTTTGGATAGGCACCAAGTTGGAAACCAAAGAAGAATGTCTAATGGGCTAGATGATACCTCCTTTTCTGAGCTTCATAAGCTCTTCATGCATCTTGGGTTCTAGGGTAGTATTTATTGGTCTTTAAATTTTTCTAAAGGGCTTTGCATCAGTCTTTAGTGGGATTTCATGTTGAAACAAATCTTCTCTATATGCTTTAAGGTCATCATACGGCCATGAAAAAACATGCTTGTACTTTCTCAATAATGCAATCAACATCTTTCTGATTGTAGGGCTTATCTTCTTTCCAATGTACACCTTTTTTGGAGCCAATTCAATCCTAAGATTAATTTCCTCAATATATTCCCTTCTCACTGGTGTTTGCTTCATAATTGCACTATCATTCCCATCAAACACCCTTTCTAGTGCAACTAGTCCTATAGGGATCTCTTTTTTTTGAGTTGCACTACCTCTTGGTCGAACATAGTCTATTTTCCATCCACCTCTTCAAAAAATTCATTGAAGTCAATCTTTTGGGCTTCATAATGATCAATGCATTGTAGGAATTTGATTAGATTTGTATCATCATTAAAGACCTACCAATTATAAATGTTGTCAATGACAATAGGTTTGGACTTGAGCTCTACTTGTGAGATCCCTGAGAAGGTAACATCATTCTTTTTCAAGGCTAAATTTTCCAAGAAGTTGGCCATCAAATATTTGGATCTATCCACCCAATCATTGGAGAAAGTATCAAAGAGATCTATAGTATCCCACACAACATCTCTATATTGCTTTAGTATCTTGTTTTTTGTGGAGTACTTTGATCTTACTTGTGAAGAAACTAATTCAGAATCCCCAAGAAGGGTTAACATTTTGATCCCATGTTTTTTGGCCATGTTTAGACCTAGCAACAAGGCCTCATATTCTACTTATAGACATAGAAAATATATAGATTGATATCACACACTCAATCCTGATCTACTAACATCACCTCATCCTGAATTATCCCTCTATCCAACGATTTAATCAAATAGCCTTATTTGATTAAAGTCATCACAATTCTCCTTTTAATTAAATAAATACCTCTATTTAATTAAATCATTGTCTTTGTGTAATTAGCTAGGTCATTTCATCTTCCTATCTTTATTTAGTTAAATAATCCGTATTATTTGATTAAATCTCTAAAGTTTATCTAATTAAATTAAATAAATCAAACATTTATCTAATTTAATCTAACATCACCCCCTTTGGTTAAATAAATCAAAATATTTATTTAACTAGGTCTTAATCATTTTCATCTCTTTTTTATTTATTTCAACCCACAAATCTAAATCAAATAGTCAAATCACCTAATCTCCTCTTAAATTAAACAAATACTGATTAATTTAATCTTAATCACTCAAATCCTCTAGATTTTGCAACTTGCACATGAAAATCAATTTAATTGATTTATAAATCTCCTATTTTCATTCAAAAAAGGCATCAAAGATAGAATATTCCTCAAATTTGAAATCTCCCCCCAAAAGGACTTGTCCCTTCCAACAAAGCATTTAAAATCTCTTACATGTCCTTTTCTTTAGCCATGTGCATTTTCTTCACCTTTCACCTCATCCTTCAAGCCATATTTTGAATTTGAATCTCCCCCCTCTTTGTACATTCTTCAAAACTTGCACATCCTCTATCCATTCACATGATGACATGTGGCATTTTTCAATTGGTTAAAAGTTAGTCCCACATTACTCTATTTTGGACATTCATCCATCTTCTCATTCTATAAATAAGAGGCTAATCTCCTCATTCTAGCATCCACAAATGAGGCAAAGTTACCATGTTCAAATATCTATCAAATTTCATCCATTCTTATTGAATCATAGCTAGGTTATGCAGATTTTCCTATTGGAGCATTCATCAACATCAACAGAGTGGATCAAATCTCTTCATCACATCAAGCTTGCATCATTAGGAATTGGGAAAGGGCCAATTTTTACATCAAATTGGCACCAATTCCTCCATGGGATCAAGAGTTTGCTTGCTTAATTAGGATTCGATCTTTATTTTGTTATTTCATTATTTTTTTCCTTATTTGAGCTATGTTAATAGATTTCATGGGGAATCCTTGTTCTTGCTTGCAGATTCTAATCTAATGTGTTTGTTCTTATTGTTTTGCAGGTATTAGGATTGGGTTTCACACATTTGGTGCTAGAAGGAGGGCAACATCTCATTTTTTATCACTTTTCTCACAAAATTCTACATTTTTGTTTGTACACAGAAAAGTTCCCATGTTGGGAGCCCAACGTCATTGTTTTAGCACCGCTGACTCTCTAGGATTGCCATATAGCTCCACTGGAAAATAAAACTCCGACGCTTTAGCCATCTTGTTTAATTTTTTTTTTAATTTAAATTTTAAACAATGACACTGAGCAAAAGGGCGACGCAATCGAGCTCACTGGTCTAGGCACAGAGTGCCACTGGATGGTAAGCGGCACTATACAACACCACAGAGAAATCAAACTACGATGCAATCACGAGCTACACCGCTGGTAGGGAGTAAAATGTTGGAATTTTATTTTAGCATGTGCTTTTTGATAGATGATAATTTTATCTTCTATTTTATGCTTTTTAACCTCTATTTTTTGAAGAATCTGACTAGTTTCTATTCTTGTAGGCTGTATCAATTGAAAATGAAAGAGGGAGAATCATGATGATAGTATTTTACAAAATCAAAGTGTTTTTAAACACTTTAGTGTTTGTTTAACATTTTTAAGAGATTTTCATCTCTTTTTGCTTAGGACACTAATTTCATTTGGGTTTTAAAAAGAATCTTTCAATTTTTGCAAAGGGTTTCAAATGAACATTAGGACTACAACTTACTAGAGTTTGTTTTTCGGTTAACAATTGAACAAAACAACTCTCATTTGTCCTTTGGTGCTTTAAAAAGAACTCATAATTTCTTTGTGGATTTAAAATGAACATGTGCAACTTTGTATTTGTGAGGGCTTACTTAAACTAACTTCATTGGAAAAGGACGTATGTGCTTCTCTCGCGCTTTATAGCGATCTTGAGAATCAAAAGGATTTTTTCATGATTTTAGGTTGAGATAAAGAAATCACCTCCACACTTCATTTTGGGTTTAAAATTGAACAAAACCTTGTGTGAGTGTGAGTAGAGCATTATTATGTACATTCTCTGTCTTTGTTGCAAACAAAGATTGATCAAGTTATAGATATTGTCTTTGCTCACTTTGTTATCTTAGAGGGCCTGCCTCAGGGAAAAAGTACTCACCCAAGGGAACGACTCAACCGGTAACACTCTAAAGCCAAGAGTATTTCCAACTGGGATATAAATGTGGGTATTGGAGTAAACGACAATATCACGTGGTTGGCTCTGACAAGATGGATCTGAAAGGGGACTCTTGCCATATGGGTCAATCTCCACGAATGGAAAGTCCTAATTAAAATCCATGTTTTATAATTTCCAAAATCCTTTGATCTATTTGTTGGTGCAAGAATGGTCGTTCTGAAGCCACCCCACACTTTTACGGTCTTTTAGTAGAAATGGAAAGCATGCCATGGGAGTTTCATGGGTGTTGATGCTTGGTTGCCCCAATTGACGTTAATGAGCCATGGAGGGGAGCCAGTGGGGTCAAGAATCTAACCATTCACTAAAGATAAGCATAGCTAGACTTGTCCAAGTGGGTACTCAACAAATATTTCCTTTCATATCCATAGGTTTGTACTTATTCTTGGTTCCAAAATTCTTTTCTTATTCAAAAACATCTTGGAAACAAACACTTAAACATCATCATCAAAATTTCAAACCCTTTAGGAGGTAAAAACAATTGACCAAATTCATGTGTTATTGCTTTCCCTTGGGATTCACATCCTTTGAGGTTTCTAAACACTTGAACTTACATCTTAATTTACCTACTAAAGATAAACAATAGGTAACCATTGCCTTGATTTCCTTGAATTCCACATAGCACTTTGTGGGATGAAAAGAAGTTAGGACATTGGACATTTAGTTTGAAAATATAATCAAAGAAGTGTTTGTGGTAAAACAAATTCACTAATCAAGATGAAATCAATTGAACCCCACACATGTGCTTGTGTATCTTTTGTCTTATGGTCTTTTGAGGAAACATTGATCTTTTGGTTTGAAGGGAAAAGCATGTTCTTCAAAACCTTGGCTATGTAAACAAGTCCTTAGGTTCATTTAGGATCAAAATCAAACACTTCATTCATTTCAAAAATTTATCATACCATCCCACAAGCAACTTTAGAGATTTTGAAACATCATTCTAGACTTGGGTAAATCATCAAAATCAAAATCACCTTGTTTAGTTAGGAGTATGAGAATGCATCCTTTCTCATACCTCTAGTTAAATTAGCACCTCTTTGAAAAAGTTCATCCTAGGATAACATCTAACATATTAGTGTTTACAAGTTCATTATCCAACTCAAACAATCAAAATCAAGCCCTAAGTCTAGCATTGATACAAAGTCCCTAAATGTTCAACACTCATATCATTCACCCCTTTTCATCCTTCATCTCATCATTGGTCCTAAACATCTTAGGGGTCACTTTTGCAACAAGGTCAAAACACAAGAAGAACATGGAATATAAACTTGATCCATTCATCATGAGTGGTCTAAATCAACCAAACTATCAAAGCCTTATAATGTCAATTGATTTTCAAAACTCACATTTATACAATCCATGCATGGGATCATTATCTCCTGCAAACCTCAATGGTACAAAAAATGTGAGTATACCCAATCTAAATTTCGAAACACATTTTCCAATGGTATATTTAAATCCAAGTTAAAACTTACAAATCTATCAACCAAATGCTCAATGCATGAGTTTTGAACAAAACAACATTATCCCACCAAATACATACATGCCAAATGAGAATATACCAAGTACAACTATACCAAACATGAACATTTAAAATCCACACTTGGTAAACTTTTGGATACATATGTTTGCAAATCACATGAATGTTGTTCAAAATCCATCACACCAATATGTCCCCCTCACCTTTCACAATGACCCATCATCATAATCATTTAATGCAACACCGTTAACCTCTTTCCCCATGACCTCACAAGGAGAAGGTGACTTATTTGGACCAAGGGACATTTTTGATCAAACATCATCATTTCCCTAAGGGAGCATGCCACTCACTTTCCCACCACTCCCACCCTTGTCATTAACATCCATATCACCTCTTGGTTTGGGGCTACCTTCGCTACCACCACTCATCCAAAACATCCCCCTAACCGTCAATCAAGGAATCATACCAAATCCTCCCCCCTTGCCATCGATATCTCAACAACAGATGGAAACCATACCCATAGCACAAGCAACCAACACATCATCTCTCATCCCTCAAAACATGGTCTCTCAAGGATTAACCATATCGATCACACCATCCACCACTCAAATCCCAATCATCAATACCTCTTATCACCACAACAAGCACTATTCCAAAACTACCTCCGCCACCACACCATCCAAACCAAACACATAAAACCAATACAACATTGCATTGCAAGCTGCTCAACAGGCTACTTATCAGAAGGCACTCCAACAAAACCAAAACTGACAAGTTGCACAACTAGTTGCTTAGCAAGCTGCACAAGTTGCTCAAGTTTCCTAAGCCGCACTACAAGCCCAACAAGCACAATCCTAGGCTCAAGTGCAAGCGCAAGATCAAGCCCAATACTAAGCCCAAGAAGAAAATTTTGTTCAAAATCCCAACAAAATGTTAACGACTCCATGTATCGATCCAAGTCAACGATCAGATGATCAAGATCTATCCATCAATGAGAACATGAAATATGTTTCTACCTCATCCGAAGATCAAATCAACATACATCAAGAATCACTTTTTGATCATGATAAGAATCCTTCAACAATATCTGACAATGATCTATTTCAAGGAGTGATAACATTATTTTATCCTGTAATCAACAATCCATCGACCAATGATCACATTCAAAATGTGTCTACATCATCTAATAAGTTAGAGGACATATCTCAAAGATTTATTCCAAAGCATGATCAACATCTCCCACCAAAGTCTAGCAATGGTCCTTTCAAAGACATATTGACATCCTTTGACCTCATGATTACCGATATTGAAGGAATCTTCAACTCAACACTTGATCCAAATTCACTCAAAGATCAAGAGGATATTGAGCAACTTCCTATTCCTAATGAAGATATCCGAGAACCCTTTGTAAGCAATCCATCCTTTGAAATTGACCCATGTCAAGAACTTGATCCAAAGCATGTCAAAAGCAATTTCAAAATCATTCAAGATCAAGAATTTGTATCTCCAAGATACTAAAATTATCTAATGGACACTCTCCTATCTATACAAAATGATCATATCCACATAGCACATACTCCTTTGTCTACCCATGAGATGCTTTCTATGGATGGACACGTAGATGATGTTCATTCAGAACAAGATTCCTTTACTTCTGACATTATTATAGAAAAAGAGTAGGTTATTGATTCCTACAGTCAAATAGAGTTGTTAATAGCAGTATCAAATATATCCCAAATTTAGACAAAGGACATCATGAATAAAGATATCCAACATTATCCACTCAAAGAAATAGGTCAGATAGAACAAGATATTTCGAAGTTAGTAGAGCAGAAAATTCCAATAACATCATCTACAGTGGTCATTTATTAGAGAATGCATTATAAACAAGAGCTCTCAGAACAAGAAGAATTAAAGCATGAAGTTGCTACTACCACCATACTGGGGGCAACTTTTTCTCAAGCAAATGTCAACATAGGGAGCATGAAGAATCCTTATGATGAAACCGATGCCAATAGTACAACCAGTCACATCATGAATATTCTTCCACCCATCACCCCATCCATGAATTAGGACCAACTTCAAAAGAAAGACTTGAATAAAAGTACGAAGAATGTTATTAAAGTAGAAGTA
This sequence comes from Sequoia sempervirens, assembly GCA_007258455.2. NCBI lineage: Eukaryota > Viridiplantae > Streptophyta > Pinopsida > Cupressales > Cupressaceae > Sequoia > Sequoia sempervirens. The sequence continues at coordinate 298,054,994 of VDFB02058242.1, read as the reverse complement.
GAGAAGCATAATGGAAAAATAAAATACAAGTTTATACCAAAGAATACAAAGAAAGATTATCCCTATCAAACTCCATTAGTCAAAGAAACTATGGGGAAAAATAAGAAAGGGAAAATTATCCACCAAAGATGTCCACAAAAGAAAAAGAAGGCTTCTCAAGCAACGTACAAAGTATATCAAGCAGTTGGTCCTAATTACATGCACACTTTTGTATCCACCCATCATTGTTCATCTTCCCAAGTTTGGAGAGTCAAAGGTTCCAAACTATCAACCAATGCATCTCCTATCCCTAAAAACACTCCATCCACCCCTCCACACATGATATTCGATTCTCACATTAACCATGTATTAGCAACAACCCTTTATCAAAAGGATTTAGAAGGAACTCTATTGCAATGTGCACACAAAGAGAAAGTCAACTCCGGTATCAATGAAGCAGATCAGGAATCTCAAAACTTGTATTCAAGTGCACATATCTTAGAAAAAATTCTTTAGGTAGGATATCAATGGCACATTATGACAGGGGCATCTACATCAACACCACTAGGTGGTTCAACATGAGCTTTAAATCTTTCATAGAAAAATACAAAAAATAAAAAAAATATGAAAAATCAGAAAGAGGATTGAAAACAATAAAGAAAAAAATTGTCCTCTAGTGAAAACCACTTCAGTGGCGCTTTGGATAGGTACCATGATGTAAACCTGGAAAAAAGGTGTCATGTGTAGAATCGAGCATCTGCATACACCAATTCAAATGGAAGAATCTCATCTCATCCATAATAAATCCAACATTCCATCCATCTTAGCCATAATAAATATATTCATCCATAAGCCATTTATCCAATCCATTCTCATCCATCTACATCCATCATCCAAGTTATCTTGATCTTTATGAAAGTTTGGGGCACACTTTACACTTGCTTAGGGTAAACATCTTGACATGGGCCATTTTCATTGATCCTATCCCATGCAGCATTATCTGAGCCATGAAGCATTATCTAAATGAACATTCTTTATTTGAGCACCTTATCTTATCACAAGATAGCTCATATCCCTCCATCCATACACCTATCCAAGCATCCACCCATGGTATTTCATACATTGCTAGACACTAGCGGTAGATATGTACATCTTGCTTCAAGAATAAATCTTGATCTATATCCTCCAACTTATGTGGTGATCTGAACATTGGAAAACATGAAATCAAATTGGTCAAACCACTTGTGAGAAAAAATTCAAATCACTAGCCCATGACATATTTTGACGAGAAAATGTTCCTTATCAAGCTTCATCTTTCATCGAACATCAAGCCAAGTAATCACTATCAAGTTGCATCTAAGTTGCACATCAAATGTCACATCAAATCATTTAAACATATTTTGTTTGAAATCAAGCTTCAAAATCCTTATCAATCAAATCCAATCAATCCATCATCATCTTGGGATATCCATCCTAAATCCTCATGTTGCATAACACTACCACTGCATTGTTGTGCATCCTCAACAATGTTATCATCATCAATCCATTGATCCAATCAATCAACCTTAGCTTGGTTTTCAAAAAAATCCCAAACATAGCACTGATATCATATCCATATCCAAATCGTCAAAATCATGCAAAAAATCCAAAAACATCAAGACATCAAAAAATCCAAAAACATCCAAAATCATATCAAAATCCAAAAACATTCATAAAAGCTAGAAAAACTCAAAACCATGGAATTTGAACTACGTCATCTCTGAGCTTAAATGTAGGAAAGGCTAGTCTTTGATCAGCCCCTGAGACACAAAATCCAAAAACATTCATAAAATCTCACAAAATCCAAAAATATCAAAAAAATTAAAAAATCCAAAAACAGTCATAAAATCAGAAAACCCAAAAAATAGCCTCAAAACATTTCAAAACATCAAAAACATCCAAATATTTGAAAATCCATCCATCCCATCTCGCTTTCACCCACAATAATCAATCATCCATAATAAATCAATCATCACACTTATCCTTTGGCAAAAAAATAAGAAACAATCACAACAATCAGCAAAAGCAAGCTTCAATCATAAAATCAAAAGCAAAGAACAAACCTTTAAAACAAAATCAAACTCTTGATCATTTTTAGACATGTCAATCAACCTTATATCAATAACCTATCAATCAACTCATCAAACCATCATCATCCTATACCATGCATGTCCTAGGATATATCATTCTGACAATGGGCATCATTTTGGATATCATCTTGGATTTTTATCCTATCAAAACACATCCCTTTGGTTGAAGGTATGAAGAACATTGGCTTGTTTGTGTACTTGATCTTTTCTTTTGATTTATCTTATTGTGCTCATTCCAAGGACCTCTCAATGATGTCCCTAACAAAGGTATTTAGAGAGATAGGAATGGGGCAATGATCATTATCTTTTTATCTTTTGTGCTTATTGGACGTTCTTGTAATATAACTTGGTGAATACTTTCTTTGTTAGGTACATCCTAGCAACGTTTCTATATGTCAAGTGTGAACAAGAATACTCCTATCTATTTATCAAGTCAAATTTCATCGCATTAGGCATAACACCGTCCTGGTTCTTTATACCCTAATGCATCATGCCTACATGTGTTATCAAACATAAGGTAATTGGCCCTTTGAAAATCCCAAATCCTCGGCAAGTAATCATCATCATCATCCCATGTCTTGTTGGAATCTCTTGTTTTCTTCTATCTCTTGCTTTTCGTGCTATCTTGGTACCATGATAGTTAATCATAAATCATCACCATTGCAACTATTTTGCATCCACAAAACCATTAGCATACTACATAATGCATATAATATCATATAGAAATCATTAATCATACCACATGCATTCATCCCCATCATTGCATAATATAGATTGGTTATTCTAAACATCTCATAAACCATATATTTATCATCTATTTGCATAATCATAAAAGCATCATCATATCACATCATGTGCATCCATATCATCCGTGCATCATCATATCATCCAAACATCATAATCATCTCATTTATATCATCAATAATGTAACTGTCATGGTACAAATCAAGATCAAGTGTGTGTAATATATCAAAATAGGCATGAGGCTAGCCATGGCTGATAACTGTCTACATCATCAAATCTGTCTACATCAAATATTTGAGTTGAACTAATCTTGAACCTCTTTTTCAAGAGATCAACCCTCAAATCAAACCTCTTCACCCGATCTCTCAAGGGGGTAGTATACCGGCATAAGTCTTTATTTGTTGGGGCAGCAATGGGGCATCCAAAAAAATTAGAGAATTTTTTACTTTTGATCATGGCAAGGTTATTCTTTGAACCAACTCAACAAGTGCATCGCTTCAAAGAGGGGAAAAATTTAGACATAGAAAATATACAGATTGATATCGCACACTTGATCCTAATCTACTAACATCGCCTCATCCTAAATTATCCCTCTATCTAACCATTTAATCAAATAGCCTTATTTGATTAAAGTCATCATAATTCTCCTTTTAATTAAATAAATCCCTCGATTTAATTAAATCATTGTCTCTATGTAATTAGCTAGGTCATTTCATCTTCCTATCTTTCTTTAGTTAAATAATCCATATTATTTGATTAAATCTCTAAATTTCATCTAATTAAATTAAATAAATCAAAATATTTATTTAACTAGGTCTTAATCATTTTCATCTCTTTTTGATTTATTTCAAACCACAAATCTAAATCAAATAGTCAAATCACCTAATCTCCTCTTAAATTAATCAAATCATGATTAATTTAATCTTAATCACTCAAATCCTCTAGATTTTGCAACTTGCACATGAAAATCAATTTAATTGATTTGTAAATTTCCTATTTTCATTCAAAAAAGGCATCAAAGATGGAATATTCCTCAAATTTGAAATCTCCCCCCAAAAGGACTCATCCCTTCCAACAAAGCATTTAAAATCTCTTACATGTTCTTTTCTTGAGCCATGTGCATTTGCTTCACCTTTCACCTCATCATTCAAGCCATATTTTGCATTTGAATCTCCCCCCTCTTTACACATTCTTCAAAACTTGCACATCCTCTATCCATTCACATGATGACATGTGGCATTTTTCCCTTGGTTAAAATTTAGTCCCACATTGCTCTATTTTGGACATTCAACCATCTTCTCATTCTATAAATTATAAGAGGCTAATATCCTCATTCTAGCATCCACAAATGAGGCAAAGTTACCATGCTCAAATATCTATCAAATTTCATCCATTCTTATTGAATCATAGCAAGGTTATGCGGATTTTCTTATTGGAGCATTCATCAACATCAACAAAGTGGATCAAATCTCTTCATCACATCAAGCTTGCATCATTAGGAATTGGGAAAGGGCCAATTTTCACATCAAATTGGCACCAATTCCCTCATGGGATCAAGAGTTTTCTTGCCTAATTAGGATTCAATCTTTATTTTGTTATTTCATTGTGTTTTTCATTATTTTTTTCCTAAGTTGAGTTATGTTAATGGATTTCATGGGGAATCCTTATTCTTGCTTACAAATTATAATCTAATGTGTTTGTTCTTATTGTTTTGCAGGTATTAGGATTGGGGTTCACACACTACTATATTATTTGTGCACTTGAATGTTAGCAGAAATGAGAATTTAAATGTTGTTCCCTCAGGTGAAATGAAGAGAATTACAGATCCAATCCCTTCTCTACTGCAGGCTCCATTAAAGTACATTTGCCATATGCCATGTTCATTTTTAGAGACATCCCTAGCAATTGGATCTATGTTCAGTAATTCAGGGTTCGAATGTTCAATTCTAAGACTCCCCAGGTCTATGTCACAAAATAAATTCATTTTATTGGGATCAAAGAGCTCAATGACATATTTTGATCTAGGTTCTCTATATAACTTGATATCCCTTCCATTCACAAGTATTATGGCATAAGACAAGTCTAGATGAACATTCCCAGTTACTGTTGTATTCTATTTCCTTGATAATAACATCCCATAGTAAGGGGGAGTGTCCACCATAGTAATTTTTGTCCTATATGTCACCTCAAGGTATGTTGCCAATTTTCATTATACATCCCATATCATTCCAACTGCAAGGACTTATATGTTATCCATGACATAGCACTTCCCATATGTAGTATTCGCCCATAGACCTAATTCCTTCATGACAGCGAGAGGCATGATATTGATTGCTGCCCCTGAGTTAGTCATGTTGTTTTTTACCAATTTGTTGTTGATCACCAATGTGGTGTAAAATGGATCCACCTGGGAGGGATTCTTTGTGAGGGTGTCTCCTAAATATACTTCTAGTGTCTTTGTGACTTCCTTCTCAATGTCATTAACCTCATTCTTCTGATCCTTTTGTTTGTGAGTTGTGTTGGAAATCATTTTGAGGTCTATGTCTCTAAACTCATCAATTTTCATCAACTCCATCAAGGGAACTGTCATCTTTGTCTGAGCTAGTGCTTGGGCAATGTCAAATGAAGGGGAAGTGATCCCCTCTTCAACCTTCTCAGTTTTAGTAACCCTTTTCCCTTTAGTTTGAACTTTGTTATTGCTTAGTGTTTTCTCAAATTCAATATCTACAAACTCTTTTTGAACATCTTTCTGAGGCTACTTTGTTTCACCCTTCTTTTCATTAGATGGGATGTTATCTTTTCTCTTCAGTTCTTTTATGAACATGCTTCTTAGTGTTCCCTAGTCTCCATTTGTGGGTCTACTTCTTAGGTTGTATTTTATCCCTTTTGTTGTGATGGCCCTCTACTCTTCTTTTGTTGGTGTTCTCATCAGGAATTTTGGTGTTGTATTGTATGCATATGCTACTTCTTGTGTGTTTTCTTCCTATCATAAAACACTTCTTTCTCCACATTTACATTGTACTTTTGAGTGTTTACATCATATTCGTACCCATTCTCAAAGGATGAGTATCCTTCATTATTTTGATGAGACCCCCATCTTAACATGTTTACAGTGTAGCCATCTCTATCTTCCTCTTGTGACCACTCATCTTCCTGAAAAGCTTGAGCCACTACACAATGTTTAGGGACATGGGGTCTATGGCAAGGTGAACACCATGGTGTAGTATCTTTTGCATGTGGTCCATGTTTCTTCAAGACATCAATAGTATCTTTCCAAAAAAAAATTCCTACTAGTCTTCAATCCTTCCAAATGATGTTATAGGGCATGTCATGCAATATTGGCCTCTCATTTCTATATTGATTTTCTTGTCTATTCTGATAATTACTGGGGTTTTGTGGGATTCTAAGATTATCTCTTTTTTCCAATCATGCCAAAAACTTTCCTATTGTTTTCAATGGTTATGGAAGTCTTTTGTGCTTTAGTCAAACTTCTAGGGAAAATTTTCATGAACTCATACCCTATTTTATGATCAAAGGCTTTTAAATAAATGCTTAGAGCCATTGAATCAGTCAATTTAGATCTGTGTGGTATCTTGTTATTGATCTTGGAGAATATCAAATTAAAGTCAAAGATAAATTCATTTTGATGCTTCTGAATACTTATTAATTTATGTAGAGTGATTTCACGAGCACATTGATTCCCATATTTCTCTAGAAATTGATCTTGGAAGTTTTCTATAGAGGTCATTGAAGCATCTGGTAGACTATTAAACCAATCCCTTACTTCTTCATTCAAAGACATCATGAATAGCCTCATGAGGACATCTTCTTGTTCCATGCATAAATCTTTCACAAAATCATTGAAGTTTCTTATGTCTTCCTCTATTGTAATTACACTATTCCCTATGAATTTGTGGACAATATTCCTCAAGTTACTATCAATGAGATATGGGTATAGTTGATAGCCTGTCAAGTCAATCTGTTAGGTCTCAAAAACATAGTTTTTTAAACCATAAGAGGGTGCTAGTCTCTTAATATGTCTTTGGCTAAAGAACAGGGTGGATATGGTTTATCACCCCTTGTTCTTTAGGCTCTGCTAGACCTAGTCAGGTGTACCTGAGTAATAAGGAAGATTTAAAGTTTGAATATGGTTTTCAAATTGGGGAAATCTACTCACAATGACACAATGGTGTGAAGTAGATGCAAGGCTTGATAACTAATTCCTATGGTATGTTTTGAGAATAAAGCATTTAAGTAGAGTTTGTATTAGATTTGTTCCAAACTTGACTAGTGCCTAATCTATTGCATGAGTGGAGTTGAAAGGTGGATGATAGTGATGGAGATAGATATGTATGATAGGTAAACATATTATTCAGCTTAACTCTAATTGTTGGGCACTTTTAGATGTTTTGCACCTTGTGCAAACGTGCAAGTTTGTTTGTTACAGTACTCTTCTTTATAGATCCCAGCCTCAAATTACTATGATTCTATGAAAGGAATTTTAATTATTAGCTTAAGGGAAACCAATCAAACTAACTATCTTAAAATAATTTTTAATTCCTAAGGGAACCAATTAAAATGAATTAACTGAAAGGATTTTTAATTCTCTCTCACCATAACCCAATCAAGACAGTCACACAGTAACAACAAATGTGTCCTAAAAAATCATATAGATTCAAATAATTTAAGAGAACCACTATGGAGATAGCATAGCAACATACAAAAATGAAAATCCACACAACTATTGAACACTAAAAATAGATCACCAATTATAAGAAGTCTTCCCCATTATATTGCTTTAAATGATATACATTAATAACAAAAGTCTTCAAGATATAAAAATGGATGGATGGAAAATGTAACCTATCTACTTCTACTAATGGTGGTGAAAATGATATGATGATCAAAATCAGACCTTGGTTTCCCCTTTTATATGGGAAGCAACAAGCTACAATCCCTTTTACAAAATGAGGCAATGTTTCAAAGTTACACTTCTTCACTAACTACTTGTTTGATCAACATAATTAAAGAAATAAACAAGACTTAAGACATTCAAAATTTATGAGCGGAATAATCTATGTAGAAGGCCTATGATCATTGATTTGGAAAATCCTTCCTCTCCATGAGAGGCGTCCAAATTCTCTCATCCCAGTGACTTAATGATGAGGGCCACACTGCCAAAAACCCACATAAATCATAACAACATATATTAACATAGAAGATGCAATATAGAAAAATGAATCACTTTCAATTAGTTTTTAGAAAATGAAATTACAGATTCAAAGCTTACATGCAACAAGCTCATGGACTTGATTCATTACAACAAAATCAACTCTGAAAAGAAAATATACTATTTCAAGCCACAATTTGCACTATCAGGGCCACCTTGTACAACCCCCACTTAACCCTTTTTATTTTCCCCAATAACCACCCTAGAATTTTCTAGAAAGATCAAATTTTTCCTTTTTTGGGGGGTTAAAAGTCCTACCATTTGATTTCTAGCCTAGGAAGAAATTTTTATGAAATTCACTTTTTAGAGGACCAACTTTGTCGGGTCATAACTTTTGATTTGGATGTTTTACTTGCTATTATTTTATATCATTGGAAAGCTCTCGATGAGCTTTACATCACATGAACCCACCATAGGTCAGTTTGGCCACTTTTTGACCTATTTTGGGGCCTCTAACATTTATATTTTAATTTGAACCTACATTCAAGAAATTTTCTGGGATGAAAACTTTAATTTCTCCCAAACCATGCAGGGTATTGAGGTGATTCTTTCATGACTGTAAGTGTTTTCTAGCTATGCTCCTTGGGTTATATTTTCACATCCATACGAGCCCATTTAGGCTAGCTTACTAAAAATAGTAAGTGCCTAACTTTTGCTATTTTTGATGCCTGAAAGTCTTATACCCCTTAAGTGTCATCATGAGTCTCAAAAAAAATAAAGAAAATAAAGAAAACATTTTTTGGGTGATGCAAGATTTCCCTACAGCACTGGATGCTCCTGCATTAGACACCCAGGGTAATTTGAAAAGTGACCCTATCACTTCTCAAGAGTTAGAGGGAAACCAAGATGGTTAACCTCAGCCTCAAATAACCATGATGAATCTTCATTATACCTTCCTCTCCATTTCACCAAGTACTTTGAATATTGCTTGTTTCTCATGCTTCTACCCACACAACTATCCAAGATTTCTTCTATCTATTCCTTCTCTAATGTAGGTGCTGGAATTTTCCACTATTCTTTTATCAGACTCTCCTCTATATCACATTCATAATACTTTGTCAAACCATCAAATTGAAAATAGGAGAAATGTTTATTCCACTAGGCAACTCTACCTCATAAGCATTTCCTGAACCATGCTTCTTCAGGATCTAGCATGGTCCAAACTTTTTCATCTTTAACTTGTATGTACCAACTAGAAACCTTTCCTTTCACAAATGAACCATGAATTCATCTCTACCTGGAACTCCTTATACCTCCTTATCTGATATACTTGAGCCTTATGTTGTGATTTCATCTTATTGATATGTTTCTTCACCTCTTCATGCAAATTCTTCACGTGCTTAGCTAAATCTTTAGCCTCATCACTACTCGTCTCCCCCTTATCCATCTTTCTTAGTTTAGAAGTAGTTCTTGGACTACTCCCATACACAATATAGAATGGTGATTTACCAGTGCTCCTATTGATAGAATTATTATAAATATTTTTTTCCTATGACATAATCAAATCCCATCCATTAGGATTATATCCTACTAAGAATCATAGTAGGTTACCCAAACTCCTATTCATCACCTCTGTTTGTCCACCAGTCTATGGATCATGTGCAAAATTGAACTTCAAATCTGTCTTCAACTTCTTCCATAATGTCCTCTAGAAATAACTACCAAATTTGGTATCTCTATCTGAAACTATACTCTTTGGTAGACCATGTCATCTCACCACCTCTCTGAAAAACAACTCTACAAAATGAACAACATCATTGGTCTTATGACATAGAATGAAATATCCCATCTTTGAAAATATATCCACCACCACAAATATGGAATCATGCCCTCTTTGTGTCCTTGGCAAGCCAAGAACAAAATAATTGCTAATATCCTCCCATGGCCTCTCAGGTACTGGTAATGGTTGATACAATCCAGTATTCTAACTTGTTATTTTCACCATCTGACATACTCTACAACTTTGTACAAACTTCTTCATATCTTGTTGTAACTGTGGCCAATAATAATTCTCACTGACAAGAGCAATGGTCTTATCTCAACCAAAATGTCCAACTAATCCTCCACTACGCTTCTCCTTGATTAGACTCTCTCTCATAGAACTCCTTGGAATGCACAATTGGCTTCCTCTAAACAACATCCCATCTTGGATTAAGAAATCGAATCATCTCATCCTATCTAATGTAACAGGTTCCAAACAAGCCTTCCAAGCTTCTGTAAACTCTGGATCTTCTAGATACAAACTCTTGAGTTCATTGAACCCAAAAAACTCTATATTCATCTCTATCAACAAATTTCTCCTTCTACTTACGACATCTACAACTCTATTTGACCTTCCACTCCAGTGCTTCAAAACAAAAAAAAAATATAGAAAAACTCAACCTACTTTAAGTTCCTTTGATTTAACTTTCCTTGACTATTGAGATACTACAAAGCCTGGTGATTAGTATATAAAATAAATTCTTTTGGAAACAAATAGTGTCTCTATTTCTTCAAAGCCTAAACTATAGCATAAAACTCTTGATCATAGAAAAAATATTTCTTCTTGGCATCATTAAAATTCTCACTAAAATAGGTAATAGGATTACCTTCTTGGCTCAAAACAACTCCTATGGTAATGCCACTAGCATCATAATCTACCTGAAAGACCTTATTGAAATCTGGAAGTGCCAAAACTGGTTTCTCTATAACTTTTTTCTTCAACATATCAAAAATTTTGGTTGCTCTTGTGGTCCACTTAAAAAAAAATTTATCCCCTATCATCACTTCAGTTAGAGGTGCACAAATACTATTGAAATTCTTAATAAACTTTCAGTAAAAACTTCCTATACCATGAAATGATCTTACGTCTATAACATTCCTCAAGGTAGGCCATTCAATGATATCTTTCACTTTCTCTGGATCTATTTTAAGACCTTCTATTGAGACAACAAATCCTAGATATGCCAACTCTCTCTTCACAAAACTACATTTCTTCAAATTAATCAACAACTTTTTCTCCCTTAGCTTCTCAAAAAAAATTGGAATATGCATCAAGTGCTCCTCCAATGTCTTATTGAAAATCAAAATATCATCCAAATAAACAATAAAAAAACTTTCATAAGAACTCTTTCAATACCTCATTCATAAGCCGCATAAATGTGCGTGGTGCATTTGTTAGCCAAAAAGGCACGACAAACCACTCGTGCAAGCCCTCCTTGGTTTCAAAGGTTGTCTTCCATTCATCTCCTTCTCTAATCCAAATCTAGTGATATCGGCTCTTCAAATCTATCTTTGTGAAGTACTCAACTCCATTTGAACAATCCATAATGTCATCCATTCTCATAAAGGGAAATCTATATTTGATGGCGATCTTGTTGATGGATCTAGAATCTATAAAAATATCTCATTGTCCATCCTTCTTTGGTGCTAGTACTATAGGTGTTGCACATGGACTCAAACTCTCTCTGATCAATCCCTTCCATAACAAATCTTGCACTTTTCTTTTCAACTCTTCACTCTCTATTGGAGTCATATGATGAGCTACCTTATTTGGAAAACTAGCTCCAGGGATCATGTCCATTTGATGACTAATTTTTCTTACGGGAGGAAAACCTTTACGTACATTATTAGAAATAATAGCTTGAGACTCATTCAAAACATCTAAAACCTCTATAGGTACCTTAGTGGTATCTTCTTTATCAACTCTAGGGATCAATGCAAAACACATATTCTCATGCTTCATACCTTCTAGGAACTTTCTTTCATCAACCAAACAAATTCTTGCATTATTGCATACCTTTTCTTATACCTCTTTTAAGGGCTTCAACTTATGTTAAATACCATCCTTTGCCAAAGAATGGGTGTTGGCATGTCCATCATGTACTACTCACTGATCAAACTACCACAGTTTTCCTGACAACATATGACAAACATCCATAGGCATAATATCACACAATACCTCATCATGGTAATTTCCAATCTTGAAATTTACCAAAAAAATTTCGTTTACCAAGGCTTTATGGTCCTTCTACAACCAAGCAATCTGGTATTGGTTCAGATGCCTTCTTCTCTCCAACTGTAACTTACTAACCATTTCTTTTGAAACAAGGTTATCAATACTACCTCCATTAATAATAACATTGCACACTCTACCTTCACACTTACATCTGGTGTGAAACAAATTCTTCCTTTGAGTTGGTTCCTTCTCCTCATTCATCAAGGCTCTTTTGGTAAAAAGAACCTCTCCTCTTTCTGCATCCTTAGAATTTAAAGACTCAACATCTTCATCAAAATGTGCAACTCATGCATTACCCTCAGGTATTTTATTTTTCCTTGCTTGATGTTGAGGACACTCATAGGCTCTATGTCCTTCTTCTCCACACTGGAAATAGGTTCCATATTAGCCTCCTCTTCCCAGTCCTCATCTAGATCTTCCTCTTCCTCTTTGGTCTCCATTATTCTGATCTCAAGGATGGTAGGTGTTATCTCCTTTCTGGTTCTAGCTACTACTAGAGCCTTCACCCTTCTTTTGATCTTTATTTCGACCTCCATATGACTATCCACCGATCTTTCCTCCATGGCCTTCACCTCGTTGTTTTTTATCAAACCTCTTGTTCATTCATTCTTCAACCTTAAGAGAAAATTGATAAGTATCCTCAATGGTGGTGATTCTTACCAGTGCCAATTCTTCCTGCATGCTTGGCTTCAACCCATTAATATAACGATCAAATTTTTCTTTATTCATCTTATAATTTCTTATCTGAATCAAGACCTTGTGAAATTCCTCTATGTATTCTTTCACCATCCTTGTCCCTTGCCTTAAGGTTTGCATCTTCTTGAGCACCTCCAATTTTTAGTCGACTGGAATAAATTGTTTCTTCAATTTTGACACCATTCTATTTGATCTGGAAATTTTACCTTTCCCTTGTCTTCCTCTTTCTAACTGGACCTCTTTCCACCATATACTAGTGTGACATTTCAATTTTTTCTTCACAAACCTCACTCTATGAGGATCCTCAATCTCCTCAAACTCAAAAAATTCCTCCATGTCATTGATCAGGTCAATCAATTCTTCAGGATTTAGATTTCTAATAAAAGTTGAAAACTCCATTTTAGGTCTCTTCCCAATGCTCAAGATTGCTTGTAGTAATCTTCTTTCTCTAGGATCTATTGGATCCTACTCTTCCTCATCCATTTCATCTTTTGTTTCATCTTCTCATCTATGTCATTTTTCACATCTCTTCTTTGAACCTCTTCTCGCAAGGTTTCTAATTTCCTTCTAAGGGATTTGATTTCATTTCTAGGTGGATCTCTTCCACCACCTTGGCCTCTACGTCTGCCATACTAGGCAAGTCTTGGAGGCATCTTGAACTCAACCCAAACTCATAGGTCCTACTACAATTTCCTTATGTTTGGCACTCTGTTATAGGCTCAGGAACTCCTCCTCTGATACCACTTGATGAGGACCACACCACCCAAAACCTAAAGAAATCATAAAAATAGATATTAACATAGAAGATGTGAGATATAAAAAATGACTTACTTTCAATTAGTTTTCAGAAAATGAAATTACAGATTGAAAGCTTACATGCTACAACCTCATGGGCTTGATTCATTACAATAAAATCAACTTTGAAAAGAAAATCTACTATTTGAAGCCACAATATACACTATAAGGGCCACTTTCTACAACCCCTACTTAACCCTGTTTATTTTCCTTAATAACTTCCCTCAAATGTTCTAGAAAGATCAAATTTCCCCTCTTGTTTTTGGTGCCAAAAGTCTTGCCATTTTTTTTCTGGCCTAGGAAGAAATTTTTATGAAATTCACTTTATAGAGGACCAACTTCGTGGGGCCATAACTTTTGATCCGGGTGTCTGATTTGCTATTATTGCATATTGTTGGAAAAATATTGACGAGCTCTATAGTGTATGAACCCATTGTAGGTTGGTTTAGCCACTTGTTGACCTATTTCAAGGCCTCTAAAATTTTATATCTGAATTTGAAGTTGCATTGGAGAAATTTCCCAAGATAGAAACTTTAATTTCTCCCAAATCGTGCAAGGTATTGAGGTGATTCTTTTGTGATCAGAAATATATTTCAGCTCTTCTCCTTGGGGTAAATTTTCATGTCCGTACAAGCCTATTTAGGCTGACCTACTAAAAATATTAAGTGCCCGATTTTCACTATTTATGATGCCTGACAATCTTATACCCTTTAAGCTCCATCATGATACTCAAAACAACTAAAGAATATAAAGAAAACATTTTTTTTAGGTGATGCAAGATTTCTCGAAAGCACTAGATGCTCCAACATCACCTAATCCTCAGAATCTAGATATCCCTCCTCCCATTGATATATTGTAAAATATGATGGCCATTTGTTCTCCTGAATCCTTGGTATATTTGTGAGATGCACCTCTCACCAACTATCCAACAATGCTTTCACATCATTAACGAACTTCAAGTATCCAACATCAAAAGAAATTAATCAATCTAGAATTAAAGTAAGTCTATGAATATTCATATCACCACCCTCCTGTATGTGGGTAATACACTTATGGATAGTTTGACCAAACTCCTTTTTCCACTCTTCAAAGTATCTCAATTGGTCATTACCTTTTACTATTTCTAGTATATATCATTTCTTTAGGGTTTGGAAAGAATCCATTCATGTCTTAACCCTTTTGTCTTGTCCCTGTACATACTAAAATTCATCTATAATCATTTTGACTATTTGCTCAGTTGGTTTTAGTGATGTAGGAGCATCAGTACTCCTTTGTAGGACTCTGGACAATTTAGACAAAGTGTGGTGTATAGGTCACCACATTTTGAACAAGGGTTCCAACACAAGAGTATGTGCCTTTATTTGATCAACAACAACTTTTTGGAGTAACTTATAACTATCATACACACACTTCAATTTATCTACAACCAACTTTATGCTATGATAAATAATTTTTTATATAGCTTCACAAACTTATCTCTTTACCTCGTCCTCTGTTTTATTGCTAACTTTCTTCATTTCATCCACTTCCAACTCAAAATATTGCATTTTTTCAACAAAGATATCTATTGGAGCAATAGGAGGCTTATATAACACCATTTCCATGCCTTGTGAGGTTCCTTCTCCTTTAAGCTACTCTTTTAATTTTACATTTTTCATAATCAACTTATTAACTTCACCATTAGGAATCTTTGCTCCTTCTCATATTCTTTTAGTCTATCCTCCAATCATTTAACAGTTGCATGGGTAAATATGGCCAAATGCATAGTCATTGTGGCTACCTTGAAAGGGGTGGTGTCTTGTATTCTTCTTACCATAGCTACTCATTTTATTCCATGTATCACATCCAGTAGTTTTGGCTTCTATGTGTTCTTTTGCTTGGTCCATATAGCCATGGTTTCAATCTTGGTATTATACCCTATTCCACTCATTCCTTCTTCAAACTCAAACTTTGCAACTAGCATTAGATGTTCTTAAGGCTGTACTTGGTCAAGCAAAAACATTTTCTTCAGTTCCACACTAGGGAAAATGAGCATATTATTTTTCAAAATCATTTCTCTAGCCTTATGATGGCTTATGTCAATATGGTCAATCCTTAATTCCCTAAAGGTTTGTGCCACCTTTTGATCCTTTTGGGATTTCTCAATTCTCATTTCATTTATTTCCATTCTCTCCTAAAATTCTTTCACCTTCATTTTTGTCCAAAAATCCTTAAAGTATGGAGTCTTAGTAAATCCATCATCTTCTATGAATCTCCTAGCTACAATTTCTCTTTCATTCTCATGTATTTTCGTATTCTTTTTTGATTCATCCATCCTTTCTTTAGACTTATGGGAATTTTTATCATTGATTGGTTGATCAACCTCAACATCACCTTTTAATTATTGTAACATAGTGGCCAATTCTTTAGTGTCTTCCACTCCTTAAGTCTCTTTATAGGGAACCAACAGTTCAGTGCTTTCTATCTTTTGTCTTTTAGGAGGAAATTGCTCCATGGGAGATTCAAAGGTTGTGTTTGGGGTGTGCTCTGCTATTACCTTACCACTATGTTCTTGAAGATATGCTTCCTTTTTGTCATATAAGTCTTCAAACTTATCAATTATCAAATCTATCCTTCTAATAGGATCCTTTTCTTCAACAAAATAGCCTAGGAAATCCTTTTGTTTTTACTTCCTCTCTTCTTCAAGCTTCCTTATATATCACCATTTTTTCCTTCTACTGAACACTTCTTGATAAGTAATGTAGTTTCTTATTACATCTTGTTCATATTCCAATTGGTGTGCAACTATTGATTTGGTAAGAAGATTATGCATTATGTTATTCATATGATTTTCATGATCAAGAGCTCTTTCTCTTTCAGAATCCAATGAGTATCTTGTCTTTAAATAATATTGGAATTATTCCAATGTTTCTGAGCCTACAAACCAATCTTCACACTTGGTTAAGTTTGGTAGGATTTTTCCCTTCCTCTACCTATGCCTTGCATCTTTCTCCATCCAAATCATTTTCCACATAAACTCTAAAATTGCTAGTATAAGGGGCAAAAATTTTGGTATTATATGTAGAGCAATAGGGCACCCATAAACCCTTATTATTGTGACTTTAGGGAGGAAGAACCAATCACCAAAATTGTGTGTATGACCCTGCTCCTATTTTAAGGCTAGAGGTATCAACAATTGTAGAATTTTGGTTGGAAATCTGGGTATTGAATAACCAAGGACTTTGAGGATTTTGTGCACAAAATCTTCATAGAATATTCAAAATCTAGAGTTCTTACACCAATTGTCCCAAATATAGCACCATTTCCATATAGGTGTAGGATTCCTTTGTTCATCAATTTTGGCTAGGTCCATTTTTTTGTCCATTTATCTTGATTCTAGTATAGTATCAAATGACACAAGATAGAATGGTGTTTGAATGTAATAGGTTCCTTGTCTTCTATGACTTGCAAGAATTACTCATCCAATGACTTGTCTAGGTAAGAAGCAAAGTCATATTCTATATTGGTCTCTAGATTCCATATTCTCATGGCCACCATCATTAAACTTACTATCATCTTGTCTCTAGCATCCATCCCTAACATTTGGCACAGATCAAGATATGTATTCACAAAATAATATTGAAAGTTTACCATAGTGACTGGTTCAGTGATGGAGGGAGAAATAGGTATTATTCTATTGTCAATTCCTCTTTTCATGTACAAAGGAAGCTCATCACTCTAGTAAGTTCTCCTTAACCTAGTATACTCCTCAATTTTTTGTAATTCTATCTTAGTTATGGCCTTTTTATTCAATTCAAAGCCCTCAATGATAGATACCCTGGCTACCCCAACTAGTACTGCACCATTTGGAAACCTCACAGTTTTTGTAGCAGAATGATAATGTTTAGCTAATATTCTGATAAACTCGACATCAAAAAGTACATTAGGGACAATCAATTTGGCCAAGTCTAGGACCCAAGGGTTTTACACTGGAACCTTCCCATTTCTCTTAATATAAAAATATCAAAACAAGTCCCATGCAGATTTAGGAATGAGGGCATCTCTGCAACCCTACATGACATCTATGAGGAATTTCTTGTTGTAGACACCTAAAAATGACCTAGGCCTGCAAGCTTCATTTTTACCACTTTCGTCCTAGCATAATTATGTCATTTAATTATGTCCTTGGTCCACATTCGACTATTGATTAAATAATTCATAATTATTTAATTAATTCATGTCATTTGATTCTTCATGATTATTAAATAAATAAATTTCATTTATTTATTAAATACGTCATTAATTGTCTCAAGTCTTCCCTTAATTAAATAAATTTCTAAATTTGTTTAATTATCCTTATTCATTAATTATTCCTAATTATTAAATGAATAAATCTTATTTATTTATTTATTTAATATGTCACTAATCCTCTTAATTAAATAAATTGATTAATTTATTTAATTAATTAATCTTGTCTTCTAAATTAAATAATTAAATTTAATTATTTAATTGCCAATTTAATATTCCTCTCATTTTAAATAAATCAATTATTTAAAATGTCATCTCAATCTTAACTGTCAATCTATTTTGGTAAATAATCTGAAAAAGATTATTTATTATCTCTTAAAATCCATAATTTGAATTTATTTAATTCAAATTGGCAACTAATCTTCCAAAAATCAAGTAATCGGGCAAATTCTTGATTTTTCAAATTTGATCTTCAGTCCAAATCTTATCTTCTTGATTTTTCGAATCTCGCAAATCGGGCAATCTTATCTTCTTGTTTTTTTTGAAAATCTTTATTTCTTTAATTAATTTCCTCATTTATTCTCCACCGTCGATCCGATTATCTAAGATTTTATTTTGACCGTTCGATTAAAGAATTTTCCTTAACCATAATTAGGGATTCTCAGACTTAATCTGGACCTCTCATTTTAGGGTCTCATCATCAATTAATCTCGTCTGTCCATTCGAAATGGCATTTTCTATAAAATGCCATTTTCCTCTCACCTTTCGATTACACACGCACATGCTAAAATTTTAGATTTATGCACATATTATAGGCATTTATTAGCTTGCACACTTAAGGCTTTTATTTTCAATTATTGTCATTGTTTGATCAAAGTCTTAGACATTGTCATAGGCATTTAGATTTTAATTAAATCCTTCAAAACTCGCTTTAGTCTTGTCTCTTGTCATAGTTGCTCATACACAAATTTGAGGGCATCTTTATTTACTGCAAGCTAGGAGGTGTAACGAAGGTGAACCATG
The DNA here is from genome assembly GCA_007258455.2 of Sequoia sempervirens. Classification (NCBI taxonomy): domain Eukaryota; kingdom Viridiplantae; phylum Streptophyta; class Pinopsida; order Cupressales; family Cupressaceae; genus Sequoia; species Sequoia sempervirens. Next base: position 298,036,174 of record VDFB02058242.1, on the reverse strand, counting down.
GAAGATGAAGAGTTCTGGTGATATAATTGCCTTTTGTTTTCATTGTATTCCTTTGTGCTTCGTTATTTTCAGTGGATTTTGATGTTATTGATCTAATCATCTAACAATCTATTTTTCCCTTGATTACATTGGTGAACCCGATGTTTTTTTAGTGTTTTTTTGTTATTTTGTAGGTACAGGTACAGAACGACACAACTATTTTTTAAAAATATCGTGACGCATTTGATGCGTCGCGACACATACACTAATAGAAGAGCCGCAATCTCCCTGATAAGCCGCAGCTGACATCTGGAATGACGCATCTGATTAGTCGTGCCGCATTTGAAGTCTAGAATGACGCATCTGATATGTCTCGCCGCATCTGACTAGTAAAATTTTTCTTTCAGTTTTGACATTTTGATTTTTGGATCTTAGGGTTTTTTTGGTTTTTGTTTCTTTCTAGTTTTCTGGTCTTTTGATTTTCCTGGTTTTTATTCCTGCATGTTAGCTAGATTAGATTTTTGGGTTACTAATCTTCATTTGTAGCGTGTGGAAATCACTATTCGAGTGTTGAAGATCATTGCATTAAGAGACTACTAATCTTTTGTTTGCATATTTGAATGTCGAAGATAAGATAAACAAACATTGTGCTTGTTTTTTATAGATTAGCAAACATTTGATTTTGGTGCATATAAAAAGAACACTCATGTCTTCTATGATTGATTATGTTTGCAAAATGGTAGGTGAGTATGCTCTCACTTGGTGAAAACCTCATGATCAGAAAACTAGACCCATTCTTATCTGTTATTACCCTGACTTGGTATATCGAAGTATCCTCTCCCCTCGTGCTTTTGGGCGATCTTGGGTGTAAGAGAAACAGTTACCGACTCTAGAAATTGGGCCTACCTAGGGATTTCATCACCCCAACATGACTCAAACCAGCAACGAAGATAAAGCCAAGCTACCCCCAACCAGTATATAAATCTAAACCTTAAGGGAAAACCTAAGGTTGCTTGTGCGGATGTGTCATACGGACGGAGTTGTACTCCCTTAAACCCTGTTGAGCTTAACCTCTTCAGGCTGGAGTGCCACCTTAATGGTGATTAATCTCTTGCCCCATGTATGGCCACTCAAACGGGGGTCCCTAACTAAAAACTCCTGTATAAAAAGCCAAAATCCTTCTATTTGCTAGCACAGCACCGATTGGTGTGAAGGCATCGACACTTTCGTAGTTTGTAGTAGAGGTGATCAGCTTGCCATGGGAGTTTCATGGGGGTTGGAAGCTTGGTTGGCCTGAGAAGAGAGTGCACTATAAGGGGGAGCCCGTGCAGCCAAGCTTCTGAATTCACACGCTATAGATATGTAGTTGGGGAAACCCGCGTGGAATCTAGCGAATATTGTCATGGCCTAACCTAGGATTGTGCTTATCTGATGTGTGTTTGGTTACTTTTAAAATGCTGTGTTTGTCAAGTTTTTTCTGGTTCTATCATAGTTCGAAACAAAACATCCACCAAACAGATCAAAATTTCCATCAAAACGACAAGAAAAATCATTTTGAAACAAAACTGTCATATCTGTCGAACCGCAAGTGATTTTCTGCAACGCAACCGCTCTGTTAAACTGCATTTGACACTTAGAACGCCACATCTGTAGGCATCACGATGCATCTG